>JAVHZZ010000088.1:0-424000 GCA_036250195.1 Mixophyes australis
TCATGAATCATGAATTAAGTTATGAATCATGAATCATGAATTGAATCATGAATCATGAATCGAATCATGAATCATGAATTGAATCATGAATCATGAATCGAATCATGAATCATGAATCGAATCATGAATCATGAAACGAATCATGAATCTTTAATCATGAATTGAATAATGAATCATGAATAATGAATCATGAATTGAATCATGAATCATGAATTGAATCATGAATCATGAATCATGAATTATGAATTGAATCATGAATCATGAATCATGAATCATGAATCGAATCATGAATCATGAGTCAAGAATCATGAATCGAATCATGAATCATGAATCATGAATTATGAATTGAATCATGAATCATGAATCATGAATCGAATCATGAATCATGAAACAAGAATCATGAATCGAATCATGAATCATGAATCATGAATTGAATCATGAATCATGAATCATGAATCGAATCATGAATCATGAATTGAATCATGAATCATGAATCATGAATTGAATCATGAATCATAAATCATGAATCATGAATCATGAATCATGAATCATGAATCATGAATTGAATCATTAATCATGAATCATGAATTGAATCATGAATCATGAATCATGAATTGAATCATTAATCATGAATCATGAATTGAATCATGAATCATGAATCATGAATCAAATCATGAATCATGAATCATAAATCATGAATTGAATCATGAATCATGAATCATGAATTGAATCATGAATCATAATTTGAATCATGAATCATGAATCATGAATCATGAATTGAATCATGAATCATAAATTATGAATTGAATCATGAATCATGAATCATGAATTATGAACTGAATCATGAATCATTAATATTGAATCATGAATCATGAATCATGAATCATGAATTGAATCATGAATCATGAATCATGAATCGAATCATGAATCATGAATTAGAATAGAATCATGAATCATGAATTGAATCATGAATCATGAATCATGAATCAAGAATCATGAAACGAATCATGAATCATGAATTGAATCATGAATCATGAATCATGAATTGAATCATGAATCATGAATCATGAATTGAATCATGAATCATGAATCATGAATCATGAATCTAATCATGAATCAAGAATCATGAATCATGAATTGAATAATGAATCATGAATCATGAATTGAATCATGAATCATGAATCATGAATCGTGAATTGAATAATGAATCATGAATCATGAATTGAATCAGGATTCAAACCTAGAATTGAATCATGAATCATGAATTGAATCATGAATCATGAATTAGGAATCATGAATTAAATCATGAATCATGAATAATGAATCATGAATTGAATCATGAATCATGAATCATGAATCGAATCATGAATTAAATCATGAATCATGAATTGAATCATAAATTGAATCATGAATCATGAATCATGAATTAAATCATGAATCATGAATCATAAACTGAATCATGAATCGAATCATGAATCATGAATCATGAATTGAATCATGAATCATGAATTGAATCATGAATCATGAATCGAATCATGAATCATGAATTATGAATTGAATCATGAATCATTATTCATGAATCATGAATCATGAATTGAATCATGAATCATGAATCAAAAATCATGAATCGAATCATGATACATAAGTCAAGAATCATGAATCGAATCATGAATCATGAATTATGAATTGAATCATGAATCATGAATCATGAATCATGAATCATGAATCATGAATCGAATCATGAATCATGAAACAAGAATCATGAATCGAATCATGAATCATGAATTGAATCATGAATCATGAATCATGAATTGAATCATGAATCATGAATCATGAATTGAATCATGAATCATGAATCATGAATCATGAATCATGAATCATGATTTATGAATTGAATCATTAATCATGAATCATGAATTGAATCATGAATCATGAATCATGAATTGAATCATGAATCATGAATTGAATCATGAATCATGAATCATGAATCATGAATCGAAACATGAATCATGAATCATGAATCATGAATTGAATCATGAATCATGAATTGAATCATGAATCATGAATCATGAATCATGAATTATGAATTGAATCATGAATCATAAATCATGAATTGAATCATGAATCATGAATTATGAATTGAATCATGAATCATGAATCATGAATCATGAATCATGAATTGAATCATGAATCATGAATCATGAATTGAATCATGAATCATGAATCATGAATCGAATCATGAATCATGAATCAAGAATCATGAAACGAATCATGAATCATGAATTAAATCATGAATCATGAATTGAATCATGAATCATGTCATGAATCATGAATCATGAATTGAATCATGAATCAAGAATCATGAAACGAATCATGAATCATGAATTGAATCATGAATCATGAATTGAATCATGAATCATGTCATGAATCATGAATCATGAATTGAATCATGAATCATGAATTGAAACATGAATTGAATCATGAATCATGAATTGAATCATGAATCATGAATTATGAATCGAATCATGAGTCATGAAACATGAATTGAATCATAAATCATGAATCATGAATCATGAATCATGAATTAAATCATGAATCATGAATCATGAATTGAATCATAAATCATGAATCATGAATCGAATCATGAATCATGAATCATGAATTGAATCATGAATCATGGATTGAATCATGAATTGAATCATGAATCATGAATTGAATCATGAATCATGAATTAAATTATGAATCATGAATCATGAATTGAATCATGAATCATGAATTGAATCATGAATCATGAATTAAATTATGAATCATGAATCATGAATTGAATCATGAATCATGAATCAAATCATGAATCATGAATTGAATCATGAATCATGAATCGAATCATGAATCATGAATCGAATCATGAATTATGAAACGAATCATGAATCTTTAATCATGAATTGAATAATGAATCATGAATAATGAATCATGAATTGAATCATGAATCATGAATTGAATCATGAATCATGAATCATGAATTATGAATTGAATCATGAATCATTATTCATGAATCATGAATTGAATCATGAATCATGAATCATGAATCATGAATCGAATCATGAATCATGAGTCAAGAATCATGAATCGAATCATGAATCATGAATCATGAATTATGAATTGAATCATGAATCATGAATCATGAATCGAATCATGAATCATGAAACAAGAATCATGAATCGAATCATGAATCATGAATCATGAATTGAATCATGAATCATGAATCATGAATCGAATCATGAATCATGAAACAAGAATCATGAATCGAATCATGAATCATGAATTGAATCATGAATCATGAATCATGAATTGAATCATGAATCATAAATCATAAATCATGAATCATGAATCATGAATTGAATCATTAATCATGAATCATGAATTGAATCATGAATCATGAATCATGAATTGAATCATTAATCATGAATCATGAATTGAATCATGAATCATGAATCATGAATTGAATCATGAATCATGAATTGAATCATGAATCATGAATCATGAATCATGAATCAAAACATGAATCATAAATCATGAATCATGAATCATGAATTGAATCATGAATCATGAATTGAATCATGAATCATGAATCATGAATCATGAATCATGAATTGAATCATGAATCATAAACCATGAATTGAATCATGAATCATGAATCATGAATTATGAATTGAATCATGAATCATGAATCATGAATTGAATCATGAATCATGAATCATGAATCATGAATTGAATCATGAATCATGAATCAAGAATCATGAAACGAATCATGAATCATGAATTGAATCATGAATCATGAATTGAATCATGAATCATGTCATGAATCATGAATTAAATCATGAATCATGAATTGAATCATGAATCATGAATTGAATCATGAATCATGAATCATGAATCATGAATCTTGAATCATGGATTGAATCATGAATCATGAATCATGAATTGAATCATGAATCATGAATCATGAATCGAATCATGAATCATGAATTTAATCATGAATTGAATCATGAATCATGAATTATGAATCGAATCATGAGTCATGAAACATGAATCATGAATTGAATCATGAATCATGAATCATGAATTGATTCCTGAATTTAATCATGAATCATGAATTGAATCATGAATTAAATCATGAATAATAAATTGAATCATGAATCATGAATCATGAATTGAATCATGAATTGAATCATGAATCATAAATCATGAATTGAATCATGAATCATGAATCATGAATTGAATCATAAATCATGAATCATGAAATGAAACACGAATCATGAATCATGAATCTAATCATGAATCATGAATTGAATCATGAATCATGAATCATGAATCGAATCATGAATCATGAATCATGAATCATGAATTGAATCATGAATCATGAATCATGAATTGATTCCTGAATTTAATCATGAATCATGAATTGAATCATGAATTAAATCATGAATCATGAATAATAAATTGAATCATGAATCATGAATCATGAATTGAATCATGAATTGAATCATGAATCATAAATCATGAATTGAATCATGAATCATGAATCATGAATTGAATCATGAATCATGAATCATGAAATGAAACACGAATCATGAATCATGAATCGAATCATGAATCATGAATTGAATCATGAATCATGAATCATGAATCGAATCATGAATCATGAAACGTGAATTGAATCATGAATCATGAATTGAATCATGAATTGAATCATGAATCATGAATTATGAATTGAATCATGAATCATGAATCATGAATCATGAATTGAATCATGAATCATGAATCAAATCATAAAAAATTAATTATGAATCATGAATTGAATCATAAATCATGAATCGAATCATGAATCATGATTTGAATCATGAATCGAAACATGAATCATGAATCATGAATTGAATCATGAATCATGAATCGAATCATAAATCATGAATTATGAATCATGAATTGAATCATGAATCATGAATCGAATCATGAATCATGAATTGAATTATGAATCGAAACATGAATCATGAATCATTAATTGAATCAGGAATCATGAATCGAATCATGAATCTTGAATCATGAATTGAATCATGAATCATGAATCATGAATCATGAATTGAATCATGAATCATGAATCGAATCATGAATCATGAATCAAGAATCATGAATCGAATCATGAATCAAGAATCATGAATCGAATCATGAATCATGAATTGAATCATGAAGCATGAATCATGAATTATGAATTGAATCATTAATCATGAATCATGAATCATGAATTATGAATCATGAATTATGAATTGAATCATGAATCATGAATCATGAATCATGAATCATGAATTGAATCATGAATCATGAATCGAATCATGAATCAAGAATCTTGAATCGAATCATGAATCATGAAATGAATCATGAATCATGAATCATGAATCATGAATCGAATCATGAATCAAGAATCTTGAATCGAATCATGAATCATGAAATGAATCATGAATCATGAATCATGAATCATGAATCATGAATTGAATCATGAATCATAAATCATGAATTGAATCATGAATCATGAATCATGAATCATAAATTAAATCCAGAATCATAAATTAAATCATGAATTGAACCATGAATCATGATTCATGAATCATAAATTGAACCATAAATCATGAATCATGAATTGAATCATGAATCATGAATCATGAATCGAATCATGAATCATGAATCGAATCATGAATCATGAATTGAATCATGAATCATGAATCATGAATTGAATCATGAATCATGAATTGAATCATGAATCATGAATCATGAATTGAATCATGAATCGAATCATGAATCATGAATCAAAAATCATGAATCGAATCATGAATCATGAATTGAATCATGAATCATGAATCATGAATTGAATCATGAATCATGAATTGAATCATGAATCATGAATCATGAATCATGAATCGAATCATGAATCATGAATCATAAATCATGAATTGAATCATGAATCATGAATAATGAATTGAATCATGAATCATAATTTGAATCATGAATCATGAATCAGGAATCATGAATTGAATCATGAATCATAAATTATGAATTGAATCATGAATCATGAATCATGAATTATGAACTGAATCATGAATCATGAATATTGAATCATGAATCATGAATCATGAATCATGAATTGAATCATGAATCATGAATCATGAATAGAATCATGAATCATGAATCATGAATTAGAATAGAATCATGAATCATGAATTGAATCATGAATCATGAATCATGAATCAAGAATCATGAAACAAATCATGAATCATGAATTGAATCATGAATCATGAATCATGAATTGAATCTTGAATCATGAATCATGAATCATGAATCTAATCATGAATCATGAATCATGAATCATGAATCATGAATCATGAATCATGAATTGAATAATGAATCATGAATCATGAATTGAATCATGAATCATGAATCATGAATCGTGAATTGAATCATGAATCATGAATCATGAATTGAATCAGGATTCAAATCTAGAATTGAATCATGAATCATGAATTGAATCATGAATCATGAATTAGGAATCATGAATTAAATTATGAATCATGAATTGAATCATGAATCATGAATAATGAATCATGAATTGAATCATGAATCATGAATCATGAATCGAATCATGAATTAAATCATGAATCATGAATTGAATCATGAATTGAATCATGAATCACGAATCATGAATTAAATCATGAATCATGAATCATAAACTGAATCATGAATCATGAATCATAAATCATGAATTGAATCATGAATCATAAACCATGAATTGAATCATGAATCATGAATTATGAATTGAATCATGAATCATGAATCATGAATCATGAATCATGAATTGAATCATGAATCATGAATCATGAATCATGAATTGAATCATGAATCATGAATCAAGAATCATGAAATGAATCATGAATCATGAATTGAATCATGAATCATGAATTGAATCATGAATCATGTCATGAATCATGAATCATGAATTGAATCATGAATCATGAATTGAATCATGAATCATGAATTGAATCATGAAATGAATCATGAATCATGAATCATGGATTGAATCATGAATCATGAATTGAATCATGAATCATGAATCATGAATCGAATCATGAATCATGAATTGAATCATGAATTGAATCATGAATCATGAATTATGAATCGAATCATAAGTCATGAAACATGAATCATGAATTGAATCATGAATCATGAATCATGAATTGATTCCTGAATTTAATCATGAATCATGAATTGAATCATGAATTAAATCATGAATCATGAATAATAAATTGAATCATGAATCATGAATCATGAATTGAATCATGAATTGAATCATGAATCATAAATCATGAATTGAATCATGAATCATGAATCATGAATTGAATCATGAATCATGAATCATGAAATGAAACACGAATCATGAATCATGAATCGAATCATGAATCATGAATTGAATCATGAATCATGAATCATGAATCGAATCATGAATCATGAATCATGAATCATGAATTGAATCATGAATCATATAACATGAATTGATTCCTGAATTTAATCATGAATCATGAATTGAATCATGAATTAAATCATGAATCATGAATAATAAATTGAATCATGAATCATGAATCATGAATTGAATCATGAATTGAATCATGAATCATAAATCATGAATTGAATCATGAATCATGAATCATGAATTGAATCATGAATCATGAATCATGAAATGAAACACGAATCATGAATCATGAATCGAATCATGAATCATGAATTGAATCATGAATCATGAATCATGAATCGAATCATGAATCATGAAACATGAATTGAATCATGAATCATGAATTGAATCATGAATCATGAATCATGAATTGAATCAGGATTCGAATCTAGAATTGAATCATGAATCATGAATTGAATCATGAATCATGAATCATGAATTGAATCAGGATTCGAATCTAGAATTGAATCATGAATCATGAATTGAATCATAAATCATGAATTAGTAATCATGAATTGAATCACGAATCATGAATTGAATCATGAATCATGAATCATGAATCATGAATTGAATCATGAATCATGAATCATGAATCGAATCATGAATCATGAATTAAATCATGAATCATGAATTGAATCATGAATCATGAATAGAATCATGAATCATGAATCATGAATTAAATCATGAATCATGAATCATGAATCATGAATCATGAATCAAATCATGAATCATGAATCAAATCATGAATCATGAATTGAATCATGAATCGAATCATGAATCGAATCATGAATCTTGAATCATGAATTGAATCATGAATCATGAATCATGAATTGAATCATAAATCATGAATGATAAATCAAATCATGAATCATAAATTGAATCATGAATCATGAATCTTGAATCATGAATCATGAATTGAATCATGAATCATAAATTATGAATCATGAATTGAATCATGAATCAGGAATTGAATCATGAATCATGAATCATGAATTATGAATTGAATCATGAATCATGAATCATGAATTGAATCATGAATCATGAATTGAATCATGAATCATGAATCATGAATCATGAATTGAATCCTGAATTGAATCATGAATCATGAATTGAATCATGAATTAAATCATGAATCATGAATAATAAATTGAATCATGAATCATTAATCATGATTTGAATCATGAATTGAATCATGAATCATGAATTATGAATTGAATCATGAATCATGAATTGAATCATGAATCATGAATCGAATCATGAATCATGAATCATGAATTGAATCATGAATCATGAATTGAATCATGAATCATGAATCGAATCATGAATCATGAATCATGAATCATGAATTGAACCATGAATCATGAATTAAATCATGAATCATGAATCATGAATCATGAATTGAATCATGAATCATAAATCATGAATTGAATCATGAATCATGAATCATGAATTATGAATTGAATCATGAATCATGAATCAAGAATCATGAATTGAATCATGAATCATGAATTGAATCATGAATCATGAATCATGAATTATGAATTGAATCATGAATCATGAATCATGAATTGAATCATGAATCATGAATCATGAATCATGAAGTGAATCATGAATCATGAATCATAAATTATGAATTGAATCATGAATCATGAATTATGAATTGAATCATGAATCATGAATTATGAATCATGAATCATGAATTGAATCATGAATCATGAATCATGAATTGAATCATGAATCATGAATCGAATCATGAATCATGAATCATGAATCAAGAATCATGAAATGAATCATGAATCATGAATTGAATCATGAATCATGAATCATGAATTGAATCATGAATCATGAATCATGAATCATGAATCTAATCATGAATCATGAATCATGAATCATGAATTGAATAATAAATCATGAATCATGAATTGAATCAGGATTCGAATCTAGAATTGAATCATGAATCATGAATTGATTCATGAATCATGAATCTTGAATTGAGTCATGAATTATGAATCATGAATCATGAATCTAATCATGAATCATGAATCATGAATCATGAATTGAATAATAAATCATGAATCATGAATTGAATCAGGATTCGAATCTAGAATTGAATCATGAATCATGAATTGAATCATGAATCATGAATCTTGAATTGAGTCATGAATTATGAATCATGAATTGAATCAGGATTCGAATCTAGAATTGAATCATGAATCATGAATTGAATCATGAATCATGAATTAGTAATCATGAATTGAATCATGAATCATGAATTGAATCATGAATCATGAATCATGAATCATGAATCATGAATTGAATCATGAATCATGAATCATGAATCGAATCATGAATCATGAATTAAATCATGAATCATGAATTGAATCATGAATCATGAATTGAATCATGAATTGAATCATGAATCATGAATCATGAATTAAATCATGAATCATGAATTAAATCATGAATCATGAATCATGAATTGAATCATGAATCATGAATCGAATCATGAATCATGAATTGAATCATGAATCATGAATCATGAATTGAATCATGAATCATGAATCGAATCATGAATCATGAATCGAATCATGAATCTTGAATCATGAATTGAATCATGAATCATGAATTGAATCATAAATCATGAATGATAAATCAAATCATGAATCATAAATTGAATCATGAATCATGAATATTGAATCATGAATCATGAATTGAATCATGAATCATAAATTATGAATCATGAATTGAATCATGAATCAGGAATTGAATCATGAATTATGAATCATGAATCATGAATTATGAATTGAATCATGAATCATGAATCATGAATCATGAATCGAATTATGAATCATGAATTGAATCATGAATCAAGAATCATGAATCATGAATCATGAATCATGAATCGAATCATGAATCATGAATCATGAATTGAATCATGAATCATGAATTGAATCATGAATCATGAATTGAATCATGAATCATGAATCATGAATTGAATCATGAATCATAAATCATGAATTGAATCATGAATCATGAATCATGAATCAAGAATCATGAATTGAATTATGAATCATGAATTGAATCATGAATCATGAATTATGAATTGAATCATGAATCATGAATCATGAATCATGAATCATGAATTGAATCATGAATAATGAATCATGAATCATGAATCATGAAGTGAATCATGAATCATGAATCGAATCATGAATCATGAATCAAAAATCATGAATCGAATCATGAATCATGAATTGAATCATGAATCATGAATTAAATCATGAATCATAATTCATGAATAATTAATCGAATCATGAATCATGAATCATGAATTGAATCATGAATCATAAATTGAATCATAAATCATGAATGATAAATCAAATCATGAATCATAAATTGAATCATGAATCATGAATCTTGAATCATGAATCATGAATTGAATCATGAATCATAAATTATGAATCATGAATTGAATCATGAATCAGGAATTGAATCATTAATCATGAATCATGAATTATGAATTGAATCATGAATCATGAATCATGAATCATGAATCGAATCATGAATCATGAATCATGAATCATGAATTGAATCATGAATCATGAATCATGAATTGATTCCTGAATTTAATCATGAATCATGAATTGAATCATGAATTAAATCATGAATCATGAATTGAATCATGAATTGAATCATGAATCATAAATCATGAATTGAATCATGAATCATGAATCATGAATTGAATCATGAATCATGAATTATGAAATGAAACACGAATCATGAATCATGAATCGAATCATGAATCATGAATTGAATCATGAATCATGAATTGAATCATGAATCATGAAACATGAATTGAATCATGAATCATGAATTGAATCATGAATCATGAATTATGAATCATGAATTGAATCATGAATCATGAATCATGAATCATGAATCATGAATTGAATCATGAATCATGAATCGAATCATAAATAATGAATTATGAATCATGAATTGAATCATGAATCATGAATCGAATCATGAATCATGAATTGAATCATGAATCGAAACATGAATCATGAATCATGAATTGAATCATGAATCATGAATCGAATCATAAATCATGAATTATGAATCATGAATTGAATCATGAATCATGAATCGAATCATGAATCATGAATTGAATTATTAATCGAAACATGAATCATGAATCATTAATTGAATCAGGAATCATGAATCGAATCATGAATCTTGAATCATGAATTGAATCATGAATCATGAATCATGAATCATGAATTGAATCATGAATCATGAATCATGAATCGAATCATGAATCATGAATCAAGAAT
The DNA here is from genome assembly GCA_036250195.1 of Mixophyes australis. Taxonomy (NCBI): domain Eukaryota; kingdom Metazoa; phylum Chordata; class Amphibia; order Anura; family Limnodynastidae; genus Mixophyes; species Mixophyes australis. The sequence continues at coordinate 11,887 of JAVHZZ010000088.1, forward strand.
CATGAATCGAATCATGAATCAAGAATCATGAATCGAATCATGAATCATGAATTGAATCATGAAGCATGAATCATGAATTATGAATTGAATCATGAATCATGAATCATGAATCATGAATTATGAATCATGAATTATGAATTGAATCATGAATCATGAATCATGAATCATGAATTGAATCATGAATCATGACTCATGAATCGAATCATGAATCAAGAATCTTGAATCGAATCATGAATCATGAAATGAATCATGAATCATGAATCATGAATCATGAATCATGAATTGAATCATGAATCATAAATCATGAATTGAATCAAGAATCATGAATCATGAATCATGAATCATGAATCATGAATCGAATCATGAATCATGAATCGAATCATGAATCATGAATTGAATCATGAATCATGAATTGAATCATGAATCATGAATCATGAATTGAATCATGAATCATGAATCATGAATTGAATCATGAATCATGAATCATGAAATGAAACACGAATCATGAATCATGAATCGAATCATGAATCATGAATTGAATCATGAATCATGAATTGAATCATGAATCATGAAACATGAATTGAATCATGAATCATGAATTGAATCATGAATCATGAATTATGAATCATGAATTGAATCATGAATCATGAATCATGAATCATGAATCATGAATTGAATCATGAATCATGAATCGAATCATAAATAATGAATTATGAATCATGAATTGAATCATGAATCATGAATCAAATCATGAATCATGAATTGAATCATGAATCGAAACATGAATCATGAATCATGAATTGAATCATGAATCATGAATCGAATCATAAATCATTAATTATGAATCATGAATTGAATCATGAATCATGAATCGAATCATAAATCATGAATTGAATTATGAATCAAAACATGAATCATGAATCATTAATTGAATCAGGAATCATGAATCGAATCATGAATCTTGAATCATGAATTGAATCATGAATCATGAATCATGAATCATGAATTGAATCATGAATCATGAATCATGAATCGAATCATGAATCATGAATCAAGAATCATGAATCGAATCATGAATCAAGAATCATGAATCGAATCATGAATCATGAATCATGAATCATGAATTATGAATCATGAATTATGAATTGAATCATGAATCATGAATCATGAATCATGAATTATGAATCATGAATTATGAATTGAATCATGAATCATGAATCATGAATCATGAATTGAATCATGAATCATGAATCATGAATCGAATCATGAATCAAGAATCTTGAATCGAATCATGAATCATGAAATGAATCATGAATCATGAATCATGAATCATGAATTGAATCATGAATCATAAATCACGAATTGAATCATGAATCATGAATCATGAATCATGAATTAAATCCAGTATCATAAATTGAATCATGAATTGAATCATGAATCATGATTCATGAATCATAAATTGAACCATAAATCATGAATCATGAATTGAATCATGAATCATGAATCATGAATCGAATCATGAATCATGAATCGAATCATGAATCATGAACTGAATCATGAATCATGAATCATGAATCGAATCATGAATCATGAATTGAATCATGAATCATGAATCATGAATTGAATCATGAATCGAATCTTGAATCATGAATCAAAAATCATGAATCGAATCATGAATCATGAATTGAATCATGAATCATGAATCATGAATTGAATCATGAATCATAATTTGAATCATGAATCATGAATCATGAATCATGAATCAAATCATGAATCATGAATCATAAATCATGAATTGAATCATGAATCATGAATCATGAATTGAATCATGAATCATAATTTGAATCATGAATCATGAATCATGAATCATGAATTGAATCATGAATCATAAATTATGAATTGAATCATGAATCATGAATCATGAATTATGAACTGAATCATGAATCATGAATATTGAATCATGAATCATGAATCATGAATTGAATCATGAATCATGAATCATGAATCGAATCATGAATCATGAATCATGAATTAGAATAGAATCATGAATCATGAATTGAATCATGAATCATGAATCATGAATTGAATCATGAATCATGAATCATGAATCATGAATCTAATCATGAATCAAGAATCATGAATCATAAATTGAATAATGAATCATGAATCATGAATTGAATCATGAATCATGAATCATGAATCGTGAATTGAATCATGAATCATGAATCATGAATTGAATCAGGATTCAAACCTAGAATTGAATCATGAATCATGAATTGAATCATGAATCATGAATTAGGAATCATGAATTAAATCATGAATCATGAATAATGAATCATGAATTGAATCATGAATCATGAATCATGAATCGAATCATGAATTAAATCATGAATCATGAATTGAATCATAAATTGAATCATGAATCATGAATCATGAATTAAATCATGAATCATGAATCATAAACTGAATCATGAATCGAATCATGAATCATGAATCATGAATTGAATCATGAATCATGAATTGAATCATGAATCATGAATCGATTCATGAATCATGAATTATGAATTGAATCATGAATCATTATTCATGAATCATGAATCATGAATTGAATCATGAATCATGAATCATGAATCATGAATCGAATCATGAATCATGAGTCAAGAATCATGAATCGAATCATGAATCATGAATTATGAATTGAATCATGAATCATGAATCATGAATCATGAATCATGAATCGAATCATGAATCATGAAACAAGAATCATGAATCGAATCATGAATCATGAATTGAATCATGAATCATGAATCATGAATTGAATCATGAATCATGAATCATGAATTGAATCATGAATCATGAATCACGAATCATGAATCATGAATCATGATTTATGAATTGAATCATTAATCATGAATCATGAATTGAATCATGAATCATGAATCATGAATTGAATCATGAATCATGAATTGAATCATGAATCATGAATCATGAATCATGAATCTAAACATGAATCATGAATCATGAATCATGAATTGAATCATGAATCATGAATTGAATCATGAATCATGAATCATGAATCATGAATCATGAATTGAATCATGAATCATGAATTGAATCATGAATCATGAATCATGAATTATGAATTGAATCATGAATCATGAATCATGAATCATGAATCATGAATTGAATCATGAATCATGAATCATGAATTGAATCATGAATCATGAATCATGAATCGAATCATGAATCATGAATCAAGAATCATGAAACGAATCATGAATCATGAATTAAATCATGAATCATGAATTGAATCATGAATCATGTCATGAATCATGAATCATGAATTGAATCATGAATCAAGAATCATGAAACGAATCATGAATCATGAATTGAATCATGAATCAAAAATCATGAATCGAATCATGAATCATGAATTGAATCATGAATCATGAATCATGAATTGAATCATGAATCATAATTTGAATCATGAATCATGAATCATGAATCATGAATCAAATCATGAATCATGAATCATAAATCATGAATTGAATCATGAATCATGAATCATGAATTGAATCATGAATCATAATTTGAATCATGAATCATGAATCATGAATTGAATCATGAATCATAAATTATGAATTGAATCATGAATCATGAATCATGAATTATGAACTGAATCATGAATCATGAATATTGAATCATGAATCATGAATTGAATCATGAATCATGAATCATGAATCGAATCATGAATCATGAATCATGAATTAGAATAGAATCATGAATCATGAATTGAATCATGAATCATGAATCATGAATCAAGAATCATGAAACGAATCATGAATCATGAATTGAATCATGAATCATGAATCATGAATTGAATCATGAATCATGAATCATGAATCATGAATCTAATCATGAATCAAGAATCATGAATCATAAATTGAATAATGAATCATGAATCATGAATTGAATCATGAATCATGAATCATGAATCGTGAATTGAATTATGAATCATGAATCATGAATTGAATCAGGATTCAAACCTAGAATTGAATCATGAATCATGAATTGAATCATGAATCATGAATTAGGAATCATGAATTAAATCATGAATCATGAATAATGAATCATGAATTGAATCATGAATCATGAATCATGAATCGAATCATGAATTAAATCATGAATCATGAATTGAATCATAAATTGAATCATGAATCATGAATCATGAATTAAATCATGAATCATGAATCATAAACTGAATCATGAATCGAATCATGAATCATGAATCATGAATTGAATCATGAATCATGAATTGAATCATGAATCATGAATCGAATCATGAATCATGAATTATGAATTGAATCATGAATCATTATTCATGAATCATGAATCATGAATTGAATCATGAATCATGAATCATGAATCATGAATCGAATCATGAATCATGAGTCAAGAATCATGAATCGAATCATGAATCATGAATTATGAATTGAATCATGAATCATGAATCATGAATCATGAATCATGAATCATGAATCGAATCATGAATCATGAAACAAGAATCATGAATCGAATCATGAATCATGAATTGAATCATGAATCATGAATCATGAATTGAATCATGAATCATGAATCATGAATTGAATCATGAATCATGAATCACGAATCATGAATCATGAATCATGATTTATGAATTGAATCATTAATCATGAATCATGAATTGAATCATGAATCATGAATCATGAATTGAATCATGAATCATGAATTGAATCATGAATCATGAATCATGAATCATGAATCTAAACATGAATCATGAATCATGAATCATGAATTGAATCATGAATCATGAATTGAATCATGAATCATGAATCATGAATCATGAATCATGAATTGAATCATGAATCATAAATCATGAATTGAATCATGAATCATGAATCATGAATTATGAATTGAATCATGAATCATGAATCATGAATCATGAATCATGAATTGAATCATGAATCATGAATCATGAATTGAATCATGAATCATGAATCATGAATCGAATCATGAATCATGAATCAAGAATCATGAAACGAATCATGAATCATGAATTAAATCATGAATCATGAATTGAATCATGAATCATGTCATGAATCATGAATCATGAATTGAATCATGAATCAAGAATCATGAAACGAATCATGAATCATGAATTGAATCATGAATCATGAATTGAATCATGAATCATGTCATGAATCATGAATCATGAATTGAATCATGAATCATGAATTGAAACATGAATTGAATCATGAATCATGAATTGAATCATGAATCATGAATCATGAATTGAATCATGAATCATGAATCATGAAATGAAACACGAATCATGAATCATGAATCGAATCATGAATCATGAATTGAATCATGAATCATGAATTGAATCATGAATCATGAAACATGAATTGAATCATGAATCATGAATTGAATCATGAATCATGAATTATGAATCATGAATTGAATCATGAATCATGAATCATGAATCATGAATCATGAATTGAATCATGAATCATGAATCGAATCATAAATAATGAATTATGAATCATGAATTGAATCATGAATCATGAATCGAATCATGAATCATGAATTGAATCATGAATCGAAACATGAATCATGAATCATGAATTGAATCATGAATCATGAATCGAATCATAAATCATGAATTATGAATCATGAATTGAATCATGAATCATGAATCGAATCAGGAATCATGAATTGAATTATTAATCGAAACATGAATCATGAATCATTAATTGAATCAGGAATCATGAATCGAATCATGAATCTTGAATCATGAATTGAATCATGAATCATGAATCATGAATCATGAATTGAATCATGAATCATGAATCATGAATCGAATCATGAATCATGAATCAAGAATCATGAATCGAATCATGAATCAAGAATCATGAATCGAATCATGAATCATGAATTGAATCATGAAGCATGAATCATGAATTATGAATTGAATCATGAATCATGAATCATGAATCATGAATTATGAATCATGAATTATGAATTGAATCATGAATCATGAATCATGAATCATGAATTGAATCATGAATCATGACTCATGAATCGAATCATGAATCAAGAATCTTGAATCGAATCATGAATCATGAAATGAATCATGAATCATGAATCATGAATTGAATCATAAATCATAAATCATGAATTGAATCATGAATCATGAATCATGAATCATGAATTGAATCATGAATCATGAATCGAATCATGAATCGTGAATCGAATCATGAATCATGAATCGAATCATGAATCATGAATTGAATCATGAATCATGAATCATGAATTGAATCATGAATCATGAATCATGAATTGAATCATGAATCATGAATCATGAAATGAAACACGAATCATGAATCATGAATCGAATCATGAATCATGAATTGAATCATGAATCATGAATTGAATCATGAATCATGAAACATGAATTGAATCATGAATCATGAATTGAATCATGAATCATGAATCATGAATTGAATCATGAATCGAATCATGAATCATGAATCAAAAATCATGAATCGAATCATGAATCATGAATTGAATCATGAATCATGAATCATGAATTGAATCATGAATCATAATTTGAATCATGAATCATGAATCATGAATCATGAATCAAATCATGAATCATGAATCATAAATCATGAATTGAATCATGAATCATGAATCATGAATTGAATCATGAATCATAATTTGAATCATGAATCATGAATCATGAATCATGAATTGAATCATGAATCATAAATTATGAATTGAATCATGAATCATGAATCATGAATTATGAACTGAATCATGAATCATGAATATTGAATCATGAATCATGAATCATGAATCATGAATTGAATCATGAATCATGAATCATGAATCGAATCATGAATCATGAATCATGAATTAGAATAGAATCATGAATCATGAATTGAATCATGAATCATGAATCATGAATCAAGAATCATGAAACGAATCATGAATCATGAATTGAATCATGAATCATGAATCATGAATTGAATCATGAATCATGAATCATGAATCATGAATCTAATCATGAATCAAGAATCATGAATCATGAATTGAATAATGAATCATGAATCATGAATTGAATCATGAATCATGAATCATGAATCGTGAATTGAATCATGAATCATGAATCATGAATTGAATCAGGATTCAAACCTAGAATTGAATCATGAATCATGAATTGAATCATGAATCATGAATTAGGAATCATGAATTAAATCATGAATCATGAATAATGAATCATGAATTGAATCATGAATCATGAATCATGAATCAAATCATGAATTAAATCATGAATCATGAATTGAATCATAAATTGAATCATGAATCATGAATCATGAATTAAATCATGAATCATAAACTGAATCATGAATCGAATCATGAATCATGAATCATGAATTGAATCATGAATCATGAATTGAATCATGAATCATGAATCGAATCATGAATCATGAATTATGAATTGAATCATGAATCATTATTCATGAATCATGAATCATGAATTGAATCATGAATCATGAATCATGAATCATGAATCGAATCATGAATCATGAGTCAAGAATCATGAATCGAATCATGAATCATGAATTATGAATTGAATCATGAATCATGAATCATGAATCATGAATCATGAATCGAATCATGAATCATGAAACAAGAATCATGAATCGAATCATGAATCATGAATTGAATCATGAATCATGAATCATGAATTGAATCATGAATCATGAATCATGAATTGAATCATGAATCATGAATCACGAATCATGAATCATGAATCATGATTTATGAATTGAATCATTAATCATGAATCATGAATTGAATCATGAATCATGAATCATGAATTGAATCATGAATCATGAATTAAATCATGAATCATGAATCATGAATCATGAATCTAAACATGAATCATGAATCATGAATCATGAATTGAATCATGAATCATGAATTGAATCATGAATCATGAATCATGAATCATGATTCATGAATTGAATCATGAATCATAAATCATGAATTGAATCATGAATCATGAATCATGAATTATGAATTGAATCATGAATCATGAATCATGAATCATGAATTGAATCATGAATCATGAATCATGAATTGAATCATGAATCATGAATCATGAATTGAATCATGAATCATGAATCATGAATCGAATCATGAATCATGAATCAAGAATCATGAAACGAATCATGAATCATGAATTAAATCATGAATCATGAATTGAATCATGAATCATGTCATGAATCATGAATCATGAATTGAATCATGAATCAAGAATCATGAAACGAATCATGAATCATGAATTGAATCATGAATCATGAATTGAATCATGAATCATGTCATGAATCATGAATCATGAATTGAATCATGAATCATGAATTGAAACATGAATTGAATCATGAATCATGAATTGAATCATGAATCATGAATCATGAATTGAATCATGAATCATGAATCATGAAATGAAACACGAATCATGAATCATGAATCGAATCATGAATCATGAATTGAATCATGAATCATGAATTGAATCATGAATCATGAAACATGAATTGAATCATGAATCATGAATTGAATCATGAATCATGAATTATGAATCATGAATTGAATCATGAATCATGAATCATGAATCATGAATCATGAATTGAATCATGAATCATGAATCGAATCATAAATAATGAATTATGAATCATGAATTGGATCATGAATCATGAATCGAATCATGAATCATGAATTGAATCATGAATCGAAACATGAATCATGAATCATGAATTGAATCATGAATCATGAATCGAATCATAAATCATGAATTATGAATCATGAATTGAATCATGAATCATGAATCGAATCATGAATCATGAATTGAATTATTAATCGAAACATGAATCATGAATCATTAATTGAATCAGGAATCATGAATCGAATCATGAATCTTGAATCATGAATTGAATCATGAATCATGAATCATGAATCATGAATTGAATCATGAATCATGAATCATGAATCGAATCATGAATCATGAATCAAGAATCATGAATCGAATCATGAATCAAGAATCATGAATCGAATCATGAATCATGAATTGAATCATGAAGCATGAATCATGAATTATGAATTGAATCATGAATCATGAATCATGAATCATGAATTATGAATCATGAATTATGAATTGAATCATGAATCATGAATCATGAATCATGAATTGAATCATGAATCATGACTCATGAATCGAATCATGAATCAAGAATCTTGAATTGAATCATGAATCATGAAATGAATCATGAATCATGAATCATGAATCATGAATCATGAATTGAATCATGAATCATGAATCATGAATTGAATCATGAATCATGAATCATGAATCGAATCATGAATCATGAATCAAGAATCATGAAACGAATCATGAATCATGAATTAAATCATGAATCATGAATTGAATCATGAATCATGTCATGAATCATGAATCATGAATTGAATCATGAATCAAGAATCATGAAACGAATCATGAATCATGAATTGAATCATGAATCATGAATTGAATCATGAATCATGTCATGAATCATGAATCATGAATTGAATCATGAATCATGAATTGAAACATGAATTGAATCATGAATCATGAATTGAATCATGAATCATGAATCATGAATTGAATCATGAATCATGAATCATGAAATGAAACACGAATCATGAATCATGAATCGAATCATGAATCATGAATTGAATCATGAATCATGAATTGAATCATGAATCATGAAACATGAATTGAATCATGAATCATGAATTGAATCATGAATCATGAATTATGAATCATGAATTGAATCATGAATCATGAATCATGAATCATGAATCATGAATTGAATCATGAATCATGAATCGAATCATAAATAATGAATTATGAATCATGAATTGAATCATGAATCATGAATCGAATCATGAATCATGAATTGAATCATGAATCGAAACATGAATCATGAATCATGAATTGAATCATGAATCATGAATCGAATCATAAATCATGAATTATGAATCATGAATTGAATCATGAATCATGAATCGAATCAGGAATCATGAATTGAATTATTAATCGAAACATGAATCATGAATCATTAATTGAATCAGGAATCATGAATCGAATCATGAATCTTGAATCATGAATTGAATCATGAATCATGAATCATGAATCATGAATTGAATCATGAATCATGAATCATGAATCGAATCATGAATCATGAATCAAGAATCATGAATCGAATCATGAATCAAGAATCATGAATCGAATCATGAATCATGAATTGAATCATGAAGCATGAATCATGAATTATGAATTGAATCATGAATCATGAATCATGAATCATGAATTATGAATCATGAATTATGAATTGAATCATGAATCATGAATCATGAATCATGAATTGAATCATGAATCATGACTCATGAATCGAATCATGAATCAAGAATCTTGAATCGAATCATGAATCATGAAATGAATCATGAATCATGAATCATGAATTGAATCATAAATCATAAATCATGAATTGAATCATGAATCATGAATCATGAATCATGAATTGAATCATGAATCATGAATCGAATCATGAATCGTGAATCGAATCATGAATCATGAATCGAATCATGAATCATGAATTGAATCATGAATCATGAATCATGAATTGAATCATGAATCATGAATCATGAATTGAATCATGAATCATGAATCATGAAATGAAACACGAATCATGAATCATGAATCGAATCATGAATCATGAATTGAATCATGAATCATGAATTGAATCATGAATCATGAAACATGAATTGAATCATGAATCATGAATTGAATCATGAATCATGAATCATGAATTGAATCATGAATCGAATCATGAATCATGAATCAAAAATCATGAATCGAATCATGAATCATGAATTGAATCATGAATCATGAATCATGAATTGAATCATGAATCATAATTTGAATCATGAATCATGAATCATGAATCATGAATCAAATCATGAATCATGAATCATAAATCATGAATTGAATCATGAATCATGAATCATGAATTGAATCATGAATCATAATTTGAATCATGAATCATGAATCATGAATCATGAATTGAATCATGAATCATAAATTATGAATTGAATCATGAATCATGAATCATGAATTATGAACTGAATCATGAATCATGAATATTGAATCATGAATCATGAATCATGAATCATGAATTGAATCATGAATCATGAATCATGAATCGAATCATGAATCATGAATCATGAATTAGAATAGAATCATGAATCATGAATTGAATCATGAATCATGAATCATGAATCAAGAATCATGAAACGAATCATGAATCATGAATTGAATCATGAATCATGAATCATGAATTGAATCATGAATCATGAATCATGAATCATGAATCTAATCATGAATCAAGAATCATGAATCATGAATTGAATAATGAATCATGAATCATGAATTGAATCATGAATCATGAATCATGAATCGTGAATTGAATCATGAATCATGAATCATGAATTGAATCAGGATTCAAACCTAGAATTGAATCATGAATCATGAATTGAATCATGAATCATGAATTAGGAATCATGAATTAAATCATGAATCATGAATAATGAATCATGAATTGAATCATGAATCATGAATCATGAATCGAATCATGAATTAAATCATGAATCATGAATTGAATCATAAATTGAATCATGAATCATGAATCATGAATTAAATCATGAATCATAAACTGAATCATGAATCGAATCATGAATCATGAATCATGAATTGAATCATGAATCATGCATTGAATCATGAATCATGAATCGAATCATGAATCATGAATTATGAATTGAATCATGAATCATTATTCATGAATCATGAATCATGAATTGAATCATGAATCATGAATCATGAATCATGAATCGAATCATGAATCATGAGTCAAGAATCATGAATCGAATCATGAATCATGAATTATGAATTGAATCATGAATCATGAATCATGAATCATGAATCATGAATCGAATCATGAATCATGAAACAAGAATCATGAATCGAATCATGAATCATGAATTGAATCATGAATCATGAATCATGAATTGAATCATGAATCATGAATCATGAATTGAATCATGAATCATGAATCACGAATCATGAATCATGAATCATGATTTATGAATTGAATCATTAATCATGAATCATGAATTGAATCATGAATCATGAATCATGAATTGAATCATGAATCATGAATTAAATCATGAATCATGAATCATGAATCATGAATCTAAACATGAATCATGAATCATGAATCATGAATTGAATCATGAATCATGAATTGAATCATGAATCATGAATCATGAATCATGATTCATGAATTGAATCATGAATCATAAATCATGAATTGAATCATGAATCATGAATCATGAATTATGAATTGAATCATGAATCATGAATCATGAATCATGAATCATGAATTGAATCATGAATCATGAATCATGAATTGAATCATGAATCATGAATCATGAATTGAATCATGAATCATGAATCATGAATCGAATCATGAATCATGAATCAAGAATCATGAAACGAATCATGAATCATGAATTAAATCATGAATCATGAATTGAATCATGAATCATGTCATGAATCATGAATCATGAATTGAATCATGAATCAAGAATCATGAAACGAATCATGAATCATGAATTGAATCATGAATCATGAATTGAATCATGAATCATGTCATGAATCATGAATCATGAATTGAATCATGAATCATGAATTGAAACATGAATTGAATCATGAATCATGAATTGAATCATGAATCATGAATCATGAATTGAATCATGAATCATGAATCATGAAATGAAACACGAATCATGAATCATGAATCGAATCATGAATCATGAATTGAATCATGAATCATGAATTGAATCATGAATCATGAAACATGAATTGAATCATGAATCATGAATTGAATCATGAATCATGAATTATGAATCATGAATTGAATCATGAATCATGAATCATGAATCATGAATCATGAATTGAATCATGAATCATGAATCGAATCATAAATAATGAATTATGAATCATGAATTGAATCATGAATCATGAATCGAATCATGAATCATGAATTGAATCATGAATCGAAACATGAATCATGAATCATGAATTGAATCATGAATCATGAATCGAATCATAAATCATGAATTATGAATCATGAATTGAATCATGAATCATGAATCGAATCATGAATCATGAATTGAATTATTAATCGAAACATGAATCATGAATCATTAATTGAATCAGGAATCATGAATCGAATCATGAATCTTGAATCATGAATTGAATCATGAATCATGAATCATGAATCATGAATTGAATCATGAATCATGAATCATGAATCGAATCATGAATCATGAATCAAGAATCATGAATCGAATCATGAATCAAGAATCATGAATCGAATCATGAATCATGAATTGAATCATGAAGCATGAATCATGAATTATGAATTGAATCATGAATCATGAATCATGAATCATGAATTATGAATCATGAATTATGAATTGAATCATGAATCATGAATCATGAATCATGAATTGAATCATGAATCATGACTCATGAATCGAATCATGAATCAAGAATCTTGAATCGAATCATGAATCATGAAATGAATCATGAATCATGAATCATGAATCATGAATCATGAATTGAATCATGAATCATAAATCATGAATTGAATCATGAATCATGAATCATGAATCATGAATTGAATCATGAATCATGAATCATGAATCGAATCATGAATCGTGAATCGAATCATGAATCATGAATCGAATCATGAATCATGAATTGAATCATGAATCATGAATCATGAATTGAATCATGAATCATGAATCATGAATTGAATCATGAATCATGAATCATGAAATGAAACACGAATCATGAATCATGAATCGAATCATGAATCATGAATTGAATCATGAATCATGAATTGAATCATGAATCATGAAACATGAATTGAATCATGAATCATGAATTGAATCATGAATCATGAAACATGAATTGAATCATGAATCATGAATTGAATCATGAATCATGAATTATGAATCATGAATTGAATCATGAATCATGAATCATGAATCATGAATCATGAATTGAATCATGAATCATGAATCGAATCATAAATAATGAATTATGAATCATGAATTGAATCATGAATCATGAATCAAATCATGAATCATGAATTGAATCATGAATCGAAACATGAATCATGAATCATGAATTGAATCATGAATCATGAATCGAATCATAAATCATTAATTATGAATCATGAATTGAATCATGAATCATGAATCGAATCATAAATCATGAATTGAATTATGAATCGAAACATGAATCATGAATCATTAATTGAATCAGGAATCATGAATCGAATCATGAATCTTGAATCATGAATTGAATCATGAATCATGAATCATGAATCATGAATTGAATCATGAATCATGAATCATGAATCATGAATCTAATCATGAATCAAGAATCATGAATCATGAATTGAATAATGAATCATGAATCATGAATTGAATCATGAATCATGAATCATGAATCGTGAATTGAATCATGAATCATGAATCATGAATTGAATCAGGATTCAAACCTAGAATTGAATCATGAATCATGAATTGAATCATGAATCATGAATTAGGAATCATGAATTAAATCATGAATCATGAATCATGAATCGAATCATGAATTAAATCATGAATCATGAATTGAATCATAAATTGAATCATGAATCATGAATCATGAATTAAATCATGAATCATGAATCATAAACTGAATCATGAATCGAATCATGAATCATGAATCATGAATTGAATCATGAATCATGAATTGAATCATGAATCATGAATTGAATCATGAATCATGAATCGAATCATGAATCATGAATTATGAATTGAATCATGAATCATTATTCATGAATCATGAATCATGAATTGAATCATGAATCATGAATCATGAATCATGAATCGAATCATGAATCATGAGTCAAGAATCATGAATCGAATCATGAATCATGAATTATGAATTGAATCATGAATCATGAATCATGAATCATGAATCGAATCATGAATCATGAAACAAGAATCATGAATCGAATCATGAATCATGAATTGAATCATGAATCATGAATCATGAATTGAATCATGAATCATGAATCATGAATTGAATCATGAATCATGAATCACGAATCATGAATCATGAATCATGATTTATGAATTGAATCATTAATCATGAATCATGAATTGAATCATGAATCATGAATCATGAATTGAATCATGAATCATGAATTGAATCATGAATCATGAATCATGAATCATGAATCTAAACATGAATCATGAATCATGAATCATGAATTGAATCATGAATCATGAATTGAATCATGAATCATGAATCATGAATCATGAATCATGAATTGAATCATGAATCATAAATCATGAATTGAATCATGAATCATGAATCATGAATTATGAATTGAATCATGAATCATGAATCATGAATCATGAATCATGAATTGAATCATGAATCATGAATCATGAATTGAATCATGAATCATGAATCATGAATCGAATCATGAATCATGAATCAAGAATCATGAAACGAATCATGAATCATGAATTAAATCATGAATCATGAATTGAATCATGAATCATGTCATGAATCATGAATCATGAATTGAATCATGAATCAAGAATCATGAAACGAATCTTGAATCATGAATTGAATCATGAATCATGAATTGAATCATGAATCATGTCATAATTCATGAATTGAATCATGAATCATGAATTGAAACATGAATTGAATCATGAATCATGAATTGAATCATGAATCATGAATTATGAATCGAATCATGAGTCATGAAACATGAATTGAATCATAAATCATGAATCATGAATCATGAATCATGAATTAAATCATGAATCATGAATCATGAATTGAATCATAAATCATGAATCATGAATCGAATCATGAATCATGAATCATGAATTGAATCATGAATCATGGATTGAATCATGAATTGAATCATGAATCATGAATTGAATCATGAATCATGAATTAAATTATGAATCATGAATCATGAATTGAATCATGAATCATGAATCGAATCATGAATCATGAATTGAATCATGAATCATGAATCGAATCATGAATCATGAATCGAATCATGAATCATGAATCGAATCATGAATCTTTAATCATGAATTGAATAATGAATCATGAATAATGAATCATGAATTGAATCATGAATCATGAATTGAATCATGAATCATGAATCATGAATTATGAATTGAATCATGAATCATTATTCATGAATCATGAATCATGAATTGAATCATGAATCATGAATCATGAATCATGAATCGAATCATGAATCATGAGTCAAGAATCATGAATCGAATCATGAATCATGAATCATGAATTATGAATTGAATCATGAATCATGAATCATGAATCGAATCATGAATCATGAAACAAGAATCATGAATCGAATCATGAATCATGAATCATGAATTGAATCATGATTCATGAATCATGAATCATGAATCATGAATCATGAATCATGAATCATGAATTGAATCATTAATCATGAATCATGAATTGAATCATGAATCATGAATTGAATCATTAATCACGAATCATGAATTGAATCATGAATCATGAATCATGAATTGAATCATGAATCATGAATTGAATCATGAATCATGAATCATGAATCATGAATCAAAACATGAATCATAAATCATGAATCATGAATCATGAATTGAATCATGAATCATGAATTGAATCATGAATCATGAATCATGAATCATGAATCATGAATTGAATCATGAATCATAAACCATGAATTGAATCATGAATCATGAATCATGAATTATGAATTGAATCATGAATCATGAATCATGAATCATGAATCATGAATCATGAATTGAATCATGAATCATGAATCATGAATCATGAATTGAATCATGAATCATGAATCAAGAATCATGAAACGAATCATGAATCATGAATTGAATCATGAATCATGAATTGAATCATGAATCATGTCATGAATCATGAATCATGAATTGAATCATGAATCATGAATTGAATCATGAATCATGAATTGAATCATGAATCATGAATCATGAATCATGAATCTTGAATCATGGATTGAATCATGAATCATGAATCATGAATTGAATCATGAATCATGAATCATGAATCGAATCATGAATCATGAATTTAATCATGAATTGAATCATGAATCATGAATTATGAATCGAATCATGAGTCATGAAACATGAATCATGAATTGAATCATGAATCATGAATCATGAATAATAAATTGAATCATGAATCATGAATTGAATCATGAATTAAATCATGAATCATGAATAATAAATTGAATCATGAATCATGAATCATGAATTGAATCATGAATTGAATCATGAATCATAAATCATGAATTGAATCATGAATCATGAATCATGAATTGAATCATAAATCATGAATCATGAAATGAAACACGAATCATGAATCATGAATCTAATCATGAATCATGAATTGAATCATGAATCATGAATCATGAATCGAATCATGAATCATGAATCATGAATCATGAATTGAATCATGAATCATGAATCATGAATTGATTCCTGAATTTAATCATGAATCATGAATTGAATCATGAATTAAATCATGAATCATGAATAATAAATTGAATCATGAATCATGAATCATGAATTGAATCATGAATTGAGTCATCAATCATAAATCATGAATTGAATCATGAATCATGAATCATGAATTGAATCATGAATCATGAATCATGAAATGAAACACGAATCATGAATCATGAATCGAATCATGAATCATGAATTGAATCATGAATCATGAATCATGAATCGAATCATGAATCATGAAACATGAATTGAATCATGAATCATGAATTGAATCATGAATTGAATCATGAATTATGAATTGAATCATGAATCATGAATCATGAATCATGAATTGAATCATGAATCATGAATCAAATCATAAAAAATGAATTATGAATCATGAATTGAATCATGAATCATGAATCGAATCATGAATCATGAATTGAATCATGAATCGAAACATGAATCATGAATCATGAATTGAATCATGAATCATGAATCGAATCATAAATCATGAATTATGAATCATGAATTGAATCATGAATCATGAATCGAATCATGAATCATGAATTGAATTATGAATCGAAACATGAATCATGAATCATTAATTGAATCAGGAATCATGAATCGAATCATGAATCTTGAATCATGAATTGAATCATGAATCATGAATCATGAATCATGAATTGAATCATGAATCATGAATCATGAATCGAATCATGAATCATGAATCAAGAATCATGAATCGAATCATGAATCAAGAATCATGAATCGAATCATGAATCATGAATTGAATCATGAAGCATGAATCATGAATTATGAATTGAATCATGAATCATGAATCATGAATCATGAATTATGAATCATGAATTATGAATTGAATCATGAATCATGAATCATGAATCATGAATCATGAATCATGAATTGAATCATGAATCATGAATCATGAATCGAATCATGAATCAAGAATCTTGAATCGAATCATGAATCATGAAATGAATCATGAATCATGAATCATGAATCATGAATCGAATCATGAATCAAGAATCTTGAATCGAATCATGAATCATGAAATGAATCATGAATCATGAATCATGAATCATGAATCATGAATTGAATCATGAATCATAAATCATGAATTGAATCATGAATCATGAATCATGAATCATAAATTAAATCCAGAATCATAAATTGAATCATGAATTGAATCATGAATCATGATTCATGAATCATAAATTGAACCATAAATCATGAATCATGAATTGAATCATGAATCATGAATCATGAATCGAATCATGAATCATGAATCGAATCATGAATCATGAATTGAATCATGAATCATGAATCATGAATTGAATCATGAATCATGAATTGAATCATGAATCATGAATCATGAATTGAATCATGAATCGAATCATGAATCAAAAATCATGAATCGAATCATGAATCATGAATTGAATCATGAATCATGAATCATGAATTGAATCATGAATCATGAATTGAATCATGAATCATGAATCATGAATCATGAATCATGAATCGAATCATGAATCATGAATCATAAATCATGAATTGAATCATGAATCATGAATAATGAATTGAATCATGAATCATAATTTGAATCATGAATCAGGAATCATGAATTGAATCATGAATCATAAATTATGAATTGAATCATGAATCATGAATCATGAATTATGAACTGAATCATGAATCATGAATATTGAATCATGAATCATGAATCATGAATCATGAATTGAATCATGAATCATGAATCATGAATCGAATCATGAATCATGAATCATGAATTAGAATAGAATCATGAATCATGAATTGAATCATGAATCATGAATCATGAATCAAGAATCATGAAACAAATCATGAATCATGAATTGAATCATGAATCATGAATCATGAATTGAATCTTGAATCATGAATCATGAATCATGAATCTAATCATGAATCATGAATCATGAATCATGAATCATGAATTGAATAATGAATCATGAATCATGAATTGAATCATGAATCATGAATCGTGAATTGAATCATGAATCATGAATCATGAATTGAATCAGGATTCAAATCTAGAATTGAATCATGAATCATGAATTGAATCATGAATCATGAATTAGGAATCTTGAATTAAATCATGAATCATGAATTGAATCATGAATCATGAATCATGAATCATGAATAATGAATCATGAATTGAATCATGAATCACGAATCATGAATTAAATCATGAATCATGAATCATAAACTGAATCATGAATCATGAATCATAAATCATGAATTGAATCATGAATCATAAACCATGAATTGAATCATGAATCATGAATCATGAATTATGAATTGAATCATGAATCATGAATCATGAATCATGAATCATGAATTGAATCATGAATCATGAATCATGAATCATGAATTGAATCATGAATCATGAATCAAGAATCATGAATCAAGAATCATGAAATGAATCATGAATCATGAATTGAATCATGAATCATGAATTGAATCATGAATCATGTCATGAATCATGAATCATGAATTGAATCATGAATCATGAATTGAATCATGAATCATGAATTGAATCATGAAATGAATCATGAATCATGAATCATGGATTGAATCATGAATCATGAATTGAATCATGAATCATGAATCATGAATCGAATCATGAATCATGAATTGAATCATGAATTGAATCATGAATCATGAATTATGAATCGAATCATGAGTCATGAAACATGAATCATGAATTGAATCATGAATCATGAATCATGAATTGATTCCTGAATTTAATCATGAATCATGAATTGAATCATGAATTAAATCATGAATCATGAATAATAAATTAAATCATGAATCATGAATCATGAATTGAATCATGAATTGAATCATGAATCATAAATCATGAATTGAATCATGAATCATGAATCATGAATTGAATCATGAATCATGAATCATGAAATGAAACACGAATCATGAATCATGAATCATGAATTGAATCATGAATCATGAATCATGAATCGAATCATGAATCATGAATCATGAATCATGAATTGAATCATGAATCATAAAACATGAATTGATTGTTGAATTTAATCATGAATCATGAATTGAATCATGAATTAAATCATGAATCATGAATAATAAATTGAATCATGAATCATGAATCATGAATTGAATCATGAATTGAATCATGAATCATAAATCATGAATTGAATCATGAATCATGAATCATGAATTGAATCATGAATCATGAAATGAAACACGAATCATGAATCATGAATCGAATCATGAATCATGAATTGAATCATGAATCATGAATCATGAATCGAATCATGAATCATGAAACATGAATTGAATCATGAATCATGAATTGAATCATGAATCATGAATCGAATCATAAATCATGAATTATGAATCATGAATTGAATCATGAATCATGAATCGAATCATGAATCATGAATTGAATTATGAATCAACACATGAATCATGAATCATTAATTGAATCAGGAATCATGAATCGAATCATGAATCTTGAATCATGAATTAAATCATGAATCATGAATCATGAATCATGAATTGAATCATGAATCATGAATCATGAATCGAATCATGAATCATGAATCAAGAATCATGAATCGAATCATGAATCAAGAATCATGAATCGAATCATGAATCATGAATTGAATCATGAATCATGAATCATGAATTGAATCATGAATCAAGAATCTTGAATCGAATCATGAATCATGAAATGAATCATGAATCATGAATCACGAATTGAATCATGAATCATGAATCATGAATCATGAATTAAATCCAGAATCATAAATTGAATCATGAATTGAATCATGAATCATGATTCATGAATCATAAATTGAACCATAAATCATGAATCATGAATTGAATCATGAATCATGAATCATGAATCGAATCATGAATCATGAATCGAATCATGAATCATGAATTGAATCATGAATTATGAATCATGAATTGAATCATGAATCATGAATTGAATCATGAATCATGAATCATGAATTGAATCATGAATCGAATCATGAATCATGAATCAAAAATCATGAATAGAATCATGAATCATGAATTGAATCATGAATCATGAATCATGAATTGAATCATGAATCATGAATTGAATCATGAATCATGAATCATGAATCATGAATCATGAATCATGAAACGAATCATGAATCATGAATCATAAATCATGAATTGAATCATGAATCATGAATCATGAATTGAATCATGAATCATAATTTGAATCATGAATCATGAATCATGAATCATGAATTGAATCATGAATCATGAATTGAATCATGAATCATGAATTATGAACTGAATCATGAATCATGAATCATGAATTAGAATAGAATCATGAATCATGAATTGAATCATGAATCATGAATCAAGAATCATGAAACAAATCATGAATCATGAATTGAATCATGAATCATGAATCATGAATTGAATCATGAATCATGAATCATGAATCATGAATCTAATCATGAATCATGAATTGAATAATGAATCATGAATCATGAATTGAATCATGAATCATGAATCATGAATCGTGAATTGAATCATGAATCATGAATCATGAATTGAATCAGGATTCAAATCTGGAATTGAATCATGAATCATGAATTGAATCATGAATCATGAATTAGGAATCATGAATTAAATCATGAATCATGAATTGAATCATGAATCATGAATCATGAATCATGAATAATGAATCATGAATTGAATCATGAATCATGAATCGAATCATGAATTAAATCATGAATCATGAATTGAATCATGAATTGAATCATGAATCACGAATCATGAATTAAATCATGAATCATGAATCATAAACTGAATCATGAATCGAATCATGAATCATGAATCATGAATTGAATCATGAATCATGAATTGAATCATGAATCATGAATCGAATCATGAATCATGAGTCAAGAATCATGAATCGAAACATGAATCATGAATCATGAATTATGAATTGAATCATGAATCATGAATCATGAATCATGAATCATGAATCATGAATCGAATCATGAATCATGAAACAAGAATCATGAATCAAATCTTGAATCATGAATTGAATCATGAATCATGAATCATGAATTGAATCATGAATCATGAATCATGAATTGAATCATGAATCATGAATCATGAATCATGAATCATGATTTATGAATTGAATCATTAATCATGAATCATGAATTGAATCATGAATCATGAATCATGAATTGAATCATGAATCATGAATTGAATCATGAATCATGAATCATGAATCATGAATCGAAACATGAATCATGAATCATGAATCATGAATCATGAATTGAATCATGAATCATGAATTGAATCATGAATCATGAATCATGAATCATGAATTAAATCATGAATCATAAATCATGAATTGAATCATGAATCATAAATCATGAATTGCATCATGAATCATGAATCATGAATCGAATCATGAATCATGAATCAAGAATCATGAATCATGAATTGAATCATGAATCATGAATCATGAATTGAATCATGAATCATGAATCATGAATCGAATCATGAATCATGAATCAAGAATCATGAAACGAATCATGAATCATGAATTGAATCATAATTCATGATTTGAATCATGAATCATGTCATGAATCATGAATGATGAATTGAATCATGAATCATGAATTGAAACATGAATCATGAATCATGAATTGAATCATGAAATGAATCATGAATCATGAATCATGAATCATGGATTGAATCATGAATCATGAATCATGAATTGAATCATGAATCATGAATCATAAATCGAATCATGAATCATGAATTGAATCATGAATCATGAATTATGAATCGAATCATGAGTCATGAAACATGAATTGAATCATAAATCATGAATCATGAATCATGAATCATGAATTAAATCATGAATCATGAATCATGAATTGAATCATAAATCATGAATCATGAATTGAATCATGAATCATGGATTGAATCATGAATTGAATCATGAATCATGAATTGAATCATGAATCATGAATTAAATTATGAATCATGAATCATGAATTGAATCATGAATCATGAATCGAATCATGAATCATGAATTGAATCATGAATCATGAATCGAATCATGAATCATGAATCGAATCATGTATCATGAATCGAATCATGAATCTTGAATCATGAATTGAATAATGAATCATGAATCATGAATCATGAATTGAATCATGAATCATGAATCGAATCATGAATCATGAATCATGAATTATGAATTGAATCATGAATCATTATTCATGAATCATGAATCATGAATTGAATCATGAATCATGAATCATGAATCATGAATCGAATCATGAATCATGAGTCAAGAATCATGAATCGAATCATGAATCATGAATCATGAATTATGAATTGAATCATGAATCATGAATTATGAATTGAATCATGAATCATGAATCATGAATCGAATCATGAATCATGAAACAAGAATCATGAATCGAATCATGAATCATGAATCATGAATCGAATCATGAATCATGAAACAAGAATCATGAATCGAATCATGAATCATGAATTGAATCATGAATCATGAATCATGAATTGAATCATGAATCATGAATCATAAATCATGAATCATGAATCATGAATTGAATCATTAATCATGAATCGTGAATTGAATCATGAATCATGAATCATGAATTGAATCATGAATCATGAATTGAATCATGAATCATGAATTGAATCATGAATCATAAACCATGAATTGAATCATGAATCATGAATTATGAATTGAATCATGAATCATGAATCATTAATTGAATCAGGAATCATGAATCGAATCATGAATCTTGAATCATGAATTGAATCATGAATCATGAATCATGAATCATGAATTGAATCATGAATCATGAATCATGAATCGAATCATGAATCATGAATCAAGAATCATGAATCGAATCATGAATCATGAATTGAATCATGAATCATGAATCATGAATTGAATCATGAATCAAGAATCTTGAATCGAATCATGAATCATGAAATGAATCATGAATCATGAATCACGAATTGAATCATGAATCATGAATCATGAATCATGAATTAAATCCAGAATCATAAATTGAATCATGAATTGAATCATGAATCATGATTCATGAATCATAAATTGAACCATAAATCATGAATCATGAATTGAATCATGAATCATGAATCATGAATCGAATCATGAATCATGAATCGAATCATGAATCATGAATTGAATCATGAATTATGAATCATGAATTGAATCATGAATCATGAATTGAATCATGAATCATGAATCATGAATTGAATCATGAATCGAATCATGAATCATGAATCAAAAATCATGAATAGAATCATGAATCATGAATTGAATCATGAATCATGAATCATGAATTGAATCATGAATCATGAATTGAATCATGAATCATGAATCATGAATCATGAAACGAATCATGAATCATGAATCATAAATCATGAATTGAATCATGAATCATGAATCATGAATTGAATCATGAATCATAATTTGAATCATGAATCATGAATCATGAATCATGAATTGAATCATGAATCATGAATTGAATCATGAATCATGAATTATGAACTGAATCATGAATCATGAATCATGAATTAGAATAGAATCATGAATCATGAATTGAATCATGAATCATGAATCAAGAATCATGAAACAAATCATGAATCATGAATTGAATCATGAATCATGAATCATGAATTGAATCATGAATCATGAATCAAGAATCATGAATCTAATCATGAATCATGAATTGAATAATGAATCATGAATCATGAATTGAATCATGAATCATGAATCATGAATCGTGAATTGAATCATGAATCATGAATCATGAATTGAATCAGGATTCAAATCTGGAATTGAATCATGAATCATGAATTGAATCATGAATCATGAATTAGGAATCATGAATTAAATCATGAATCATGAATTGAATCATGAATCATGAATCATGAATCATGAATAATGAATCATGAATTGAATCATGAATCATGAATCGAATCATGAATTAAATCATGAATCATGAATTGAATCATGAATTGAATCATGAATCACGAATCATGAATTAAATCATGAATCATGAATCATAAACTGAATCATGAATCGAATCATGAATCATTAATCATGAATTGAATCATGAATCATGAATTGAATCATGAATCATGAATCATGAATCGAATCATGAATCATGAGTCAAGAATCATGAATCGAAACATGAATCATGAATCATGAATTATGAATTGAATCATGAATCATGAATCATGAATCATGAATCATGAATCATGAATCGAATCATGAATCATGAAACAAGAATCATGAATCAAATCATGAATCATGAATTGAATCATGAATCATGAATCATGAATTGAATCATGAATCATGAATCATGAATTGAATCATGAATCATGAATCATGAATCATGAATCATGAATCATGATTTATGAATTGAATCATTAATCATGAATCATGAATTGAATCATGAATCATGAATCATGAATTGAATCATGAATCATGAATTGAATCATGAATCATGAATCATGAATCATGAATCGAAACATGAATCATGAATCATGAATCATGAATCATGAATTGAATCATGAATCATGAATTGAATCATGAATCATGAATCATGAATCATGAATTAAATCATGAATCATAAATCATGAATTGAATCATGAATCATAAATCATGAATTGCATCATGAATCATGAATCATGAATCGAATCATGAATCATGAATCAAGAATCATGAATCATGAATTGAATCATGAATCATGAATCATGAATTGAATCATGAATCATGAATCATGAATCGAATCATGAATCATGAATCAAGAATCATGAAACGAATCATGAATCATGAATTGAATCATAATTCATGATTTGAATCATGAATCATGTCATGAATCATGAATGATGAATTGAATCATGAATCATGAATTGAAACATGAATCATGAATCATGAATTGAATCATGAAATGAATCATGAATCATGAATCATGAATCATGGATTGAATCATGAATCATGAATCATGAATTGAATCATGAATCATGAATCATAAATCGAATCATGAATCATGAATTGAATCATGAATCATGAATTATGAATCGAATCATGAGTCATGAAACATGAATTGAATCATAAATCATGAATCATGAATCATGAATCATGAATTAAATCATGAATCATGAATCATGAATTGAATCATAAATCATGAATCATGAATCGAATCATGAATCATGAATCATGAATTGAATCATGAATCATGGATTGAATCATGAATTGAATCATGAATCATGAATTGAATCATGAATCATGAATTAAATTATGAATCATGAATCATGAATTGAATCATGAATCATGAATCGAATCATGAATCATGAATCATGAATCGAATCATGAATCATGAATCGAATCATGTATCATGAATCGAATCATGAATCTTGAATCATGAATTGAATAATGAATCATGAATCATGAATCATGAATTGAATCATGAATCATGAATCGAATCATGAATCATGAATCATGAATTATGAATTGAATCATGAATCATTATTCATGAATCATGAATCATGAATTGAATCATGAATCATGAATCATGAATCATGAATCGAATCATGAATCATGAGTCAAGAATCATGAATCGAATCATGAATCATGAATCATGAATTATGAATTGAATCATGAATCATGAATCATGAATCGAATCATGAATCATGAAACAAGAATCATGAATCGAATCATGAATCATGAATCATGAATCGAATCATGAATCATGAAACAAGAATCATGAATCGAATCATGAATCATGAATTGAATCATGAATCATGAATCATGAATTGAATCATGAATCATGAATCATAAATCATGAATCATGAATCATGAATTGAATCATTAATCATGAATCGTGAATTGAATCATGAATCATGAATCATGAATTGAATCATGAATCATGAATTGAATCATGAATCATGAATTGAATCATGAATCATAAACCATGAATTGAATCATGAATCATGAATTATGAATTGAATCATGAATCATGAATCATGAATCATGAATCATGAATCATGAATTAAATCATGAATCATGAATCATGAATTGAATCATGACTCATGAATCAAGAATCATGAAACAAATCATGAATCATGAATTGAATCATGAATCATGAATTAAATCATGAATCATGAATTAAATCATGAATCATGAATCATGAATTGAATCATAAATCATGAATCATGAATCGAATCATGAATCATGAATCATGAATTGAATCATGAATCATGGATTGAATCATGAATCATGAATCATGAATCATGAAATGAATCACAAATCATGAATTGAATCATGAATCATGAATCGAATCATAAATCATGAATTATGAATCATGAATTGAATCATGAATCATGAATCGAATCATGAATCATGAATTGAATCATGAATCGAAACATGAATTATGAATTATGAATTGAATCATGAATCATGAATCGAATCATGAATCTTGAATCATGAATTGAATCATGAATCATGAATTGAATCATGAATCATGAATCATGAATCATGAATTGAATCATGAATCATGAATCATGAATCATGAATCGAATCATGAATCATGAATTGAATCATGAATCATGAATCATGAATTATGAATTGAATCATGAATCATGAATTATGAATTGAATCATGAATCAAGAATCATGAATCATTAATTATGAATCATGAATTATGAATTGAATCATGAATCATGAATCATGAATCATGAATAATGAATTGAATCATGAATCATGAAATGAATCATGAATCATGAATCATGAATCATGAATTGAATCATGAATCATAAATCATGAATTGAATCATGAATCATGAATTGAATCATAAATCATGAATGATAAATCAAATCATGAATCATAAATTGAATCATGAATCATGAATCTTGAATCATGAATCATGAATTGAATCATGAATCATAAATTATGAATCATGAATTGAATCATGAATCAGGAATTGAATCATGAATCATGAATCATGAATTATGAATTGAATCATGAATCATGAATCATGAATCATGAATCGAATCATGAATCATGAATTGAATCATGAATCATGAATCATGAATTGAATCATGAATCATGAATCATGAATTGAATCATGAATTGAATCATGAATCATGAATTGAATCATGAATTGAATCATGAATCATGAATCATGAATCATGAATTGAATCATGAATCATGAATTGAATCATGAATCATGAATCATGAATCATGAATCATGAATTGAATCATGAATCATGAATTGAATCATGAATCATGAATCATGAATCATGAATCATGAATTGAATCATGAATCATGAATTGAATCATGAATCATGAATCATGAATTGAATCATGAATCATGAATCATGAATTATGAATTGAATCATGAATCATGAATCAAGAATCATGAATTGAATCATGAATCATGAATTAAATAATGAATCATGAATCATGAATTATGAATTGAATCATGAATCATGAATCATGAATCATGAATCATGAATTGAATCATGAATCATGAATCATAAATCATGAATTGAATCATGAATCATAAATTATGAATTGAATCATGAATCATGAATCATGAATTATGAACTGAATCATGAAACATGAATCATGAATCATGAATTGAATCATGAATTGAATCATGAATCATGAATCGAATCATGAATCATGAATCATGAATTAGAATTAAATCATGAATCATGAATTGAATCATGAATCATGAATTGAATCATGAATCATGAATCATGAATCATGAATCATGAATCAAGAATCATGAAACGAATCATGAATCATGAATTGAATCATGAATCATGAATCATGAATTGAATCATGAATCATGAATCCTGAATCATGAATCTAATCATGAATCATGAATTATGAATCATGAATTGAATAATGAATCATGAATTAAATCATGAATCATGAATCATGAATCGTGAATTGAATCATGAATCATGAATCATGAATTGAATCAGGATTCAAATCTAGAATTGAATCATGAATCATGAATTAGGAATCATGAATTAAATCATGAATCATGAATTGAATCATGAATCATGAATCATGAATCATGAATAATGAATCATGAATTGAATCATGAATCATGAATCATGAATCGAATCATGAATTAAATCATGAATCATAATTTGAATCATGAATTGAATCATGAATCATGAATCATGAATTAAATCATGAATCATGAATCATAAATTGAATCATGAATCGAATCATGAATCATGAATCATGAATCATGAATCGAATCATGAATCATGAATCGAATCATGAATCTTGAATCATGAATGAATAAAGAATCATGAATCATGAATGATGAATTGAATCATAAATCATGAATCGAATCATGAATCATGAATCATGAATTATGAATTGAATCATGAATCATTATTCATGAATCATGAATTGAATCATGAATCATGAATTGAATCATGAATCATGAATCATGAATCATGAATCAAAACATGAATCATGAATCATGAATCATGAATCATGAATTAAATCATGAATCATGAATTGAATCATGAATCATGAATCATGAATCATGAATTGAATCATGAATCATAAACCATGAATTGAATCATGAATCATGAATCATGAATTATGAATTGAATCATGAATCATGAATCATGAATCATGAATCATGAATTGAATCATGAATCATGAATCATGAATCATGAATTGAATCACGAATCATGAATCAAGAATCATGAAACGAATCATGAATCATAAATTGAATCATGAATCATGAATTGAATCATGAATCATGTCATGAATCATGAATCATGAATTGAATCATGAATCATGAATTGAATCATGAAATGAATCATGAATCATGAATCATGAATCATGAATCATGGATTGAATCATGAATTATGAATCATGAATTGAATCATGAATCATGAATCGAATCATGAATCATGAATTGAATCATGAATTGAATCATGAATCATGAATTATGAATCGAATCATGAATCATGAATCATGAATCGAATCATGAATCATGAATTGAATCATGAATCATGAATTGAATCATGAATCATGAATTATGAATTGAATCATGAATTGAATCATGAATCATGAATTGAATCATGAATTGAATCATGAATCATGAATCATGAATCATGAATCATGAATCATGAATTGAATCATGAATCATGAATTGAATCATGAATCATGAATTGAATCATGAATCATGAATCATGAATCATGAATCGAATCATGAATCATGAATCATGAATCATGAATCATGAATCATGAATTGAATCATGAATCATGAATTGAATCATGAATCATGAATCATGAATCATGAATCATGAATTGAATCATGAATCATGAATTGAATCATGAATCATGAATTGAATCATGAATCATGAATTATGAATTGAATCATGAATCATGAATCATGAATCAAGAATCATGAATTGAGTCATGAATCACGAATTGAATCATGAATCATGAATCATGAATCATGAATTAAATCCAGAATCATAAATTGAATCATGAATTGAATCATGAATCATGATTCATGAATCATAAATTGAACCATAAATCATGAATCATGAATTGAATCATGAATCATGAATCATGAATCGAATCATGAATCATGAATCGAATCATGAATCATGAATTGAATCATGAATTATGAATCATGAATTGAATCATGAATCATGAATTGAATCATGAATCATGAATCATGAATTGAATCATGAATCGAATCATGAATCATGAATCAAAAATCATGAATAGAATCATGAATCATGAATTGAATCATGAATCATGAATCATGAATTGAATCATGAATCATGAATTGAATCATGAATCATGAATCATGAATCATGAAACGAATCATGAATCATGAATCATAAATCATGAATTGAATCATGAATCATGAATCATGAATTGAATCATGAATCATAATTTGAATCATGAATCATGAATCATGAATCATGAATTGAATCATGAATCATGAATTGAATCATGAATCATGAATTATGAACTGAATCATGAATCATGAATCATGAATTAGAATAGAATCATGAATCATGAATTGAATCATAAATCATGAATCAAGAATCATGAAACAAATCATGAATCATGAATTGAATCATGAATCATGAATCATGAATTGAATCATGAATCATGAATCATGAATCTAATCATGAATCATGAATTGAATAATGAATCATGAATCATGAATTGAATCATGAATCATGAATCATGAATCATGAATTGAATCATGAATCATGAATCATGAATTGAATCAGGATTCAAATCTGGAATTGAATCATGAATCATGAATTGAATCATGAATCATGAATTAGGAATCATGAATTAAATCATGAATCATGAATTGAATCATGAATCATGAATCATGAATCATGAATAATGAATCATGAATTGAATCATGAATCATGAATCGAATCATGAATTAAATCATGAATCATGAATTGAATCATGAATTGAATCATGAATCACGAATCATGAATTAAATCATGAATCATGAATCATAAACTGAATCATGAATCGAATCATGAATCATGAATCATGAATTGAATCATGAATCATGAATTGAATCATGAATCATGAATCGAATCATGAATCATGAGTCAAGAATCATGAATCGAAACATGAATCATGAATCATGAATTATGAATTGAATCATGAATCATGAATCATGAATCATGAATCATGAATCATGAATCGAATCATGAATCATGAAACAAGAATCATGAATCAAATCATGAATCATGAATTGAATCATGAATCATGAATCATGAATTGAATCATGAATCATGAATCATGAATTGAATCATGAATCATGAATCATGAATCATGAATCATGAATCATGATTTATGAATTGAATCATTAATCATGAATCATGAATTGAATCATGAATCATGAATCATGAATTGAATCATGAATCATGAATTGAATCATGAATCATGAATCATGAATCGAAACATGAATCATGAATCATGAATCATGAATCATGAATTGAATCATGAATCATGAATTGAATCATGAATCATGAATCATGAATCATGAATTAAATCATGAATCATAAATCATGAATTGAATCATGAATCATAAATCATGAATTGCATCATGAATCATGAATCATGAATCGAATCATGAATCATGAATCAAGAATCATGAATCATGAATTGAATCATGAATCATGAATCATGAATTGAATCATGAATCATGAATCATGAATCGAATCATGAATCATGAATCAAGAATCATGAAACGAATCATGAATCATGAATTGAATCATAATTCATGATTTGAATCATGAATCATGTCATGAATCATGAATGATGAATTGAATCATGAATCATGAATTGAAACATGAATCATGAATCATGAATTGAATCATGAAATGAATCATGAATCATGAATCATGAATCATGGATTGAATCATGAATCATGAATCATGAATTGAATCATGAATCATGAATCATAAATCGAATCATGAATCATGAATTGAATCATGAATCATGAATTATGAATCGAATCATGAGTCATGAAACATGAATTGAATCATAAATCATGAATCATGAATCATGAATCATGAATTAAATCATGAATCATGAATCATGAATTGAATCATAAATCATGAATCATGAATCGAATCATGAATCATGAATCATGAATTGAATCATGAATCATGGATTGAATCATGAATTGAATCATGAATCATGAATTGAATCATGAATCATGAATTAAATTATGAATCATGAATCATGAATTGAATCATGAATCATGAATCGAATCATGAATCATGAATTGAATCATGAATCATGAATCGAATCATGAATCATGAATCGAATCATGTATCATGAATCGAATCATGAATCTTGAATCATGAATTGAATAATGAATCATGAATCATGAATCATGAATTGAATCATGAATCATGAATCGAATCATGAATCATGAATCATGAATTATGAATTGAATCATGAATCATTATTCATGAATCATGAATCATGAATTGAATCATGAATCATGAATCATGAATCATGAATCGAATCATGAATCATGAGTCAAGAATCATGAATCGAATCATGAATCATGAATCATGAATTATGAATTGAATCATGAATCATGAATTATGAATTGAATCATGAATCATGAATCATGAATCGAATCATGAATCATGAAACAAAAATCATGAATCGAATCATGAATCATGAATCATGAATCGAATCATGAATCATGAAACAAGAATCATGAATCGAATCATGAATCATGAATTGAATCATGAATCATGAATCATGAATTGAATCATGAATCATGAATCATAAATCATGAATCATGAATCATGAATTGAATCATTAATCATGAATCGTGAATTGAATCATGAATCATGAATCATGAATTGAATCATGAATCATGAATTGAATCATGAATCATGAATTGAATCATGAATCATAAACCATGAATTGAATCATGAATCATGAATTATGAATTGAATCATGAATCATGAATCATTAATTGAATCAGGAATCATGAATCGAATCATGAATCTTGAATCATGAATTGAATCATGAATCATGAATCATGAATCATGAATTGAATCATGAATCATGAATCATGAATCGAATCATGAATCATGAATCAAGAATCATGAATCGAATCATGAATCAAGAATCATGAATCGAATCATGAATCATGAATTGAATCATGAATCATGAATCATGAATTGAATCATGAATCAAGAATCTTGAATCGAATCATGAATCATGAAATTAATCATGAATCATGAATCACGAATTGAATCATGAATCATGAATCATGAATCATGAATTAAATCCAGAATCATAAATTGAATCATGAATTGAATCATGAATCATGATTCATGAATCATAAATTGAACCATAAATCATGAATCATGAATTGAATCATGAATCATGAATCATGAATCGAATCATGAATCATGAATCGAATCATGAATCATGAATTGAATCATGAATTATGAATCATGAATTGAATCATGAATCATGAATTGAATCATGAATCATGAATCATGAATTGAATCATGAATCGAATCATGAATCATGAATCAAAAATCATGAATAGAATCATGAATCATGAATTGAATCATGAATCATGAATCATGAATTGAATCATGAATCATGAATTGAATCATGAATCATGAATCATGAATCATGAAACGAATCATGAATCATGAATCATAAATCATGAATTGAATCAAGAATCATGAATCATGAATTGAATCATGAATCATAATTTGAATCATGAATCATGAATCATGAATCATGAATTGAATCATGAATCATGAATTGAATCATGAATCATGAATTATGAACTGAATCATGAATCATGAATCATGAATTAGAATAGAATCATGAATCATGAATTGAATCATGAATCATGAATCAAGAATCATGAAACAAATCATGAATCATGAATTGAATCATGAATCATGAATCATGAATTGAATCATGAATCATGAATCATGAATCATGAATCTAATCATGAATCATGAATTGAATAATGAATCATGAATCATGAATTGAATCATGAATCATGAATCATGAATCGTGAATTGAATCATGAATCATGAATCATGAATTGAATCAGGATTCAAATCTGGAATTGAATCATGAATCATGAATTGAATCATGAATCATGAATTAGGAATCATGAATTAAATCATGAATCATGAATTGAATCATGAATCATGAATCATGAATCATGAATAATGAATCATGAATTGAATCATGAATCATGAATCGAATCATGAATTAAATCATGAATCATGAATTGAATCATGAATTGAATCATGAATCACGAATCATGAATTAAATCATGAATCATGAATCATAAACTGAATCATGAATCGAATCATGAATCATGAATCATGAATTGAATCATGAATCATGAATTGAATCATGAATCATGAATCATGAATCGAATCATGAATCATGAGTCAAGAATCATGAATCGAAACATGAATCATGAATCATGAATTATGAATTGAATCATGAATCATGAATCATGAATCATGAATCATGAATCATGAATCGAATCATGAATCATGAAACAAGAATCATGAATCAAATCATGAATCATGAATTGAATCATGAATCATGAATCATGAATTGAATCATGAATCATGAATCATGAATTGAATCATGAATCATGAATCATGAATCATGAATCATGAATCATGATTTATGAATTGAATCATTAATCATGAATCATGAATTGAATCATGAATCATGAATCATGAATTGAATCATGAATCATGAATTGAATCATGAATCATGAATCATGAATCGAAACATGAATCATGAATCATGAATCATGAATCATGAATTGAATCATGAATCATGAATTGAATCATGAATCATGAATCATGAATCATGAATTAAATCATGAATCATAAATCATGAATTGAATCATGAATCATAAATCATGAATTGCATCATGAATCATGAATCATGAATCGAATCATGAATCATGAATCAAGAATCATGAATCATGAATTGAATCATGAATCATGAATCATGAATTGAATCATGAATCATGAATCATGAATCGAATCATGAATCATGAATCAAGAATCATGAAACGAATCATGAATCATGAATTGAATCATAATTCATGATTTGAATCATGAATCATGTCATGAATCATGAATGATGAATTGAATCATGAATCATGAATTGAAACATGAATCATGAATCATGAATTGAATCATGAAATGAATCATGAATCATGAATCATGAATCATGGATTGAATCATGAATCATGAATCATGAATTGAATCATGAATCATGAATCATAAATCGAATCATGAATCATGAATTGAATCATGAATCATGAATTATGAATCGAATCATGAGTCATGAAACATGAATTGAATCATAAATCATGAATCATGAATCATGAATCATGAATTAAATCATGAATCATGAATCATGAATTGAATCATAAATCATGAATCATGAATCGAATCATGAATCATGAATCATGAATTGAATCATGAATCATGGATTGAATCATGAATTGAATCATGAATCATGAATTGAATCATGAATCATGAATTGAATCATGAATCATGAATTGAATCATGAATCATGAATTAAATTATGAATCATGAATCATGAATTGAATCATGAATCATGAATCGAATCATGAATCATGAATTGAATCATGAATCATGAATCGAATCATGAATCATGAATCGAATCATGTATCATGAATCGAATCATGAATCTTGAATCATGAATTGAATAATGAATCATGAATCATGAATCATGAATTGAATCATGAATCATGAATCGAATCATGAATCATGAATCATGAATTATGAATTGAATCATGAATCATTATTCATGAATCATGAATCATGAATTGAATCATGAATCATGAATCATGAATCATGAATCGAATCATGAATCATGAGTCAAGAATCATGAATCGAATCATGAATCATGAATCATGAATTATGAATTGAATCATGAATCAT
Organism: Mixophyes australis; assembly: GCA_036250195.1. Taxonomy (NCBI): domain Eukaryota; kingdom Metazoa; phylum Chordata; class Amphibia; order Anura; family Limnodynastidae; genus Mixophyes; species Mixophyes australis. The sequence goes on from JAVHZZ010000088.1 coordinate 49,368, forward strand.
GAATTATGAATTGAATCATGAATCATGAATCATGAATCGAATCATGAATCATGAAACAAGAATCATGAATCGAATCATGAATCATGAATCATGAATCGAATCATGAATCATGAAACAAGAATCATGAATCGAATCATGAATCATGAATTGAATCATGAATCATGAATCATGAATTGAATCATGAATCATGAATCATAAATCATGAATCATGAATCATGAATTGAATCATTAATCATGAATCGTGAATTGAATCATGAATCATGAATCATGAATTGAATCATGAATCATGAATTGAATCATGAATCATGAATTGAATCATGAATCATAAACCATGAATTGAATCATGAATCATGAATTATGAATTGAATCATGAATCATGAATCATGAATCATGAATTAAATCATGAATCATGAATCATGAATTGAATCATGACTCATGAATCAAGAATCATGAAACAAATCATGAATCATGAATTGAATCATGAATCATGAATTAAATCATGAATCATGAATTAAATCATGAATTATGAATCATGAATTGAATCATAAATCATGAATCATGAATCGAATCATGAATCATGAATCATGAATTGAATCATGAATCATGGATTGAATCATGAATCATGAATCATGAATCATGAAATGAATCACAAATCATGAATTGAATCATGAATCATGAATCGAATCATAAATCATGAATTATGAATCATGAATTGAATCATGAATCATGAATCGAATCATGAATCATGAATTGAATCATGAATCGAAACATGAATTATGAATTATGAATTGAATCATGAATCATGAATCGAATCATGAATCTTGAATCATGAATCGAATCATGAATCATGAATTGAATCATGAATCATGAATCATGAATCATGAATTGAATCATGAATCATGAATCATGAATCATGAATCGAATCATGAATCATGAATTGAATCATGAATTATGAATTGAATCATGAATCATGAATTATGAATTGAATCATGAATCAAGAATCATGAATCATTAATTATGAATCATGAATTATGAATTGAATCATGAATCATGAATCATGAATCATGAATAATGAATTGAATCATGAATCATGAAATGAATCATGAATCATGAATCATGAATCATGAATTGAATCATGAATCATAAATCATGAATTGAATCATGAATCATGAATTGAATCATAAATCATGAATGATAAATCAAATCATGAATCATAAATTGAATCATGAATCATGAATCTTGAATCATGAATCATGAATTGAATCATGAATCATAAATTATGAATCATGAATTGAATCATGAATCAGGAATTGAATCATGAATCATGAATCATGAATTATGAATTGAATCATGAATCATGAATCATGAATCATGAATCGAATCATGAATCATGAATTGAATCATGAATCATGAATCATGAATTGAATCATGAATCATGAATCATGAATTGAATCATGAATTGAATCATGAATCATGAATTGAATCATGAATTGAATCATGAATCATGAATCATGAATCATGAATTGAATCATGAATCATGAATTGAATCATGAATCATGAATCATGAATCATGAATCATGAATTGAATCATGAATCATGAATTGAATCATGAATCATGAATCATGAATCATGAATCATGAATTGAATCATGAATCATGAATTGAATCATGAATCATGAATCATGAATTGAATCATGAATCATGAATCATGAATTGAATCATGAATCATGAATCATGAATTATGAATTGAATCATGAATCATGAATCAAGAATCATGAATTGAATCATGAATCATGAATTAAATAATGAATCATGAATCATGAATTATGAATTGAATCATGAATCATGAATCATGAATCATGAATCATGAATTGAATCATGAATCATGAATCATAAATCATGAATTGAATCATGAATCATAAATTATGAATTGAATCATGAATCATGAATCATGAATTATGAACTGAATCATGAATCATGAATTGAATCATGAATCATGAATCATGAATCATGAATTGAATCATGAATCATGAATCATGAATCGAATCATGAATCATGAATCATGAATTAGAATTAAATCATGAATCATGAATTGAATCATGAATCATGAATTGAATCATGAATCATGAATCATGAATCATAAATCATGAATCAAGAATCATGAAACGAATCATGAATCATGAATTGAATCATGAATCATGAATCATGAATTGAATCATGAATCATGAATCCTGAATCATGAATCTAATCATGAATCATGAATTATGAATCATGAATTGAATAATGAATCATGAATTAAATCATGAATCATGAATCATGAATCGTGAATTGAATCATGAATCATGAATCATGAATTGAATCAGGATTCAAATCTAGAATTGAATCATGAATCATGAATTAGGAATCATGAATTAAATCATGAATCATGAATTGAATCATGAATCATGAATCATGAATCGTGAATTGAATCATGAATCATGAATCATGAATTGAATCAGGATTCAAATCTAGAATTGAATCATGAATCATGAATTAGGAATCATGAATTAAATCATGAATCATGAATTGAATCATGAATCATGAATCATGAATCATGAATAATGAATCATGAATTGAATCATGAATCATGAATCATGAATTGAATCATGAATCATGAATTAAATAATGAATCATGAATCATGAATTATGAATTGAATCATGAATCATGAATCATGAATCATGAATCATGAATTGAATCATGAATCATGAATCATAAATCATGAATTGAATCATGAATCATAAATTATGAATTGAATCATGAATCATGAATCATGAATTATGAACTGAATCATGAATCATGAATCATGAATCATGAATTGAATCATGAATCATGAATCATGAATCATGAATTGAATCATGAATCATGAATCATGAATCGAATCATGAATCATGAATTAGAATTAAATCATGAATCATGAATTGAATCATGAATCATGAATTGAATCATGAATCATGAATCATGAATCATGAATCATGAATCAAGAATCATGAAACGAATCATGAATCATGAATTGAATCATGAATCATGAATCATGAATTGAATCATGAATCATGAATCCTGAATCATGAATCTAATCATGAATCATGAATTATGAATCATGAATTGAATAATGAATCATGAATTAAATCATGAATCATGAATCATGAATCGTGAATTGAATCATGAATCATGAATCATGAATTGAATCAGGATTCAAATCTAGAATTGAATCATGAATCATGAATTAGGAATCATGAATTAAATCATGAATCATGAATTGAATCATGAATCATGAATCATGAATCATGAATAATGAATCATGAATTGAATCATGAATCATGAATCATGAATCGAATCATGAATTAAATCATGAATCATAATTTGAATCATGAATTGAATCATGAATCACGAATCATGAATTAAATCATGAATCATGAATCATAAATTGAATCATGAATCGAATCATGAATCATGAATCATGAATTGAATCATGAATCATGAATCGAATCATGAATCATGAATCGAATCATGAATCTTGAATCATGAATGAATAAAGAATCATGAATCATGAATGATGAATTGAATCATAAATCATGAATCGAATCATGAATCATGAATCATGAATTATGAATTGAATCATGAATCATTATTCATGAATCATGAATTGAATCATGAATCATGAATCATGAATCATGAATCAAAACATGAATCATGAATCATGAATCATGAATCATGAATTAAATCATGAATCATGAATTGAATCATGAATCATGAATCATGAATCATGAATTGAATCATGAATCATAAACCATGAATTGAATCATGAATCATGAATTATGAATTGAATCATGAATCATGAATCATGAATCATGAATCATGAATTGAATCATGAATCATGAATCATGAATCATGAATTGAATCACGAATCATGAATCAAGAATCATGAAACGAATCATGAATCATGAATTGAATCATGAATCATGAATTGAATCAAGAATCATGTCATGAATCATGAATCATGAATTGAATCATGAATCATGAATTGAATCATGAAATGAATCATGAATCATGAATCATGAATCATGAATCATGGATTGAATCATGAATTATGAATCATGAATTGAATCATGAATCATGAATCGAATCATGAATCATGAATTGAATCATGAATTGAATCATGAATCATGAATTATGAATCGAATCATGAATCATGAATCATGAATCGAATCATGAATCATGAATTGAATCATGAATCATGAATTGAATCATGAATCATGAATCATGAATTGAATCATGAATTGAATCATGAATCATGAATTGAATCATGAATTGAATCATGAATCATGAATCATGAATCATGAATCATGAATCATGAATTGAATCATGAATCATGAATTGAATCATGAATCATGAATTGAATCATGAATCATGAATCATGAATCATGAATCGAATCATGAATCATGAATCATGAATCAGGAATCATGAATTGAATCATGAATCATGAATTGAATCATGAATCATGAATCATGAATCATGAATCATGAATTGAATCATGAATCATGAATTGAATCATGAATCATGAATTGAATCATGAATCATGAATTATGAATTGAATCATGAATCATGAATCATGAATCAAGAATCATGAATTGAATCATGAATCATGAATTAAATAATGAATCATGAATCATGAATTATGAATTGAATCATGAATCATGAATCATGAATCATGAATTGAATCATGAATCATGAATCATAAATCATGAATTGAATCATGAATCATAAATTATGAATTGAATCATGAATCATGAATCATGAATTATGAACTGAATCATGAATCATGAATCATGAATTGAATCATGAATCATGAATCATGAATCATGAGTTGAATCATGAATCATGAATCATGAATCGAATCATGAATCATGAATCATGAATTAGAATTGAATCATGAAGAATGAATTGAATCATGAATCATGAATCATGAATCATGAATCGAATCATGAATCATGAATCATGAATCAAGAATCATGACACGAATCATGAATCATGAATTGAATCATGAATCATGAATCATGAATTGAATCATGAATTATGAATCATGAATCATGAATCTAATCATGAATCATGAATTATGAATCATGAATTGAATAATGAATCATGAATTAAATCATGAATCATGAATCATGAATCGTGAATTGAATCATGAATCATGAATCATGAATTGAATCATGAATCATGAATTGAATCATGAATCATGTCATGAATCATGAATCATGAATTGAATCATGAATCATGAATTGAATCATGAAATGAATCATGAATCATGAATCATGAATCATGGATTGAATCATGAATCATGAATCATGAATTGAATCATGAATCATGAATCGAATCATGAATCATGAATTGAATCATGAATTGAATCATGAATCATGAATTAAATCATGAATCATGAATCATGAATTGAATCATAAATCATGAATCATGAATCATGAATCATGAATTGAATCATGAATCATGGATTGAATCATGAATCATGAATCATGAATCATGAATCATGAAATGAATCACAAATCATGAATTGAATCATGAATCATGAATCGAATCATAAATCATGAATTATGAATCATGAATTGAATCATGAATCATGAATCGAATCATGAATCATGAATTGAATCATGAATCGAAACATGAATTATGAATTATGAATTGAATCATGAATCATGAATCGAATCATGAATCTTGAATCATGAATTGAATCATGAATCATGAATTGAATCATGAATCATGAATTATGATTCATGAATTGAATCATGAATCATGAATCATGAATCATGAATCGAATCATGAATCATGAATTGAATCATGAATCATGAATCATGAATTATGAATTGAATCATGAATCATGAATTATGAATTGAATCATGAATCAAGAATCATGAATCATTAATTATGAATCATGAATTATGAATTGAATCATGAATCATGAATCATGAATCATGAATAATGAATTGAATCATGAATGATGAAATGAATCATGAATCATGAATCATGAATCATGAATTGAATCATGAATCATAAATCATGAATTGAATCATGAATCATGAATCATGAATCATGAATCATGAATCATGAATTGAATCATGAATCATGAATTGAATCATGAATCATGAATCATGAATCATGAATCATGAATTGAATCATGAATCATGAATTGAATCATGAATCATGAATCATGAATTGAATCATGAATCATGAATCATGAATCAAGAATCATGAATTGAATCATGAATCATGAATTAAATAATGAATCATGAATCATGAATTATGAATTGAATCATGAATCATGAATCATGAATCATGAATCATGAATTGAATCATGAATCATGAATCATAAATCATGAATTGAATCATGAATCATAAATTATGAATTGAATCATGAATCATGAATCATGAATTATGAACTGAATCATGAATCATGAATCATGAATCATGAATTGAATCATGAATCATGAATCATGAATCATGAGTTGAATCATGAATCATGAATCGAATCATGAATCATGAATCATGAATTAGAATTGAATCATGAATCATGAATTGAATCATGAATCATGAATCATGAATCATGAATCGAATCATGAATCATGAATCATGAATTGAATCATGAATCATGAATCATGAATCATGAATCTAATCATGAATCATGAATTATGAATCATGAATTGAATAATGAATCATGAATTAAATCATGAATCATGAATCATGAATCGTGAATTGAATCATGAATCATGAATTGAATCAGGATTCAAATCTAGAATTGAATCATGAATCATGAATTGAATCATGAATCATGAATTAGGAATCATGAATTAAATCATGAATCATGAATTGAATCATAAATCATGAATCAAATCATGAATCATGAATTATGAATTGAATCATGAATCATTATTCATGAATCATGAATTGAATCATGAATCATGAATTGAATCATGAATCATGAATCATGAATCATGAATCAAAACATGAATCATGAATCATGAATCATGAATCATGAATTGAATCATGAATCATGAATTGAATCATGAATCATGAATCATGAATCATGAATTGAATCATGAATCATAAACCATGAATTGAATCATGAATCATGAATCATGAATTTTGAATTGAATCATGAATCATGAATCATGAATCATGAATCATGAATTGAATCATGATTCATGAATCATGAATCATGAATTGAATCACGAATCATGAATCAAGAATCATGAAACGAATCATGAATCATGAATTGAATCATGAATCATGAATTGAATCATGAATCATGTCATGAATCATGAATCATGAATTGAATCATGAATCATGAATTGAATCATGAAATGAATCATGAATCATGAATCATGAATCATGGATTGAATCATGAATCATGAATCATGAATTGAATCATGAATCATGAATCGAATCATGAATCATGAATTGAATCATGAATTGAATCATGAATCATGAATTATGAATCGAATCATGAGTCATGAAACATGAATTGAATCATGAATCATGAATTAAATCATGAATCATGAATCATGAATTGAATCATAAATCATGAATCATGAATCGAATCATGAATCATGAATCATGAATTGAATCATGAATCATGGATTGAATCATGAATCATGAATCATGAATCATGAAATGAATCACAAATCATGAATTGAATCATGAATCATGAATCGAATCATAAATCATGAATTATGAATCATGAATTGAATCATGAATCATGAATCGAATCATGAATCATGAATTGAATCATGAATCGAAACATGAATTATGAATTATGAATTGAATCATGAATCATGAATCGAATCATGAATCTTGAATCATGAATTGAATCATGAATCATGAATTGAATCATGAATCATGAATTATGATTCATGAATTGAATCATGAATCATGAATCATGAATCATGAATCGAATCATGAATTGAATCATGAATCAAGAATCATGAATCATTAATCATGAATCATGAATTATGAATTGAATCATGAATCATGAATCATGAATCATGAATAATGAATTGAATCATGAATGATGAAATGAATCATGAATCATGAATCATGAATCATGAATTGAATCATGAATCATAAATCATGAATTGAATCATGAATCATGAATTGAATCATAAATCATGAATGATAAATCAAATCATGAATCATAAATTGAATCATGAATCATGAATCTTGAATCATGAATCATGAATTGAATCATGAATCATAAATTATGAATCATGAATTGAATCATGAATCAGGAATTGAATCATGAATCATGAATCATGAATCATGAATTGAATCATGAATTGAATCATGAATTATGAATCGAATCATGAGTCATGAAACATGAATTGAATCATGAATCATGAATTAAATCATGAATCATGAATCATGAATTGAATCATAAATCATGAATCATGAATCGAATCATAAATCATGAATTGAATCATGAATCATGGATTGAATCATGAATCATGAATCATGAATCATGAATCATGAAATGAATCACAAATCATGAATTGAATCATGAATCATGAATCGAATCATAAATCATGAATTATGAATCATGAATTGAATCATGAATCATGAATCGAATCATGAATCATGAATTGAATCATGAATCGAAACATGAATTATGAATTATGAATTGAATCATGAATCATGAATCGAATCATGAATCTTGAATCATGAATTGAATCATGAATCATGAATTGAATCATGAATCATGAATCATGAATCATGAATTGAATCATGAATCATGAATCATGAATCATGAATCGAATCATGAATCATGAATTGAATCATGAATCATGAATCATGAATTATGAATTGAATCATGAATCATGAATTATGAATTGAATCATGAATCAAGAATCATGAATCATTAATTATGAATCATGAATTATGAATTGAATCATGAATCATGAATCATGAATCATGAATAATGAATTGAATCATGAATCATGAAATGAATCATGAATCATGAATCATGAATCATGAATCATGAATTGAATCATGAATCATGAATTGAATCATGAATCATGAATTGAATCATAAATCATGAATGATAAATCAAATCATGAATCATAAATTGAATCATGAATCATGAATCTTGAATCATGAATCATGAATTGAATCATGAATCATAAATTATGAATCATGAATTGAATCATGAATCAGGAATTGAATCATGAATCATGAATCATGAATTATGAATTGAATCATGAATCATGAATCATGAATCGAATCATGAATCATGAATTGAATCATGAATCATGAATCATGAATTGAATCATGAATCATGAATCATGAATTGAATCATGAATTGAATCATGAATTGAATCATGAATCATGAATCATGAATCATGAATCATGAATCATGAATCATGAATTGAATCATGAATCATGAATTGAATCATGAATCATGAATCATGAATCATGAATCGAATCATGAATCATGAATCATGAATTGAATCATGAATCATGAATCATGAATCATGAATTGAATCATGAATCATGAATTGAATCATGAATCATGAATCATGAATTGAATCATGAATCATGAATCATGAATTATGAATTGAATCATGAATCATGAATCATGAATCAAGAATCATGAATTGAATCATGAATCATGAATTAAATAATGAATCATGAATCATGAATTATGAATTGAATCATGAATCATGAATCATGAATCATGAATTGAATCATGAATCATGAATCATAAATCATGAATTGAATCATGAATCATAAATTATGAATTGAATCATGAATCATGAATCATGAATTATGAACTGAATCATGAATCATGAATCATGAATTGAATCATGAATCATGAATCATGAATCATGAATTGAATCATGAATCATGAATCATGAATCATGAATTGAATCATGCATCATGAATCATGAATCGAATCATGAATCATGAATCATGAATTAGAATTGAATCATGAATCATGAATTGAATCATGAATCATGAATCATGAATCATGAATCGAATCATGAATCATGAATCATGAATCAAGAATCATGAAACGAATCATGAATCATGAATTGAATCATGAATCATGAATCATGAATTGAATCATGAATCATGAATCATGAATAATGAATCTAATCATGAATCATGAATTATGAATCATGAATTGAATAATGAATCATGAATTAAATCATGAATCATGAATCATGAATCGTGAATTGAATCATGAATCATGAATCATGAATTGAATCAGGATTTAAATCTAGAATTGAATCATGAATCATGAATTGAATCATGAATCATGAATCATGAATAATGAATCATGAATTGAATCAGGATTCAAATCTAGAATTGAATCATGAATTCAATCATTAATCATAATTTGAATCATGAATTGAATCATGAATCATGAATCATGAATTAAATCATGAATCATGAATCATAAATTGAATCATGAATCATGAATCATGAATTATGAATTGAATCATGAATCATTATTCATGAATCATGAATTGAATCATGAATCATGAATCATGAATCATGAATCAAAACATGAATCATGAATCATGAATCATGAATCATGAATTGAATCATAAATCATGAATTGAATCATGAATCATGAATCATGAATCATGAATCATGAATTGAATCATGAATCATAAACCATGAATTGAATCATGAATCATGAATCATGAATTATGAATTGAATCATGAATCATGAATCATGAATCATGAATCATGAATTGAATCATGAATCATGAATCATGAATCATGAATTGAATCACGAATCATGAATCAAGAATCATGAAACGAATCATGAATCATGAATTGAATCATGAATCATGAATTGAATCATGAATCATGTCATGAATCATGAATCATTAATTGAATCATGAAATGAATCATGAATCATGAATCATGAATCATGGATTGAATCATGAATCATGAATCATGAATTGAATCATGAATCGAATCATGAATCATGAATTGAATCATGAATTGAATCATGAATCATGAATTATGAATCGAATCATGAGTCATGAAACATGAATTGAATCATGAATCATGAATTAAATCATGAATCATGAATTGAATCATAAATCATGAATCATGAATCGAATCATGAATCATGAATCATGAATTGAATCATGAATCATGGATTGAATCATGAATCATGAATCATGAATCATGAAATGAATCACAAATCATGAATTGAATCATGAATCATGAATCGAATCATAAATCATGAATTATGAATCATGAATTGAATCATGAATCATGAATCGAATCATGAATCATGAATTGAATCATGAATCGAAACATGAATTATGAATTATGAATTGAATCATGAATCATGAATCGAATCATGAATCTTGAATCATGAATTGAATCATGAATCATGAATTGAATCATGAATCATGAATTATGATTCATGAATTGAATCATGAATCATGAATCATGAATCATGAATCGAATCATGAATCATGAATTGAATCATGAATCATGAATCATGAATTATGAATTGAATCATGAATCATGAATTATGAATTGAATCATGAATCAAGAATCATGAATCATTAATTATGAATCATGAATTATGAATTGAATCATGAATCATGAATTGAATCATGAATCATGTCATGAATCATGAATCATGAATTGAATCATGAATCATGAATTGAATCATGAAATGAATCATGAATCATGAATCATGAATCATGGATTGAATCATGAATCATGAATCATGAATTGAATCATGAATCATGAATCGAATCATGAATCATGAATTGAATCATGAATTGAATCATAAATCATGAATTATGAATCGAATCATGAGTCATGAAACATGAATTGAATCATAAATCATGAATCATGAATCGAATCATGAATCATGAATCATGAATTGAATCATGAATCATGGATTGAATCATGAATCATGAATCATGAATCATGAATCATGAAATGAATCACAAATCATGAATTGAATCATGAATCATGAATCGAATCATAAATCATGAATTATGAATCATGAATTGAATCATGAATCATGAATCGAATCATGAATCATGAATTGAATCATGAATCGAAACATGAATTATGAATTATGAATTGAATCATGAATCATGAATCGAATAATGAATCTTGAATCATGAATTGAATCATGAATCATGAATTGAATCATGAATCATGAATTATGATTCATGAATTGAATCATGAATCATGAATCATGAATCATGAATCGAATCATGAATCATGAATTGAATCATGAATCATGAATCATGAATTATGAATTGAATCATGAATCATGAATTATGAATTGAATCATGAATCAAGAATCATGAATCATTAATCATGAATCATGAATTATGAATTGAATCATGAATCATGAATCATGAATCATGAATAATGAATTGAATCATGAATGATGAAATGAATCATGAATCATGAATCATGAATCATGAATTGAATCATGAATCATAAATCATGAATTGAATCATGAATCATGAATTGAATCATAAATCATGAATGATAAATCAAATCATGAATCATAAATTGAATCATGAATCATGAATCTTGAATCATGAATCATGAATTGAATCATGAATCATAAATTATGAATCATGAATTGAATCATGAATCAGGAATTGAATCATGAATCATGAATCATGAATCATGAATTGAATCATGAATTGAATCATGAATTATGAATCGAATCATGAGTCATGAAACATGAATTGAATCATGAATCATGAATTAAATCATGAATCATGAATCATGAATTGAATCATAAATCATGAATCATGAATCGAATCATGAATCATGAATCATGAATTGAATCATGAATCATGGATTGAATCATGAATCATGAATCATGAATCATGAATCATGAAATGAATCACAAATCATGAATTGAATCATGAATCATGAATCGAATCATAAATCATGAATTATGAATCATGAATTGAATCATGAATCATGAATCGAATCATGAATCATGAATTGAATCATGAATCAAAACATGAATTATGAATTATGAATTGAATCATGAATCATGAATCGAATCATGAATCTTGAATCATGAATTGAATCATGAATCATGAATTGAATCATGAATCATGAATCATGAATCATGAATCATGAATTGAATCATGAATCATGAATCATGAATCATGAATCGAATCATGAATCATGAATTGAATCATGAATCATGAATCATGAATTATGAATTGAATCATGAATCATGAATTATGAATTGAATCATGAATCAAGAATCATGAATCATTAATTATGAATCATGAATTATGAATTGAATCATGAATCATGAATCATGAATCATGAACAATGAATTGAATCATGAATCATGAAATGAATCATGAATCATGAATCATGAATCATGAATCATGAATTGAATCATGAATCATAAATCATGAATTGAATCATGAATCATGAATTGAATCATAAATCATGAATGATAAATCAAATCATGAATCATAAATTGAATCATGAATCATGAATCTTGAATCATGAATCATGAATTGAATCATGAATCATAAATTATGAATCATGAATTGAATCATGAATCAGGAATTGAATCATGAATCATGAATCATGAATTATGAATTGAATCATGAATCATGAATCATGAATCGAATCATGAATCATGAATTGAATCATGAATCATGAATCATGAATTGAATCATGAATCATGAATCATGAATTGAATCATGAATTGAATCATGAATCATGAATTGAATCATGAATTGAATCATGAATCATGAATCATGAATCATGAATCATGAATCATGAATTGAATCATGAATCATGAATTGAATCATGAATCATGAATCATGAATCATGAATCGAATCATGAATCATGAATCATGAATTGAATCATGAATCATGAATCATGAATCATGAATCATGAATTGAATCATGAATCATGAATTGAATCATGAATCATGAATCATGAATTGAATCATGAATCATGAATCATGAATTATGAATTGAATCATGAATCATGAATCATGAATCAAGAATCATGAATTGAATCATGAATCATGAATTAAATAATGAATCATGAATCATGAATTATGAATTGAATCATGAATCATGAATCATGAATCATGAATCATGAATTGAATCATGAATCATGAATCATAAATCATGAATTGAATCATGAATCATAAATTATGAATTGAATCATGAATCATGAATCATGAATTATGAACTGAATCATGAATCATGAATCATGAATCATGAATTGAATCATGAATCATGAATCATGAATCATGAATTGAATCATGAATCATGAATCATGAATTGAATCATGCATCATGAATCATGAATCGAATCATGAATCATGAATCATGAATTAGAATTGAATCATGAATCATGAATTGAATCATGAATCATGAATCATGAATCATGAATCGAATCATGAATCATGAATCATGAATCAAGAATCATGAAACGAATCATGAATCATGAATTGAATCATGAATCATGAATCATGAATTGAATCATGAATCATGAATCATGAATAATGAATCTAATCATGAATCATGAATTATGAATCATGAATTGAATAATGAATCATGAATTAAATCATGAATCATGAATCATGAATCGTGAATTGAATCATGAATCATGAATCATGAATTGAATCAGGATTTAAATCTAGAATTGAATCATGAATCATGAATTGAATCATGAATCATGAATCATGAATAATGAATCATGAATTGAATCAGGATTCAAATCTAGAATTGAATCATGAATTCAATCATTAATCATAATTTGAATCATGAATTGAATCATGAATCATGAATCATGAATTAAATCATGAATCATGAATCATAAATTGAATCATGAATCGAATCATGAATCATGAATCATGAATTGAATCATGAATCATGAATCGAATCATGAATCTTGAATCATGAATTGAATAATGAATCATGAATCATGAATCATGAATTGAATCATAAATCATGAATCGAATCATGAATCATGAATCATGAATTATGAATTGAATCATGAATCATTATTCATGAATCATGAATTGAATCATGAATCATGAATTGAATCATGAATCATGAATCATGAATCATGAATCAAAACATGAATCATGAATCATGAATCATGAATCATGAATCATGAATCATGAATCATGAATTGAATCATAAATCATGAATTGAATCATGAATCATGAATCATGAATCATGAATCATGAATTGAATCATGAATCATAAACCATGAATTGAATCATGAATCATGAATCATGAATTATGAATTGAATCATGAATCATGAATCATGAATCATGAATCATGAATTGAATCATGAATCATGAATCATGAATCATGAATTGAATCACGAATCATGAATCAAGAATCATGAAACGAATCATGAATCATGAATTGAATCATGAATCATGAATTGAATCATGAATCATGTCATGAATCATGAATCATGAATTGAATCATGAAATGAATCATGAATCATGAATCATGAATCATGGATTGAATCATGAATCATGAATCATGAATTGAATCATGAATCATGAATCAAATCATGAATCATGAATTGAATCATGAATTGAATCATGAATCATGAATTATGAATCGAATCATGAGTCATGAAACATGAATTGAATCATGAATCATGAATTAAATCATGAATCATGAATTGAATCATAAATCATGAATCATGAATCGAATCATGAATCATGAATCATGAATTGAATCATGAATCATGGATTGAATCATGAATCATGAATCATGAATCATGAAATGAATCACAAATCATGAATTGAATCATGAATCATGAATCGAATCATAAATCATGAATTATGAATCATGAATTGAATCATGAATCATGAATCGAATCATGAATCATGCATTGAATCATGAATCGAAACATGAATTATGAATTATGAATTGAATCATGAATCATGAATCGAATCATGAATCTTGAATCATGAATTGAATCATGAATCATGAATTGAATCATGAATCATGAATTATGATTCATGAATTGAATCATGAATCATGAATCATGAATCATGAATCGAATCATGAATCATGAATTGAATCATGAATCATGAATCATGAATTATGAATTGAATCATGAATCATGAATTATGAATTGAATCATGAATCAAGAATCATGAATCATTAATTATGAATCATGAATTATGAATTGAATCATGAATCATGAATCATGAATCATGAATAATGAATTGAATCATGAATGATGAAATGAATCATGAATCATGAATCATGAATCATGAATTGAATCATGAATCATAAATTATGAATCATGAATTGAATCATGAATCAGGAATTGAATCATGAATCATGAATCATGAATCATGAATTGAATCATGAATTGAATCATGAATTATGAATCGAATCATGAGTCATGAAACATGAATTGAATCATGAATCATGAATTAAATCATGAATCATGAATCATGAATTGAATCATAAATCATGAATCATGAATCGAATCATGAATCATGAATCATGAATTGAATCACAAATCATGAATTGAATCATGAATCATGAATCGAATCATAAATCATGAATTATGAATCATGAATTGAATCATGAATCATGAATCGAATCATGAATCATGAATTGAATCATGAATCGAAACATGAATTATGAATTATGAATTGAATCATGAATCATGAATCGAATCATGAATCTTGAGTCATGAATTGAATCATGAATCATGAATTGAATCATGAATCATGAATCATGAATCATGAATCATGAATTGAATCAGGAATCATGAATCATGAATCATGAATCGAATCATGAATCATGAATTGAATCATGAATCATGAATCATGAAGTATGAATTGAATCATGAATCATGAATTATGAATTGAATCATGAATCAAGAATCATGAATCATTAATTATGAATCATGAATTATGAATTGAATCATGAATCATGAATCATGAATCATGAATCATGAATAATGAATTGAATCATGAATCATGAAATGAATCATGAATCATGAATCATGAATCATGAATTGAATCATGAATCATAAATCATGAATTGAATCATGAATCATGAATTGAATCATAAATCATGAATGATAAATCAAATCATGAATCATAAATTGAATCATGAATCATGAATCTTGAATCATGAATCATGAATTGAATCATGAATCATAAATTATGAATCATGAATTGAATCATGAATCAGGAATTGAATCATGAATCATGAATCATGAATTATGAATTGAATCATGAATCATGAATCATGAATCATGAATCGAATCATGAATCATGAATTGAATCATGAATCATGAATCATGAATTGAATCATGAATCATGAATTGAATCATTAATTGAATCATGAATCATGAATTGAATCATGAATTGAATCATGAATCATGAATCATGAATCATGAATCATGAATCATGAATCATGAATCATGAATTGAATCATGAATCATGAATCATGAATCGAATCATGAATCATGAATCATGAATTGAATCATGAATCATGAATCATGAATCATGAATCATGAATTGAATCATGAATCATGAATTGAATCATGAATCATGAATCATGAATTGAATCATGAATCATGAATCATGAATTATGAATTGAATCATGAATCATGAATCATGAATCAAGAATCATGAATTGAATCATGAATCATGAATTAAATAATGAATCATGAATCATGAATTATGAATTGAATCATGAATCATGAATCATGAATCATGAATTGAATCATAAATCATGAATCATAAATCATGAATTGAATCATGAATCATAAATTATGAATTGAATCATGAATCATGAATCATGAATTATGAACTGAATCATGAATCATGAATCATGAATCATGAATTGAATCATGAATTATGAATCATGAATCATGAATTGAATCATGAATCATGAATCATGAATCGAATCATGAATCATGAATCATGAATTAGAATTGAATCATGAATCATGAATTGAATCATGAATCATGAATCATAAATCATGAATCGAATCATGAATCATGAATCATGAATCAAGAATCATGAAACGAATCATGAATCATGAATTGAATCATGAATCATGAATCATGAATTGAATCATGAATCATGAATCATGAATCATGAATCTAATCATGAATCATGAATTATGAATCATGAATTGAATAATGAATCATGAATTAAATCATGAATCATGAATCGTGAATTGAATCATGAATCATGAATCATGAATTGAATCAGGATTCAAATCTAGAATTGAATCATGAATCATGAATTGAATCATGAATCATGAATTAGGAATCATGAATTAAATCATGAATCATAAATTGAATCATGAATCATGAATCATGAATCATGAATAATGAATCATGAATTGAATCATGAATCATGAATCATGAATCGAATCATGAATTAAATCATGAATCATAATTTGAATCATGAATTGAATCATAAATCATGAATCATGAATTAAATCATGAATCATGAATCATAAATTGAATCATGAATCGAATCATGAATCATGAATCATGAATTGAATCATGAATCATGAATCGAATCATGAATCTTGAATCATGAATTGAATAATGAATCATGAATCATGAATCATGAATTGAATCATAAATCATGAATCGAATCATGAATCATGAATCATGAATTATGAATTGAATCATGAATTATTATTCATGAATCATGAATTGAATCATGAATCATGAATCATGAATCGAATCATGAATCATGAGTCAAGAATCATGAATCGAATCATGAATCATGAATCATGAATTATGAATTGAATCATGAATCATGAATCATGAATCATGAATCATGAATTGAATCATGAATCGAATCATGAATCATGAATTGAATCATGAATCATGAATCAAGAATCGAATCATGAATCATGAATCATGAATCGAATCATGAATCATGAATCAAGAATCATGAATCGAATCATGAATCATGAATTGAATCATGAATCATGAATCATGAATTGAATCATGAATCATGAATCATGAATCATGAAAAATGAATTGAATCATTAATCATGAATCATGAATTGAATCATGAATCATGAATTGAATCATGAATCATGAATCATGAATTGAATCATGAATCATGAATTGAATCATGAATCATGAATTGAATCATGAATCATGAATCATGAATCATGAATCGAAACATGAATCATGAATCATGAATTGAATCATGAATCATGAATCATGAATCGAATCATGAATCATGAATCAAGAATCATGAAACGAATCATGAATCATGAATTGAATCATGAATCATGAATTGAATCATGAATCATGTCATGAATCATGAATCATGAATTGAATCATGAATCATGAATCATGAATTGAATCATGAATCATGAATCATGAATCGAATCATGAATCATGAATCATGAATTGAATTATCAATCATCAATCATGAATCATGAATTGAATCATGAATCATGAATCATGAATCGAATCATGAATCATGAATCAAGAATCATGAAACGAATCATGAATCATGAATTGAATCATGAATCATGAATTGAATCATGAATCATGTCATAAATCATGAATCATGAATTGAATCATGAATCATGAATCATGAATTGAATCATGAATCATGAATCATGAATCGAATCATGAATCATGAATTGAATCATGAATCATGAATTATGAATCGAATCATGAGTCATGAAACATGAATTGAATCATGAATCATGAATTATGAATCATGAATTAAATCATGAATCATGAATTGAATCATAAATCATGAATCGTGAATCGAATCATGAATCATGAATCATGAATTGAATCATGAATCATAAATTATGAATAATGAATTGAATCATGAATCAGGAATTAAATCATGAATCATGAATCATGAATCATGAATCATGAATTATGAATTGAATCATGAATCATGAATCATAAATCATGAATCATGAATCGAATCATGAATCATGAATCGAATCATGAATCATGAATTGAATCATGAATCATGAATCATGAATTGAATCCTGAATTGAATCATGAATCATGAATTGAATCATGAATTAAATCATGAATCATGAATAATAAATTGAATCATGAATCATGAATCATGAATTGAATCATGAATCATGAATCATGAATTGAATCATGAATTGAATCATGAATCATGAATCATGAATTGAATCATGAATCATGAATCATGAAATGAAACATGAATCATGAATCATGAATTGAATCATGAATCATGAATTGAATCATGAATCATGAATCGAATCATGAATCATGAAACATGTATTGAATCATGAATCATGAATTGAATCATGAATCATGAATTATGAATCATGAATTGAATCATGAATCATGAATTGAATCATGAATCATGAATCGAATCATAAATCATGAATTATGAATCATGAATTATGAATCGAATCATGAATCATGAATTGAATCATGAATCGAAACATGAATCATGAATCATGAATTGAATCATGAATCATGAATCGAATCATAAATCATGAATTATGAATCATAAATTGAATCATGAATCATGATTTGAATCATGAATCATGAATTGAATCATGAATCGAAACATGAATCATGAATCATTAATTGAATCAGGAATCATGAATCAAATCATGAATCTTGAATCATGAATTGAATCATGAATCATGAATCATGAATCATGAATTGAATCATGAATCATAAATTATGAATCATGAATTGAATCATGAATCAGGAATTGAATCATGAATCATATATCATGAATTATGAATTGAATCATGAATCATGAATCATGAATCATGAATCATGAATCGAATCATGAATCATGAATTGAATCATGAATCATGAATCATGAATTGAATCATGAATCATGAATAATGAATTGAATCATGAATTGAATCATGAATCATGAATTGAATCATGAATTGAATCATGAATCATGAATCATGAATCATGAATTGAATCATGAATCATGAATTGAATCATGAATCATGAATCATGAATCGAATCATGAATCATGAATCATGAATCATGAATCATGAATTGAATCATGAATCATGAATTGAATCATGAATCATGAATCGAATCATGAATCATGAATCATGAATTGAATCATGAATCATGAATTGAATCATGAATCATGAATCATGAATCATGAATTGAATCATGAATCATGAATCATGAATCATGAATCATGAATCATGAATCATGAATCATGAATCATGAATTGAATCATGAATCATGAATCATGAATTGAATCATGAATCATGAATTGAATCATGAATCATGAATCATGAATCATGAATCGAAACATGAATCATGAATCATGAATCATGAATCATGAATTGAATCATGAATCATGAATTGAATCATGAATCATGAATCATGAATTGAATCATGAATCATGAATCATGAATCATGAATTGAAGAATGAATTATGAATCATGAATTATGAATTGAATCATGAATCATGAATCATGAATCATGAATCATAAATCATGAATTGAATCATGAATCATAAATTATGAATTGAATCATGAAACATGAATCATGAATTATGAACTGAATCATGAATCATGAATCATGAATCATGAATTGAACCATGAATCATGAATCATGAATTGAATCATGAATCATGAATCATGAATCATGAATTGAATCATGAATCATGAATCATGAATCGACTCATGAATCATGAATCATGAATTAGAATTGAATCATGAATCATGAATTGAATCATGAATCATGAATCATGAATCATGAATCGAATCATGAATCATGAATCATGAATCAAGAATCATGAAACGAATCATGAATCATGAATTGAATCATGAATCATGAATCATGAATTGAATCATGAATCATGAATCATGAATCATGAATCTAATCATGAATCATGAATTATGAATCATGAATTAAATAATGAATCATGAATTAAATCATGAATCATGAATCGTGAATTGATTCATGAATCATGAATCATGAATTGAATCAGGATTCAAATCTAGAATTGAATCATGAATCATGAATTAGGAATCATGAATTAAATCATGAATCATGAATTGAATCATGAATCATGAATCATGAATCATGAATAATGAATCATGAATTGAATCATGAATCATGAATCATGAATCGAATCATGAATTAAATCATGAATCATAATTTGAATCATGAATTGAATCATGAATCATGAATCATGAACTAAATCATGAATCATGAATCATAAATTGAATCATGAATCGAATCATGAAGCATGAATCATGAATTGAATCATGAATCATGAATCGAATCATGAATCATGAATCGAATCATGAATCTTGAATCATGAATTGAATAATGAATCATGAATCATGAATCATGAATTGAATCATAAATCATGAATCGAATCATGAATCATGAATCATGAATTATGAATTGAATCATGAATCATTATTCATGAATCATGAATTGAATCATGAATCGAATCATGAATCATGAGTCAAGAATCATGAATCGAATCATGAATCATGAATCATGAATTATGAATTGAATCATGAATCATGAATCATGAATCATGAATCATGAATCATGAATTGAATCATGAATCGAATCATGAATTGAATCATGAATCATGAATCATAAATCGAATCATGAATCATGAATCATGAATCGAATCATGAATTATGAATCAAGAATCATGAATCGAAACATGAATCATGAATTGAATCATGAATCATGAATCATGAATTGAATCATGAATCATGAATCATGAATAATGAATTGAATCATTAATCATGAATCATGAATTGAATCATGAATCATGAATCATGAATTGAATCATGAATCATGAATTGAATCATGAATCATGAATCATGAATCATGAATCGAAACATGAATCATGAATCATGAATCATGAATCATGAATTGAATCATGAATCATGAATTGAATCATGAATCATGAATTGACTCATGAATAATGAATCATGAATCATGAATCATGAATTGAATTATGAATCATGAATCATGAATCATGAATTGAATCATGAATCATGAATCATGAATCGAATCATGAATCATGAATCAAGAATCATGAAACGAATCATGAATCATGAATTGAATCATGAATCATGAATTGAATCATGAATCATGTCATGAATCATGAATCATGAATTGAATCATGAATCATAATTCATGAATTGAATCATGAATCATGAATCATGAATCGAATCATGAATCATGAATTGAATCATGAATCATGAATTATGAATCGAATCATGAGTCATGAAACATGAATTGAATCATGAATCATGAATCATGAATCATGAATTAAATCATGAATCATGAATCATGAATTGAATCATAAATCATGAATCATGAATCATGAATTGAATCATAAATCATGAATCATGAATCGAATCATGAATCATGAATCATGAATTGAATCATGAATCATGGATTGAATCATGAATCGAAACATGAATTATGAATTATGAATTGAATCATGAATCATGAATCGAATCATAAATCATAAATTATGAATCATGAATTGAATCATGAATCATGAATCGAATCATGAATCATGAATTGAATCATGAATCGAAACATAAATTATGAATTATGAATTGAATCATGAATCATGAATCGAATCATGAATCTTGAATCATGAATTGAATCATGAATCATGAATTGAATCATGAATCATGAATTATGAATCGAATCATGAATCATGAATTGAATCATGAATCATGAATTATGAATTGAATCATGAATCAAGAATCATGAATCATTAATTATGAATCATGAATTATGAATTGAATCATGAATCATGAAATGAATCATGAATCATGAATCATGAATTGAATCATGAATCATAAATCATGAATTGAATCATGAATCAGATCATAAATCATGAATGATAAATCAAATCATGAATCATAAATTGAATCATGAATCATAAATCTTGAATCATGAATCATGAATTGAATCATGAATCATAAATTATGAATCATGAATTGAATCATGAATCATGAATTGAATCATGAATCAGGAATTGAATCATGAATCATGAACCATGAATCATGAATCATGAATTATGAATTGAATCATGAATCATGAATCATGAATCATGAATCGAATCATGAATCATGAATTGAATCATGAATCATGAATTGAATCATGAATCATGAATCATGAATTGAATCCTGAATTGAATCATGAATCATGAATTGAATCATGAATTAAATCATGAATCATGAATAATAAATTGAATCATGAATCATGAATCATGAATTGAATCATGAATCATGAATCATGAATCATGAATCATGAATCATGAATTGAATCATGAATCATGAATTATGAATCGAATCATGAATCATGAATTGAATCATGAATCATGAATCATGAATTATGAATTGAATCATGAATCAAGAATCATGAATCATTAATTATGAATCATGAATTATGAATTGAATCATGAATCATGAATCATGAATCATGAATAATGAATTGAATCATGAATCATGAAATGAATCATGAATCATGAATCATGAATTGAATCATGAATCATAAATCATGAATTGAATCATGAATCATGAATTGGATCATAAATCATGAATGATAAATCAAATCATGAATCATAAATTGAATCATGAATCATGAATCTTGAATCATGAATCATGAATTGAATCATGAATCATAAATTATGAATCATGAATTGAATCATGAATCATGAATTGAATCATGAATCAGGAATTGAATCATGAATCATGAATCATGAATCATGAATTATGAATTGAATCATGAATCATGAATCATGAATCATGAATCGAATCATGAATCATGAATTGAATCATGAATCATGAATCATGAATTGAATCATGAATCATGAATCATGAATTGAATCCTGAATTGAATCATGAATCATGAATTGAATCATGAATTAAATCATGAATCATGAATAATAAATTGAATCATGAATCATGAATCATGAATTGAATCATGAATCATGAATCATGAATCATGAATCATGAATTGAATCATGAATCATGAATTAAATCATGAATCATGAATCATGAATCGAATCATGAATCATGAATCATGAATCATGAATCATGAATCATGAATCTTGAATTGAATCATGAATCATGAATCGAATCATGAATCATGAATCATGAATCATGAATTGAATCATGAATCATGAATTGAATCATGAATCATGAATCATGAATCATGAATTATGAATTGAATCATGAATCATGAATCATGAATCAAGAATCATGAATTGAATCATGAATCATGAATTGAATCATGAATCATGAATCATGAATTATGAATTGAATCATAAATCATGAATCATGAATCATGAATTATGAATTGAATCATGAATCATGAATCATGAATCATGAATTAAATCATGAATCATGAATAATAAATCGAATCATGAATCATGAATCATGAATTGAATCATGAATCATGAATCATGAATTGAATCATAAATCATGAATGATAAATTAAATCATGAATCAT
Organism: Mixophyes australis; assembly: GCA_036250195.1. Taxonomy (NCBI): domain Eukaryota; kingdom Metazoa; phylum Chordata; class Amphibia; order Anura; family Limnodynastidae; genus Mixophyes; species Mixophyes australis. The sequence goes on from JAVHZZ010000088.1 coordinate 74,939, forward strand.
AAATTGAATCATGAATCATGAATCTTGAATCATGAATCATGAATTGAATCATGAATCATAAATTATGAATAATGAATTGAATCATGAATCAGGAATTAAATCATGAATCATGAATCATGAATCGAATCATGAATCATGAATCGAATCATGAATCATGAATCATGAATCATGAATCGAATCATGAATCATGAATCGAATCATGAATCATGAATTGAATCATGAATCATGAATCATGAATTGAATCCTGAATTGAATCATGAATCATGAATTGAATCATGAATTAAATCATGAATCATGAATAATAAATTGAATCATGAATCATGAATCATGAATTGAATCATGAATCATGAATCATGAATTGAATCATGAATTGAATCATGAATCATGAATTGAATCATGAATCATGAATCATGAAATGAAACATGAATCATGAATCATGAATTGAATCATGAATCATGAATTGAATCATGAATCATGAATCATGAATCGAATCATGAATCATGAAACATGTATTGAATCATGAATCATGAATTGAATCATGAATCATGAATTATGAATCATGAATTGAATCATGAATCATGAATCATGAATTGAATCATGAATCATGAATCGAATCATAAATCATGAATTATGAATCATGAATTATGAATCGAATCATGAATCATGAATTGAATCATGAATCGAAACATGAATCATGAATCATGAATTGAATCATGATTCATGAATCGAATCATAAATCATGAATTATGAATCATGAATTGAATCATGAATCATGAATCGAATCATTAATCATGAATTGAATCATGAATCGAAACATGAATCATGAATCATTATTTGAATCAGGAATCATGAATCAAATCATGAATCTTGAATCATGAATTGAATCATGAATCATGAATCATGAATCATGAATTGAATCATGAATCATGAATCGAATCATGAATCATGAATCAAGAATCATGAATCGAATCATGAATCATGAATTGAATCATGAAGCATGAATCATGAATTATGAATTGAATCATGAATCATGAATCATGAATCATGAATTATGAATCATGAATTATGAATTGAATCATGAATCATGAATCATGAATCATGAATTGAATCATGAATCATGAATCATGAATCGAATCATGAATCAAGAATCTTGAATCGAATCATGAATCATGAAATGAATCATGAATCAAGAATCTTGAATCGAATCATGAATCATGAAATAAATCATGAATCATGAATCATGAATCATGAATTGAATCATGAATCATAAATCATGAATTGAATCATGAATCATGAATCATGAATCATGAATTAAATCCAGTATCATAAATTGAATCATGAATTGAATCATGAATTATGATTTATGAATCATAAATTGAACCATGAATCATGAATCATGAATTGAATCATGAATCATGATTCATGAATTGAATCATGAATCGAATCATGAATCATGATTCATGAATTGAATCATGAATTGAATCATGAATCATGAATCATGAATTGAATCATAATTCATAAATCATGAATCATGAATTGAATCATGAATCATGAATCATGAATTGAATCATGAATCATGAATCATGAATCGAATCATGAATCATGAATTGAATCATGAATCATGAATCATGAATTGAATTATGAATCATGAATTGAATCATGAATCATGAATCATGAATTGAATCATGAATCGAATCAAGAATCATGAATCAAAAATCATGAATCGAATCATGAATCATGAATTGAATCATGAATCATGAATCATGAATTGAATCATGAATCATGAATCATGAATCGAATCATGAATCATGAATCATAAATCATGAATTGAATCATGAATCATGAATCATGAATTGAATCATGAATCATGAATCATGAATTGAATCATGAATCATAAATTATGAATTTAATCATGAATCATGAATCATGAATTATGAATTGAATCATGAATCATGAATCATAAATCATGAATCATGAATTGAATCATTAATCATGAATCATGAATCATGAATTGAATCATGAATCATGAATCATGAATCGAATCATGAATCATGAACCATGAATTAGAATTGAATCATGAATCATGAATTGAATCATGAATCATGAATCATGAATCGAATCATGAATCATAAATCAAGAATCATGAAACGAATCATGAATCATGAATTGAATCATGAATCATGAATCATGAATTGAATCATGAATCATGAATCATAAATCATGAATCTAATCATGAATCATGAATCATGAATCATGAATCATGAATTGAATAATGAATCATGAATCATGAATTGAATCATGAATCATGAATCATGAAATGAATCATGAATCATGAATCATGAATCATGAATCGAATCATGAATCATAAATCAAGAATCATGAAACGAATCATGAATCATGAATAGAATCATGAATCATGAATCATAAATCGAATCATGAATCATGAATTGAATCATGAATCATGAATCATGAATTGAATCATGAATCATGAATTGAATCCTGAATTGAATCATGAATCATGAATTGAATCATGAATTAAATCATGAATCATGAATAATAAATTGAATCATGAATCATGAATCATGAATTGAATCATGAATTGAATCATGAATCATGAATCATGAATCATGAATTGAATCATGAATCATGAATTGAATCATGAATCATGAATCATGAATCATGAATTATGAATTGAATCATGAATCATGAATCATGAATCATGAATTGAATCATGAATCATGAATCATGAATCATGAATCATGAATCGAATCATGAATCAAGAATCTTGAATCGAATCATGAATCATGAAATAAATCATGAATCATGAATCATGAATCATGAATTGAATCATGAATCATAAATCATGAATTGAATCATGAATCATGAATCATGAATCATGAATTAAATCCAGTATCATAAATTGAATCATGAATTGAATCATGAATCATGATTTATGAATCATGAATTGAATCATGAATCATGAATCATAAATAATGAATCTAATCATGAATCATGAATTATGAATCATGAATTGAATAATGAATCATGAATTAAATCATGAATCATGAATCATGAATCGTGAATTGAATCATGAATCATGAATCATGAATTGAATCAGGATTCAAATCTAGAATTGAATCATGAATCATGAATTGAATCATGAATCATGAATCATGAATAATGAATCATGAATTGAATCAGGATTCAAATCTAGAATTGAATCATGAATTAAATCATGAATCATAATTTGAATCATGAATCATGAATCATGAATTAAATCATGAATCATGAATCATAAATTGAATCATGAATCGAATCATGAATCATGAATCATGAATTGAATCATGAATCATGAATTGAATCATAAATTGAATCATGAATCGAATGATGAATCATGAATCATGAATTATATCATGAATCATGAATCATGAATCATGAATTGAATCATAAATCATGAATCGAATCATGAATCATGAATCATGAATTATGAATTGAATCATGAATCATTATTCATGAATCATGAATTGAATCATGAATCGAATCATGAATCATGAATCATGAATCATGAATCAAAACATGAATCATGAATCATGAATCATGAATTGAATCATAAATCATGAATTGAATCATGAATCATGAATCATGAATCATGAATTGAATCATGAATCATAAACCATGAATTGAATCATGAATCATGAATCATGAATTATGAATTGAATCATGAATCATGAATCATGAATCATGAATCATGAATTGAATCATGAATCATGAATCATGAATTATGAATTGAATCATGAATCATGAATCAAGAATCATGAAACGAATCATGAATCATGAATTGAATCATGAATCATGAATTGAATCATGAATCATGTCATGAATCATGAATCATGAATTGAATCATGAATCATGAATTGAATCATGAAATGAATCATGAATCATGAATCATGAATCATGGATTGAATCATGAATCATGAATCATGAATTGAATCATGAATCATGAATCGAATCATGAATCATGAATTGAATCATGAATTGAATCATGAATCATGAATTATGAATCGAATCATGAGTCATGAAACATGAATTGAATCATGAATCATGAATTAAATCATGAATCATGAATCATGAATTGAATCATGAATCATGAATCATGAAATGAATCACAAATCATGAATTGAATCATGAATCATGAATCGAATCATAAATCATGAATTATGAATCATGAATTGAATCATGAATCATGAATCGAATCATGAATCATGAATTGAATCATGAATCGAAACATGAATTATGAATTATGAATTGAATCATGAATCATGAATCGAATCATGAATCTTGAATCATGAATTGAATCATGAATCATGAATTGAATCATGAATCATGAATCATGAATTGAATCATGAATCATGAATCATGGATCATGAATCGAATCATGAATCATGAATTGAATCATGAATCATGAATCATGAATTATGAATTGAATCATGAATCATGAATTATGAATTGAATCATGAATCAAGAATCATGAATCATTAATTATGAATCATGAATTATGAATTGAATCATGAATCATGAATCATGAATAATGAATTGAATCATGAATCATGAAATGAATCATGAATCATGAATCATGAATCATGAATTGAATCATGAATCATAAATCATGAATTGAATCATGAATCATGAATTGAATCATAAATCATGAATGATAAATCAAATCATGAAGCATAAATTGAATCATGAATCATGAATCTTGAATCATGAATCATGAATTGAATCATGAATCATAAATTATGAATCATGAATTGAATCATGAATCAGGAATTGAATCATGAATCGAATCATGAATCATGAATTGAATCATGAATCATGAATCATGAATTGAATCATGAATCATGAATCATGAATTGAATCATGAATTGAATCATGAATCATGAATTGAATCATGAATTGAATCATGAATCATGAATCATGAATCATGAATCATGAATTGAATCATGAATCATGAATTGAATCATGAATCATGAATCATGAATCATGAATCATGAATTGAATCATGAATCATGAATTGAATCATGAATCATGAATCATGAATCATGAATCATGAATTGAATCATGAATCATGAATTGAATCATGAATCATGAATCGAATCATGAATCATGAATCATGAATTGAATCATGAATCATGAATTGAATCATGAATCATGAATCATGAATCATGAATCATGAATTGAATCATGAATCATGAATCATGAATTATGAATTGAATCATGAATCATGAATCATGAATCAAGAATCATGAATTGAATCATGAATCATGAATTAAATAATGAATCATGAATCATGAATTATGAATTGAATCATGAATCATGAATCATGAATCATGAATTGAATCATAAATCATGAATCATAAATCATGAATTGAATCATGAATCATAAATTATGAATTGAATCATGAATCATGAATCATGAATTATGAACTGAATCATGAATCATGAATAATGAATCATGAATTGAATCAGGATTCAAATCTAGAATTGAATCATGAATTAAATCATGAATCATAATTTGAATCATGAATCATGAATCATGAATTAAATCATGAATCATGAATCATAAATTGAATCATGAATCGAATCATGAATCATGAATCATGAATTGAATCATGAATCATGAATTGAATCATAAATTGAATCATGAATCGAATGATGAATCATGAATCATGAATTGAATCATGAATCATGAATCATGAATCATGAATTGAATCATAAATCATGAATCGAATCATGAATCATGAATCATGAATTATGAATTGAATCATGAATCATTATTCATGAATCATGAATTGAATCATGAATCGAATCATGAATCATGAATCATGAATCATGAATCAAAACATGAATCATGAATCATGAATCATGAATTGAATCATGAATCATGAATTGAATCATGAATCATAAACCATGAATTGAATCATGAATCATGAATCATGAATTATGAATTGAATCATGAATCATGAATCATGAATCATGAATCATGAATTGAATCATGAATCATGAATCATGAATTATGAATTGAATCATGAATCATGAATCAAGAATCATGAAACGAATCATGAATCATGAATTGAATCATGAATCATGAATTGAATCATGAATCATGTCATGAATCATGAATCATGAATTGAATCATGAATCATGAATTGAATCATGAAATGAATCATGAATCATGAATCATGAATCATGGATTGAATCATGAATCATGAATCATGAATTGAATCATGAATCATGAATCGAATCATGAATCATGAATTGAATCATGAATTGAATCATGAATCATGAATTATGAATCGAATCATGAGTCATGAAACATGAATTGAATCATGAATCATGAATTAAATCATGAATCATGAATCATGAATTGAATCATGAATCATGAATCATGAAATGAATCACAAATCATGAATTGAATCATGAATCATGAATCGAATCATAAATCATGAATTATGAATCATGAATTGAATCATGAATCATGAATCGAATCATGAATCATGAATTGAATCATGAATCGAAACATGAATTATGAATTATGAATTGAATCATGAATCATGAATCGAATCATGAATCTTGAATCATGAATTGAATCATGAATCATGAATTGAATCATGAATCATGAATCATGAATTGAATCATGAATCATGAATCATGGATCATGAATCGAATCATGAATCATGAATTGAATCATGAATCATGAATCATGAATTATGAATTGAATCATGAATCATGAATTATGAATTGAATCATGAATCAAGAATCATGAATCATTAATTATGAATCATGAATTATGAATTGAATCATGAATCATGAATCATGAATAATGAATTGAATCATGAATCATGAAATGAATCATGAATCATGAATCATGAATCATGAATTGAATCATGAATCATAAATCATGAATTGAATCATGAATCATGAATTGAATCATAAATCATGAATGATAAATCAAATCATGAAGCATAAATTGAATCATGAATCATGAATCTTGAATCATGAATCATGAATTGAATCATGAATCATAAATTATGAATCATGAATTGAATCATGAATCAGGAATTGAATCATGAATCGAATCATGAATCATGAATTGAATCATGAATCATGAATCATGAATTGAATCATGAATCATGAATCATGAATTGAATCATGAATTGAATCATGAATCATGAATTGAATCATGAATTGAATCATGAATCATGAATCATGAATCATGAATCATGAATTGAATCATGAATCATGAATTGAATCATGAATCATGAATCATGAATCATGAATCATGAATTGAATCATGAATCATGAATTGAATCATGAATCATGAATCATGAATCATGAATCATGAATCATGAATTGAATCATGAATCATGAATTGAATCATGAATCATGAATCGAATCATGAATCATGAATCATGAATTGAATCATGAATCATGAATTGAATCATGAATCATGAATCATGAATCATGAATCATGAATTGAATCATGAATCATGAATCATGAATTATGAATTGAATCATGAATCATGAATCATGAATCAAGAATCATGAATTGAATCATGAATCATGAATTAAATAATGAATCATGAATCATGAATTATGAATTGAATCATGAATCATGAATCATGAATCATGAATTGAATCATAAATCATGAATCATAAATCATGAATTGAATCATGAATCATAAATTATGAATTGAATCATGAATCATGAATCATGAATTATGAACTGAATCATGAATCATGAATCATGAATCATGAATTGAATCATGAATTATGAATCATGAATCATGAATTGAATCATGAATCGAATCATGAATCATGAATCATGAATTAGAATTGAATCATGAATCATGAATTGAATCATGAATCATGAATCATAAATCATGAATCGAATCATGAATCATGAATCATGAATCAAGAATCATGAAACGAATCATGAATCATGAATTGAATCATGAATCATGAATCATGAATTGAATCATGAATCATGAATCATGAATCATGAATCTAATCATGAATCATGAATTATGAATCATGAATTGAATAATGAATCATGAATTAAATCATGAATCATGAATCGTGAATTGAATCATGAATCATGAATCATGAATTGAATCAGGATTCAAATCTAGAATTGAATCATGAATCATGAATTGAATCATGAATCATGAATCATGAATCATGAATAATGAATCATGAATTGAATCATAAATCATGAATCATGAATCGAATCATGAATTAAATCATGAATCATAATTTGAATCATGAATTGAATCATAAATCATGAATCATGAATTAAATCATGAATCATGAATCATAAATTGAATCATGAATCGAATCATGAATCATGAATCATGAATTGAATCATGAATCATGAATCGAATCATGAATCTTGAATCATGAATTGAATAATGAATCATGAATCATGAATCATGAATTGAATCATAAATCATGAATCGAATCATGAATCATGAATCATGAATTATGAATTGAATCATGAATTATTATTCATGAATCATGAATTGAATCATGAATCATGAATCATGAATCGAATCATGAATCATGAGTCAAGAATCATGAATCGAATCATGAATCATGAATCATGAATTATGAATTGAATCATGAATCATGAATCATGAATCATGAATCATGAATTGAATCATGAATCGAATCATGAATCATGAATTGAATCATGAATCATGAATCAAGAATCGAATCATGAATCATGAATCATGAATCGAATCATGAATCATGAATCAAGAATCATGAATCGAATCATGAATCATGAATTGAATCATGAATCATGAATCATGAATTGAATCATGAATCATGAATCATGAATCATGAAAAATGAATTGAATCATTAATCATGAATCATGAATTGAATCATGAATCATGAATTGAATCATGAATCATGAATCATGAATTGAATCATGAATCATGAATCATGAATCATGAAAAATGAATTGAATCATTAATCATGAATCATGAATTGAATCATGAATCATGAATTGAATCATGAATCATGAATTGAATCATGAATCATGAATCATGAATCATGAATCGAAACATGAATCATGAATCATGAATTGAATCATGAATCATGAATCATGAATCGAATCATGAATCATGAATCAAGAATCATGAAACGAATCATGAATCATGAATTGAATCATGAATCATGAATTGAATCATGAATCATGTCATGAATCATGAATTGAATCATGAATCATGAATCATGAATTGAATCATGAATCATGAATCATGAATCGAATCATGAATCATGAATCATGAATTGAATTATCAATCATCAATCATGAATCATGAATTGAATCATGAATCATGAATCATGAATCGAATCATGAATCATGAATCAAGAATCATGAATTGAATCATGAATCATGAATTGAATCATGAATCATGTCATAAATCATGAATCATGAATTGAATCATGAATCATGAATCATGAATTGAATCATGAATCATGAATCATGAATCGAATCATGAATCATGAATTGAATCATGAATCATGAATTATGAATCGAATCATGAGTCATGAAACATGAATTGCATCATGAATCATGAATTATGAATCATGAATTAAATCATGAATCATGAATTGAATCATAAATCATGAATCATGAATCGAATCATGAATCATGAATCATGAATTGAATCATGAATCATAAATTATGAATAATGAATTGAATCATGAATCAGGAATTAAATCATGAATCATGAATCATGAATCATGAATCATGAATTATGAATTGAATCATGAATCATGAATCATAAATCATGAATCATGAATCGAATCATGAATCATGAATCGAATCATGAATCATGAATTGAATCATGAATCATGAATCATGAATTGAATCCTGAATTGAATCATGAATCATGAATTGAATCATGAATTAAATCATGAATCATGAATAATAAATTGAATCATGAATCATGAATCATGAATTGAATCATGAATCATGAATCATGAATTGAATCATGAATTGAATCATGAATCATGAATCATGAATTGAATCATGAATCATGAATCATGAAATGAAACATGAATCATGAATCATGAATTGAATCATGAATCATGAATTGAATCATGAATCATGAATCGAATCATGAATCATGAAACATGTATTGAATCATGAATCATGAATTGAATCATGAATCATGAATTATGAATCATGAATTGAATCATGAATCATGAATCATGAATTGAATCATGAATCATGAATCGAATCATAAATCATGAATTATGAATCATGAATTATGAATCGAATCATGAATCATGAATTGAATCATGAATCGAAACATGAATCATGAATCATGAATTGAATCATGAATCATGAATCGAATCATAAATCATGAATTATGAATCATAAATTGAATCATGAATCATGATTTGAATCATGAATCATGAATTGAATCATGAATCGAAACATGAATCATGAATCATTAATTGAATCAGGAATCATGAATCAAATCATGAATCTTGAATCATGAATTGAATCATGAATCATGAATCATGAATCATGAATTGAATCATGAATCATAAATTATGAATCATGAATTGAATCATGAATCATGAATTGAATCATGAATCATGAATTGAATCATGAATCATGTCATAAATCATGAATCATGAATTGAATCATGAATCATGAATCATGAATTGAATCATGAATCATGAATCATGAATCGAATCATGAATCATGAATTGAATCATGAATCATGAATTATGAATCGAATCATGAGTCATGAAACATGAATTGCATCATGAATCATGAATTATGAATCATGAATTAAATCATGAATCATGAATTGAATCATAAATCATGAATCATGAATCGAATCATGAATCATGAATCATGAATTGAATCATGAATCATAAATTATGAATAATGAATTGAATCATGAATCAGGAATTAAATCATGAATCATGAATCATGAATCATGAATCATGAATTATGAATTGAATCATGAATCATGAATCATAAATCATGAATCATGAATCGAATCATGAATCATGAATCGAATCATGAATCATGAATTGAATCATGAATCATGAATCATGAATTGAATCCTGAATTGAATCATGAATCATGAATTGAATCATGAATTAAATCATGAATCATGAATAATAAATTGAATCATGAATCATGAATCATGAATTGAATCATGAATCATGAATCATGAATTGAATCATGAATTGAATCATGAATCATGAATCATGAATTGAATCATGAATCATGAATCATGAAATGAAACATGAATCATGAATCATGAATTGAATCATGAATCATGAATTGAATCATGAATCATGAATCGAATCATGAATCATGAAACATGTATTGAATCATGAATCATGAATTGAATCATGAATCATGAATTATGAATCATGAATTGAATCATGAATCATGAATCATGAATTGAATCATGAATCATGAATCGAATCATAAATCATGAATTATGAATCATGAATTATGAATCGAATCATGAATCATGAATTGAATCATGAATCGAAACATGAATCATGAATCATGAATTGAATCATGAATCATGAATCGAATCATAAATCATGAATTATGAATCATAAATTGAATCATGAATCATGATTTGAATCATGAATCATGAATTGAATCATGAATCGAAACATGAATCATGAATCATTAATTGAATCAGGAATCATGAATCAAATCATGAATCTTGAATCATGAATTGAATCATGAATCATGAATCATGAATCATGAATTGAATCATGAATCATAAATTATGAATCATGAATTGAATCATGAATCAGGAATTGAATCATGAATCATATATCATGAATTATGAATTGAATCATGAATCATGAATCATGAATCATGAATCATGAATCGAATCATGAATCATGAATTGAATCATGAATCATGAATCATGAATTGAATCATGAATCATGAATAATGAATTGAATCATGAATTGAATCATGAATCATGAATTGAATCATGAATTGAATCATGAATCATGAATCATGAATCATGAATTGAATCATGAATCATGAATTGAATCATGAATCATGAATCATGAATCATGAATCGAATCATGAATCATGAATCATGAATCATGAATCATGAATTGAATCATGAATCATGAATTGAATCATGAATCATGAATCGAATCATGAATCATGAATCATGAATTGAATCATGAATCATGAATTGAATCATGAATCATGAATCATGAATCATGAATTGAATCATGAATCATGAATCATGAATCATGAATCATGAATCATGAATCATGAATTGAATCATGAATCATGAATTGAATCATGAATCATGAATCATGAATCATGAATTGAATCATGAATCATGAATCATGAATTGAATCATGAATCATGAATCATGAATCATGAATTGAAGAATGAATTATGAATCATGAATTATGAATTGAATCATGAATCATGAATCATGAATCATGAATCATAAATCATGAATTGAATCATGAATCATAAATTATGAATTGAATCATGAAACATGAATCATGAATTATGAACTGAATCATGAATCATGAATCATGAATTGAACCATGAATCATGAATCATGAATTGAATCATGAATCATGAATCATGAATCGACTCATGAATCATGAATCATGAATTAGAATTGAATCATGAATCATGAATTGAATCATGAATCATGAATCATGAATCATGAATCGAATCATGAATCATGAATCATGAATCAAGAATCATGAAACGAATCATGAATCATGAATTGAATCATGAATCATGAATCATGAATTGAATCATGAATCATGAATCATGAATCTAATCATGAATCATGAATTATGAATCATGAATTGAATAATGAATCATGAATTAAATCATGAATCATGAATCGTGAATTGATTCATGAATCATGAATCATGAATTGAATCAGGATTCAAATCTAGAATTGAATCATGAATCATGAATTAGGAATCATGAATTAAATCATGAATCATGAATTGAATCATGAATCATGAATCATGAATCATGAATAATGAATCATGAATTGAATCATGAATCATGAATCATGAATCGAATCATGAATTAAATCATGAATCATAATTTGAATCATGAATTGAATCATGAATCATGAATCATGAACTAAATCATGAATCATGAATCATAAATTGAATCATGAATCGAATCATGAAGCATGAATCATGAATTGAATCATGAATCATGAATCGAATCATGAATCATGAATCGAATCATGAATCTTGAATCATGAATTGAATAATGAATCATGAATCATGAATCATGAATTGAATCATAAATCATGAATCGAATCATGAATCATGAATCATGAATTATGAATTGAATCATGAATCATTATTCATGAATCATGAATTGAATCATGAATCGAATCATGAATCATGAGTCAAGAATCATGAATCGAATCATGAATCATGAATCATGAATTATGAATTGAATCATGAATCATGAATCATGAATCATGAATCATGAATCATGAATTGAATCATGAATCGAATCATGAATCATGAATTGAATCATGAATCATGAATCATGAATCGAATCATGAATCATGAATCATGAATCGAATCATGAATCATGAATCAAGAATCATGAATCGAATCATGAATCATGAACTGAATCATGAATCATGAATCATGAATTGAATCATGAATCATGAATCATGAATCATGAATAATGAATTGAATCATTAATCATGAATCATGAATTGAATCATGAATCATGAATCATGAATTGAATCATGAATCATGAATTGAATCATGAATCATGAATCATGAATCATGAATCGAAACATGAATCATGAATCATGAATCATGAATCATGAATTGAATCATGAATCATGAATTGAATCATGAATCATAAATCATGAATTGAATCATGAATCATGAATCATGAATTATGAATTGAATCATGAATAATGAATCATGAATCATGAATCATGAATTGAATTATGAATCATGAATCATGAATCATGAATTGAATCATGAATCATGAATCATGAATCGAATCATGAATCATGAATCAAGAATCATGAAACGAATCATGAATCATGAATTGAATCATGAATCATGAATTGAATCATGAATCATGTCATGAATCATGAATCATGAATTGAATCATGAATCATAATTCATGAATTGAATCATGAATCATGAATCATGAATCGAATCATGAATCATGAATTGAATCATGAATCATGAATTATGAATCGAATCATGAGTCATGAAACATGAATTGAATCATGAATCATGAATCATGAATCATGAATTAAATCATGAATCATGAATCATGAATTGAATCATAAATCATGAATCATGAATCATGAATTGAATCATAAATCATGAATCATGAATCGACTCATGAATCATGAATCATGAATTGAATCATGAATCATGGATTGAATCATGAATCGAAACATGAATTATGAATTATGAATTGAATCATGAATCATGAATCGAATCATAAATCATAAATTATGAATCATGAATTGAATCATGAATCATGAATCGAATCATGAATCATGAATTGAATCATGAATCGAAACATGAATTATGAATTATGAATTGAATCATGAATCATGAATCGAATCATGAATCTTGAATCATGAATTGAATCATGAATCATGAATTGAATCATGAATCATGAATTATGAATCGAATCATGAATCATGAATTGAATCATGAATCATGAATTATGAATTGAATCATGAATCAAGAATCATGAATCATTAATTATGAATCATGAATTATGAATTGAATCATGAATCATGAAATGAATCATGAATCATGAATCATGAATTGAATCATGAATCATGAATTGAATCATGAATCATAAATCATGAATTGAATCATGAATCAGATCATAAATCATGAATGATAAATCAAATCATGAATCATAAATTGAATCATGAATCATGAATCTTGAATCATGAATCATGAATTGAATCATGAATCATAAATTATGAATCATGAATTGAATCATGAATCATGAATTGAATCATGAATCAGGAATTGAATCATGAATCATGAACCATGAATCATGAATCATGAATTATGAATTGAATCATGAATCATGAATCATGAATCATGAATCGAATCATGAATCATGAATTGAATCATGAATCATGAATCATGAATTGAATCATGAATCATGAATCATGAATTGAATCCTGAATTGAATCATGAATCATGAATTGAATCATGAATTAAATCATGAATCATGAATAATAAATTGAATCATGAATCATGAATCATGAATTGAATCATGAATCATGAATCATGAATCATGAATTGAATCATGAATCATGAATTATGAATCGAATCATGAATCATGAATTGAATCATGAATCATGAATCATGAATTATGAATTGAATCATGAATCAAGAATCATGAATCATTAATTATGAATCATGAATTATGAATTGAATCATGAATCATGAATCATGAATCATGAATAATGAATTGAATCATGAATCATGAAATGAATCATGAATCATGAATCATGAATTGAATCATGAATCATAAATCATGAATTGAATCATGAATCATGAATTGGATCATAAATCATGAATGATAAATCAAATCATGAATCATAAATTGAATCATGAATCATGAATCTTGAATTAGGAATCATGAATTGAATCATGAATCATAAATTATGAATCATGAATTGAATCATGAATCATGAATTGAATCATGAATCAGGAATTGAATCATGAATCATGAATCATGAATCATGAATCATGAATTATGAATTGAATCATGAATCATGAATCATGAATCATGAATCGAATCATGAATCATGAATTGAATCATGAATCATGAATCATGAATTGAATCATGAATCATGAATCATGAATTGAATCCTGAATTGAATCATGAATCATGAATTGAATCATGAATTAAATCATGAATCATGAATAATAAATTGAATCATGAATCATGAATCATGAATTGAATCATGAATCATGAATCATGAATCATGAATCATGAATTGAATCATGAATCATGAATTAAATCATGAATCATGAATCATGAATCGAATCATGAATCATGAATCATGAATCATGAATCATGAATTGAATCATGAATCTTGAATTGAATCATGAATCATGAATCGAATCATGAATCATGAATCATGAATCATGAATTGAATCATGAATCATGAATTGAATCATGAATCATGAATCATGAATCATGAATTATGAATTGAATCATGAATCATGAATCATGAATCAAGAATCATGAATTGAATCATGAATCATGAATTGAATCATGAATCATGAATCATGAATTATGAATTGAATCATAAATCATGAATCATGAATCATGAATTATGAATTGAATCATGAATCATGAATCATGAATCATGAATTAAATCATGAATCATGAATAATAAATCGAATCATGAATCATGAATCATGAATTGAATCATGAATCATGAATCATGAATTGAATCATAAATCATGAATGATAAATTAAATCATGAATCATAAATTGAATCATGAATCATGAATCTTGAATCATGAATCATGAATTGAATCATGAATCATAAATTATGAATAATGAATTGAATCATGAATCAGGAATTAAATCATGAATCATGAATCATGAATCGAATCATGAATCATGAATCGAATCATGAATCATGAATCATGAATCATGAATCGAATCATGAATCATGAATCGAATCATGAATCATGAATTGAATCATGAATCATGAATCATGAATTGAATCCTGAATTGAATCATGAATCATGAATTGAATCATGAATTAAATCATGAATCATGAATAATAAATTGAATCATGAATCATGAATCATGAATTGAATCATGAATCATGAATCATGAATTGAATCATGAATTGAATCATGAATCATGAATTGAATCATGAATCATGAATCATGAAATGAAACATGAATCATGAATCATGAATTGAATCATGAATCATGAATTGAATCATGAATCATGAATCATGAATCGAATCATGAATCATGAAACATGTATTGAATCATGAATCATGAATTGAATCATGAATCATGAATTATGAATCATGAATTGAATCATGAATCATGAATCATGAATTGAATCATGAATCATGAATCGAATCATAAATCATGAATTATGAATCATGAATTATGAATCGAATCATGAATCATGAATTGAATCATGAATCGAAACATGAATCATGAATCATGAATTGAATCATGATTCATGAATCGAATCATAAATCATGAATTATGAATCATGAATTGAATCATGAATCATGAATCGAATCATTAATCATGAATTGAATCATGAATCGAAACATGAATCATGAATTGAATCATGAAGCATGAATCATGAATTATGAATTGAATCATGAATCATGAATCATGAATCATGAATTATGAATCATGAATTATGAATTGAATCATGAATCATGAATCATGAATCATGAATTGAATCATGAATCATGAATCATGAATCGAATCATGAATCAAGAATCTTGAATCGAATCATGAATCATGAAATGAATCATGAATCAAGAATCTTGAATCGAATCATGAATCATGAAATAAATCATGAATCATGAATCATGAATCATGAATTGAATCATGAATCATAAATCATGAATTGAATCATGAATCATGAATCATGAATCATGAATTAAATCCAGTATCATAAATTGAATCATGAATTGAATCATGAATTATGATTTATGAATCATAAATTGAACCATGAATCATGAATCATGAATTGAATCATGAATCATAATTCATGAATTGAATCATGAATCGAATCATGAATCATGATTCATGAATTGAATCATGAATTGAATCATGAATCATGAATCATGAATTGAATCATAATTCATAAATCATGAATCATGAATTGAATCATGAATCATGAATCATGAATTGAATCATGAATCATGAATCATGAATCGAATCATGAATCATGAATTGAATCATGAATCATGAATCATGAATTGAATTATGAATCATGAATTGAATCATGAATCATGAATCATGAATTGAATCATGAATCGAATCAAGAATCATGAATCAAAAATCATGAATCGAATCATGAATCATGAATTGAATCATGAATCATGAATCATGAATTGAATCATGAATCATGAATCATGAATCGAATCATGAATCATGAATCATAAATCATGAATTGAATCATGAATCATGAATCATGAATTGAATCATGAATCATGAATCATGAATTGAATCATGAATCATAAATTATGAATTTAATCATGAATCATGAATCATGAATTATGAATTGAATCATGAATCATGAATCATAAATCATGAATCATGAATTGAATCATGAATCATGAATCATGAATCGAATCATGAATCATGAACCATGAATTAGAATTGAATCATGAACCATGAATTGAATAATGAATCATGAATCATGAATCGAATCATGAATCATAAATCAAGAATCATGAAACGAATCATGAATCATGAATTGAATCATGAATCATGAATCATGAATTGAATCATGAATCATGAATCATAAATCATGAATCTAATCATGAATCATGAATCATGAATCATGAATCATGAATTGAATAATGAATCATGAATCATGAATTGAATCATGAATCATGAATCATGAAATGAATCATGAATCATGAATCATGAATCATGAATCGAATCATGAATCATAAATCAAGAATCATGAAACGAATCATGAATCATGAATAGAATCATGAATCATGAATCATAAATCGAATCATGAATCATGAATTGAATCATGAATCATGAATTGAATCATGAATCATGAATTGAATCCTGAATTGAATCATGAATCATGAATTGAATCATGAATTAAATCATGAATCATGAATCATAAATTGAATCATGAATCATGAATTGAATCATGAATCATGAATCGAATCATGAATCATGAATCATGAATCGAATCATGAATCATGAATCAAAAATCATGAATCGAATCATGAATCATGAATTGAATCATGAATCATGAATCATGAATTGAATCATGAATCATAAATCATGAATTGAATCATGAATCATGAATCATGAATTAAATCCAGTATCATAAATTGAATCATGAATTGAATCATGAATCATGATTTATGAATCATAAATTGAACCATGAATCATGAATCATGAATTGAATCATGAATCATGATTCATGAATTGAATCATGAATTGAATCATGAATCATGAATCATGAATTGAATCATGAATTGAATCATGAATCATGAATCAAATCATGAATCATGAATTGAAATATGAATCGAAACATGAATCATGAATCATTAATTGAATCAGGAATCATGAATCGAATCATGAATCTTGAATCATGAATTGAATCATGAATCATGAATCGAATCATGAATCAAGAATCTTGAATCAAATCATGAATCATGAAATGAATCATGAATTGAATCATGAAGCATGAATCATGAATTATGAATTGAATCATGAATCATGAATCATGAATCATGAATCATGAATTATGAATCATGAATTATGAATTGAATCATGAATCATGAATCATGAATCATGAATTGAATCATGAATCATGAATCATGAATCGAATCATGAATCAAGAATCTTGAATTGAATCATGAATCATGAAATGAATCATGAATCATGAATTGAATCATGAATCATGAATCATGAATTATGAATCATGAATTATGAATTGAATCATGAATCATGAATCATGAATCATGAATTGAATCATGAATCATGAATCATGAATCGAATCATGAATCAAGAATCTTGAATCGAATCATGAATCATGAAATGAATCATGAATCATGAATCATGAATTGAATCATGAATCAAGAATCTTGAATCGAATCATGAATCATGAAATAAATCATGAATCATGAATCATGAATCATGAATTGAATCATGAATCATAAATCATGAATTGAATCATGAATCATGAATCATGAATCATGAATTAAATCCAGTATCATAAATTGAATCATGAATTGAATCATGAATCATGATTTATGAATCATAAATTGAACCATGAATCATGAATCATGAATTAAATCCAGTATCATAAATTGAATCATGAATTGAATCATGAATCATGATTTATGAATCATAAATTGAACCATGAATCATGAATCATGAATCGAATCATGAATCATGATTCATGAATTGAATCATGAATTGAATCATGAATCATGAATTGAATCATAATTCATAAATCATGAATCATGAATTGAATCATGAATCATGAATCATGAATTGAATCATAATTCATAAATCATGAATCATGAATTGAATCATGAATTGAATCATGAATCATGAATCATGAATTGAATCATGAATCATGAATCATGAATCGAATCATGAATCATGAATTGAATCATGAATCATGAATCATGAATTGAATTATGAATCATGAATTGAATCATGAATCATGAATCATGAATTGAATCATGAATCGAATCAAGAATCATGAATCAAAAATCATGAATCGAATCATAAATCATGAATTAAATCATGAATCATGAATCATGAATTGAATCATGAATCATGAATCATGAATCGAATCATGAATCATGAATCATAAATCATGAATTGAATCATGAATCATGAATTGAATCATGAATCATGAATTGAATCATGAATCATAAATTATGAATTTAATCATGAATCATGAATCATGAATTATGAATTGAATCATGAATCATAAATCATGAATCATGAATTGAATCATGAATCATGAATCATGAATCATGAATTGAATCATGAATCATGAATCATGAATCGAATCATGAATCATGAACCATGAATTAGAATTGAATCATGAATCATGAATTGAATCATGAATCATGAATCATGAATCGAATCATGAATCATGAATCATAAATCAAGAATCATGAAACGAATCATGAATCATGAATTGAATCATGAATCATGAATCATGAATTGAATCATGAATCATGAATCATGAATTGAATCATGAATCATGAATTGAATCCTGAATTGAATCATGAATCATGAATTGAATCATGAATTAAATCATGAATCATGAATAATAAATTGAATCATGAATCATGAATCATGAATTGAATCATGAATTGAATCATGAATCATGAATCATGAATCATGAATCATGAATTGAATCATGAATCATGAATTGAATCATGAATCATGAATCATGAATCATGAATTGAATCATGAATCATGAATCGAATCATGAATCATGAATCATGAATTGAATCATGAATCATGAATTGAATCATGAATCATGAATCGAATCATGAATCATGAATCATGAATCATGAATCGAATCATGAATCATGAATCAAAAATCATGAATCGAATAATGAATCATGAATTGAATCATGAATCATGAATCATGAATTGAATCATGAATCATAAATCATGAATTGAATCATGAATCATGAATCATGAATTAAATCCAGTATCATAAATTGAATCATGAAATGAATCATGAATCATGATTTATGAATCATAAATTGAACCATGAATCATGAATCATGAATTGAATCATGAATCATGATTCATGAATTGAATCATGAATTGAATCATGAATCATGAATTGAATCATGAATTGAATCATGAATCATGAATCAAATCATGAATCATGAATTGAAATATGAATCGAAACATGAATCATGAATCATTAATTGAATCAGGAATCATGAATCGAATCATGAATCTTGAATCATGAATTGAATCATGAATCATGAATCATGAATCGAATCATGAATCATGAATCAAGAATCATGAATCGAATCATGAATCATGAATTGAATCATGAAGCATGAATCATGAATTATGAATTGAATCATGAATCATGAATCATGAATCATGAATCATGAATCATGAATTATGAATCATGAATTATGAATTGAATCATGAATCATGAATCATGAATCATGAATTGAATCATGAATCAAGAATCTTGAATCGAATCATGAATCATGAAATGAATCATGAATCATGAATCGAATCATGAATCATGAATCATAAATCAAGAATCATGAAACGAATCATGAATCATGAATTGAATCATGAATCATGAATTGAATCATGAATCATGAATCATAAATCTAATCATGAATCATGAATCATGAATCATGAATCATGAACCATGAATTAGAATTGAATCATGAATCATGAATTGAATCATGAATCATGAATCATGAATCGAATCATGAATCATGAATCGAATCATGAATCATGAATCATAAATCAAGAATCATGAAACGAATCATGAATCATGAATTGAATCATGAATCATGAATTGAATCATGAATCATGAATCATGAATCTAATCATGAATCATGAATCATGAATCATGAATTGAATAATGAATCATGAATTATGAATTGAATCATGAATCATGAATCATGAATTGAATCATGAATCATGAATCATGAATCGAATCATGAATCATAAATCAAGAATCATGAAACAAATCATGAATCATGAATAGAATCATGAATCATGAATTGAATCCTGAATTGAATCATGAATCATGAATTGAATCATAAATTGAATCATGAATCATGAATCTTGAATCATGAATCATGAATTGAATCATGAATCATAAATTATGAATCATGAATTGAATCATGAATCATGAATTGAATCATGAATCAGGAATTGAATCATGAATCATGAATCATGAATCATGAATTATGAATTGAATCATGAATCATGAATCATGAATCGAATCATGAATCATGAATCGAATCATGAATCATGAATCATGAATCATGAATCATGAATTGAATCATGAATCTTGAATTGAATCATGAATCATGAATCGAATCATGAATCATGAATTGAATCATGAATCATGAATCATGAATTATGAATTGAATCATGAATCATGAATCATGAATCAAGAATCATGAATTGAATCATGAATCATGAATTGAATCATGAATCATGAATCATGAATTATGAATTGAATCATAAATCATGAATCATGAATCATGAATTATGAATTGAATCATGAATCATGAATCATGAATTAAATCATGAATCATGAATCATGAATAATAAATCGAATGATGAATCATGAATCATGAATTGAATCATGAATCATGAATCATGAATTGAATCATAAATCATGAATGATAAATCAAATCATGAATCATAAATTGAATCATGAATCATGAATCTTGAATCATGAATCATGAATTGAATCATGAATCATAAATTATGAATAATGAATTGAATCATGAATCAGGAATTAAATCATGAATCATGAATCATGAATCGAATCATGAATCATGAATCGAATCATGAATCATGAATCATGAATCATGAATCGAATCATGAATCATGAATCGAATCATGAATCATGAATCATGAATTGAATCATGAATCATGAATCATGAATTGAATCCTGAATTGAATCATGAATCATGAATTGAATCATGAATTAAATCATGAATCATGAATAATAAATTGAATCATGAATCATGAATCATGAATTGAATCATGAATCATGAATTGAATCATGAATTGAATCATGAATCATGAATCATGAATCATGAATCATGAATCATGAATTGAATCATGAATCATGAATCATGAAATGAAACATGAATCATGAATCGAATCATGAATCATGAAACATGTATTGAATCATGAATCATGAATTGAATCATGAATCATGAATTATGAATCATGAATTGAATCATGAATCATGAATCATGAATTGAATCATGAATCATGAATCGAATCATAAATCATGAATTATGAATCATGAATTATGAATCGAATCATGAATCATGAATTGAATCATGAATCGAAACATGAATCATGAATCATGAATTGAATCATGAATCATGAATCGAATCATAAATCATGAATTATGAATCATGAAGTGAATCATGAATCATGAATCGAATCATTAATCATGAATTGAATCATGAATCGAAACATGAATCATGAATCATGAATTGAATCATGAATCATAAATCATGAATTGAATCATGAATCATGAATCATGAATCATGAATTAAATCCAGTATCATAAATTGAATCATGAATTGAATCATGAATCATGATTTATGAATCATAAATTGAACCATGAATCATGAATCATGAATTGAATCATGAATCATGATTCATGAATTGAATCATGAATCGAATCATGAATCATGATTCATGAATTGAATCATGAATTGAATCATGAATCATGAATCATGAATTGAATCATAATTCATAAATCATGAATCATGAATTGAATCATGAATCATGAATCATGAATTGAATCATGAATCATGAATCATGAATCGAATCATGAATCATGAATTGAATCATGAATCATGAATTGAATTATGAATCATGAATTGAATCATGAATCATGAATCATGAATTGAATCATGAATCGAATCAAGAATCATGAATCAAAAATCATGAATCGAATCATGAATCATGAATTGAATCATGAATCATAATTCATGAATTGAATCATGAATCATGAATCATGAATCGAATCATGAATCATGAATCATAAATCATGAATTGAATCATGAATCATGAATTGAATCATGAATCATAAATTATGAATTTAATCATGAATCATGAATCATGAATTATGAATTGAATCATGAATCATGAATCATAAATCATGAATCATGAATTGAATCATGAATCATGAATCATGAATCATGAATTGAATCATGAATCATGAATCATGAATCGAATCATGAATCATGAATCATGAATCATGAATCGAATCATGAATCATGAACCATGAATTAGAATTGAATCATGAATCATGAATTGAATCATGAATCATGAATCATGAATCGAATCATGAATCATGAATCATAAATCAAGAATCATGAAACGAATCATGAATCATGAATTGAATCATGAATCATGAATTGAATCATGAATCATGAATCATAAATCATGAATCTAATCATGAATCATGAATCATGAATTGAATAATGAATCATGAATCATGAATTGAATCATGAATCATGAATCATGAAATGAATCATGAATCATGAATCATGAATCGAATCATGAATCATGAATCATAAATCAAGAATCATTAAACGAATCATGAATCATGAATAGAATCATGAATCATGAATCGAATCATGAATCATGAATTGAATCATGAATCATGAATCATGAATTGAATCATGAATCATGAATTGAATCCTGAATTGAATCATGAATCATGAATTGAATCATGAATTAAATCATGAATCATGAATAATAAATTGAATCATGAATCATGAATTGAATCATGAATTGAATCATGAATCATGAATCATGAATCATGAATCATGAATTGAATCATGAATCATGAATTGAATCATAAATCATGAATCATGAATCATGAATTGAATCATGAATCATGAATCGAATCATGAATCATGAATCATGAATTGAATCATGAATCATGAATTGAATCATGAATCATGAATCGAATCATGAATCATGAATCATGAATCATGAATCGAATCATGAATTATGAATCAAAAATCATGAATCGAATCATGAATCATGAATTGAATCATGAATCATGAATCATGAATTGAATCATGAATCATAAATCATGAATTGAATCATGAATCATGAATCATGAATTAAATCCAGTATCATAAATTGAATCATGAATTGAATCATGAATCATGATTTATGAATCATAAATTGAACCATGAATCATGAATCATGAATTGAATCATGAATCATGATTCATGAATTGAATCATGAATTGAATCATGAATCATGAATCATGAATTGAATCATGAATTGAATCATGAATCAAATCATGAATCATGAATTGAAATATGAATCGAAACATGAATCATGAATCATTAATTGAATCAGGAATCATGAATCGAATCATGAATCTTGAATCATGAATTGAATCATGAATCAAATCATGAATCAAGAATCTTGAATCGAATCATGAATCATGAAATGAATCATGAATTGAATCATGAAGCATGAATCATGAATTATGAATTGAATCATGAATCATGAATCATGAATCATGAATCATGAATTATGAATCATGAATTATGAATTGAATCATGAATCATGAATCATGAATCATGAATTGAATCATGAATCATGAATCATGAATCGAATCATGAATCAAGAATCTTGAATTGAATCATGAATCATGAAATGAATCATGAATCATGAATTGAATCATGAATCATGAATCATGAATTATGAATCATGAATTATGAATTGAATCATGAATCATGAATCATGAATCATGAATCATTAATCATGAATCGAATCATGAATCAAGAATCTTGAATCGAATCATGAATCATGAAATGAATCATGAATCATGAATCATGAATTGAATCATGAATCAAGAATCTTGAATCGAATCATGAATCATGAAATAAATCATGAATCATGAATCATGAATCATGAATTGAATCATGAATCATAAATCATGAATTGAATCATGAATCATGAATCATGAATCATGAATTAAATCCAGTATCATAAATTGAATCATGAATTGAATCATGAATCATGATTTATGAATCATAAATTGAACTATGAATCATGAATCATGAATCATGAATTAAATCCAGTATCATAAATTGAATCATGAATTGAATCATGAATCATGATTTATGAATCATAAATTGAACCATGAATCATGAATCTTGAATTGAATCATGAATCATGATTCATGAATTGAATCATGAATCGAATCATGAATCATGATTCATGAATTGAATCATGAATTGAATCATGAATCATGAATCATGAATTGAATCATAATTCATAAATCATGAATCATGAATTGAATCATGAATCATGAATCATGAATTGAATCATGAATCATGAATCATGAATCGAATCATGAATCATGAATTGAATCATGAATCATGAATCATGAATTGAATTATGAATCATGAATTGAATCATGAATCATGAATCATGAATTGAATCATGAATCGAATCAAGAATCATGAATCAAAAATCATGAATCGAATCATGAATCATGAATTAAATCATGAATCATGAATCATGAATTGAATCATGAATCATGAATCATGAATCGAATCATGAATCATGAATCATAAATCATGAATTGAATCATGAATCATGAATCATGAATTGAATCATGAATCATGAATCATGAATTGAATCATGAATCATAAATTATGAATTTAATCATGAATCATGAATCATGAATTATGAATTGAATCATGAATCATAAATCATAAATCATGAATCATGAATTGAATCATGAATCATGAATCATGAATCATGAATTGAATCATGAATCATGAATCATGAATCGAATCATGAATCATGAACCATGAATTAGAATTGAATCATGAATCATGAATTGAATCATGAATCATGAATCATGAATCGAATCATGAATCATGAATCATAAATCAAGAATCATGAAACGAATCATGAATCATGAATTGAATCATGAATCATGAATCATGAATTGAATCATGAATCATGAATCATGAATCATGAATCTAATCATGAATCATGAATCATGAATCATGAATCATGAATTGAATAATGAATCATGAATCATGAATTGAATCATGAATCATGAATCATGAAATGAATCATGAATCATGAATCATGAATCATGAATCGAATCATGAATCATGAATCATAAATCAAGAATCATGAAACGAATCATGAATCATGAATAGAATCATGAATCATGAATCATGAATCGAATCATGAATCATGAATTGAATCATGAATCATGAATCATGAATTGAATCATGAATCATGAATTGAATCCTGAATTGAATCATGAATCATGAATTGAATCATGAATTAAATCATGAATCATGAACAATAAATTGAATCATGAATCATGAATCATGAATTGAATCATGAATTGAATCATGAATCATGAATCATGAATCATGAATTGAATCATGAATCACGAATTGAATCATGAATCATGAATCATGAATTGAATCATGAATCATGAATCGAATCATGAATCATGAATCATGAATTGAATCATGAATCATGAATTGAATCATGAATCATGAATCGAATCATGAATCATGAATCATGAATCATGAATCGAATCATGAATCAAAAATCATGAATCGAATCATGAATCATGAATTGAATCATGAATCATGAATCATGAATTGAATCATGAATCATAAATCATGAATTGAATCATGAATCATGAATCATGAATTAAATCCAGTATCATAAATTGAATCATGAATTGAATCATGAATCATGATTTATGAATCATAAATTGAACCATGAATCATGAATCATGAATTGAATCATGAATCATGATTCATGAATTGAATCATGAATTGAATCATGAATCATGAATCATGAATTGAATCATGAATTGAATCATGAATCATGAATCAAATCATGAATCATGAATTGAAATATGAATCGAAACATGAATCATGAATCATTAATTGAATCAGGAATCATGAATCGAATCATGAATCTTGAATCATGAATTGAATCATGAATCATGAATCATGAATCGAATCATGAATCATGAATCAAGAATCATGAATCGAATCATGAATCATGAATTGAATCATGAAGCATGAATCATGAATTATGAATTGAATCATGAATCATGAATCATGAATCATGAATCATGAATCATGAATTATGAATCATGAATTATGAATTGAATCATGAATCATGAATCATGAATTGAATCATGAATCATGAATCATGAATCGAATCATGAATCAAGAATCTTGAATGGAATCATGAATCATGAAATGAATCATGAATCATGAATCGAATCATGAATCATGAATCATAAATCAAGAATCATGAAACGAATCATGAATCATGAATTGAATCATGAATTGAATCATGAATCATGAATCATGAATCTAATCATGAATCATGAATCATGAATCATGAATCATGAACCATGAATTAGAATTGAATCATGAATCATGAATTGAATCATGAATCATGAATCATGAATCGAATCATGAATCATGAATCATAAATCAAGAATCATGAAACGAATCATGAATCATGAATTGAATCATGAATCATGAATTGAATCATGAATCATGAATCTTATCATGAATCATGAATCATGAATCATGAATTTAATAATGAATCATGAATCATGAATTGAATCATGAATCATGAATCATGAATTGAATCATGAATCATGAATCATGAATCATGAATCGAATCATGAATCATGAATCATAAATCAAGAATCATGAAACAAATCATGAATCATGAATAGAATCATGAATCATGAATCATGAATCGAATCATGAATCATGAATTGAATCATGAATCATGAATCATGAATTGAATCATGAATCATGAATTGAATCCTGAATTGAATCATGAATCATGAATTGAATCATGAATTAAATCATGAATCATGAATAATAAATTGAATCATGAATCATGAATTGAATCATGAATTGAATCATGAATCATGAATCATGAATTGAATCATGAATCATGAATTGAATCATGAATCATGAATCATGAATCATGAATTGAATCATGAATCATGAATCGAATCATGAATCATGAATCATGAATTGAATCATGAATCATGAATTGAATCATGAATCATGAATCGAATCATGAATCATGAATCATGAATCATGAATTGAATCATGAATCATAAATCATGAATTGAATCATGAATCATGAATCATGAATTATGAATTGAATCATGAATCATGAATCATGAATCATGAATTGAATCATGAATCATGAATCATGAATCATGAAGTGAATCATGAATCATGAATCATAAATTATGAATTGAATCATGAATCATGAATTGAATCATGAATCATGAATCTTATCATGAATCATGAATCATGAATCATGAATCATGAATTGAATCATGAATCATGAATCATGAATCATGAAGTGAATCATGAATCATGAATCATGAATTATGAATTGAATCATGAATCATGAATTGAATCATGAATCATGAATCATGAATCATGAATTGAATCATGAATCATGAATTGAATCATGAATCATGAATCATGAATCGAATCATGAATCATGAAACATGAATCAGAATTGAATCATGAATCATGAATTGAATCATGAATCATGATTCATGAATCGAATCATGAATCATGAAACATGAATTAGAATTGAATCATGAATCATGAATTGAATCATGAATCATGATTCATGAATCGAATCATGAATCATGAATCATGAATCAAGAATCATGAAATGAATCATGAATTGAATCATGAATCATGAATCATGAATTGAATCATGAATCATGAATCATGAATCATGAATCTAATCATGAATCATGAATCATGAATCATGAATCATGAATTGAATAATGAATCATGAATCATGAATTGAATCATGAATCATGAATCGTGAATTGAATAATGAATCATGAATCATTAATTGAATCATGAATCATGAATCGTGAATTGAATCATGAATCATGAATCATGAATTGAATAATGAATCATGAATCATGAATTGAATCATGAATCATGAATCGTGAATTGAATCATGAATCATGAATTGAATCAGGATTCGAATCTAGAATTGAATCATGAATCATGAATTGAATCATGAATCATGAATCATGAATCATGAATCATGAATTGAATCATGAATCATGAATCATGAATCGAATCATGAATCATGAATTAAATCATGAATCATGAATTGAATCATGAATCATGAATTGAATCATGAATTGAATCATGAATCATGAATTGAATCATAAATCATGAATCATGAATCGAATCATGAATCATGAATCATGAATCATGAATCGAATCATGAATCATGAATTGAATCATGAAGCATGAATCATGAAGCATGAATCATGAATTATGAATCATGAATCATGAATCATGAATCATGAATTATGAATCATGAATTATGAATTGAATCATGAATCATGAATCATGAATCATGAATTGAATCATGAATCATGAATCATGAATCGAATCATGAATCAAGAATCTTGAATCGAATCATGAATCATGAAATGAATCATGAATCATGAAATGAATCATGAATCATATATCATGAATCATGAATCATGAATTGAATCATGAATCATAAATCATGAATTGAATCATGAATCATAAATCATGAATCATGAATTAAATCCAGAATCATAAATTGAATCATGAATTGAATCATGAATAATGATTCATGAATCGAATCATGAATCAGGAATTGAATCATGAATCATGAATCATGAATCATGAATCATGAATTATGAATTGAATGATGAATCATGAATCATGAATCGAATCACGAATCGTGAATTGAATCATGAATCAAGAATCATGAATTGAATCATGAATCATGAATCATGAATTGAATCCTGAATTGAATCATGAATCATGAATTAAATCATGAATTAAAAAATGAATCATGAATAATAAATTGAATCATGAATCATGAATCATGAATTGAATCATGAATTGAATCATGAATCATGAATTGAATCATGAATCATGAATCATGAATCGAATCATGAATCATGAATCATGAATCATGAATTGAATCATGAATCATGAATCATGAATCGAATCATGAATCATGAATCATGAATCATGAATTGAATCATGAATCATGAATCGAATCATGAATCATGAATCATGAATCATGAATTGAATCATGAATCATGAATCATGAATCATGAATTGAATCATGAATCATAAATCATGAATTGAATCATGAATCATGAATTATGAATTGAATCATGAATCATGAATCATGAATCATGAATCATGAATTGAATCATGAATCATGAATTGAATCATGAATCATGAATCATGAATTATGAATTGAATCATGAATCATGAATCATGAATCATGAATCATGAATCATGAATTGAATCATGAATCATGAATCATGAATCGAATCATGAATCATGAATCAAAAATCATGAATCGAATCATGAATCATGAATTGAATCATGAATCATGAATCATGAATTGAATCATGAATCATAAATCATGAATTGAATCATGAATCATGAATTAAATCCAGTATCATAAATTGAATCATGAATTGAATCATGAATCATGATTTATGAATCATAAATTGAACCATGAATCATGAATCATGAATTAAATCATGAATCATGATTCATGAATTGAATCATGAATTGAATCATGAATCATGAATCATGAATTGAATCATGAATTGAATCATAAATCATGAATCATGAATTGAATCATAATTCATAAATCATGAATCATGAATTGAATCATGAATCATGAATCATGAATTGAATCATGAATCATGAATCATGAATCGAATCATGAATCATGAATTGAATCATGAATCATGAATCATGAATTGAATTATGAATCATGAATTGAATCATGAATCATGAATCATGAATTGAATCATGAATCGAATCATGAATCATGAATCAAAAATCATGAATCGAATCATGAATCATGAATTGAATCATGAATCATGAATCATGAATTGAATCATGAATCATGAATCATGAATTGAATCATGAATCATGAATCATAAATCATGAATTGAATCATAAATCATGAATCATGAATCGAATCATGAATCATGAATCATAAATCATGAATTGAATCATGAATCATGAATTGAATCATGAATCATAAATTATGAATTGAATCATGAATCATGAATCATGAATTATGAATTGAATCATGAATCATGAATCATGAATCATGAATCATGAATCATGAATTGAATCATGAATCATGAATCATGAATTGAATCATGAATCATGAATCATGAATCAAATCATGAATCATGAACCATGAATTAGAATTGAATCATGAATCATGAATTGAATCATGAATCATGAATCATGAATCGAATCATAAATCATGAATCATAAATCAAGAATCATGAAACGAATCATGAATCATGAATTGAATCATGAATAATGAATTGAATCATGAATCATGAATCATGAATCTAATCATGAATCATGAATCATGAATCATGAATCATGAATTGAATCATGAATCATGAATCATGAATTGAATCATGAATCATGAATCATGAATCGAATCATGAATCATGAATCATAAATCAAGAATCATGAAACAAATCATGAATCATGAATAGAATCATGAATCATGAATCATGAATCGAATCATGAATCATGAATTGAATCATGAATCATGAATCATGAATTGAATCATGAATCATGAATTGAATCATGAATCATGAATTGAATCATGAATTAAATCATGAATCATGAATAATAAATTGAATCATGAATCATGAATTGAATCATGAATTGAATCATGAATCATGAATCATGAATCATGAATTGAATGATGAATCATGAATTGAATGATGAATCATGAATCATGAATCATGAATTGAATCATGAATCATGAATCGAATCATGAATCATGAATCATGAATTGAATCATGAATCATGAATTGAATCATGAATCATGAATCGAATCATGAATCATGAATCATGAATCATGAATCATGAATCATGAATTGAATCATGAATCATAAATCATGAATTGAATCATGAATCATGAATCATGAATTATGAATTGAATCATGAATCATGAATCATGAATCATGAATCATGAATTGAATCATGAATCATGAATCATGAATCATGAAGTGAATCATGAATCATGAATCATAAATTATGAATTGAATCATGAATCATGAATCATGAATTATGAATTGAATCATGAATCATGAATCATGAATCATGAATCATGAATTGAATCATGAATCATGAATCATGAATCATGAATTGAATCATGAATCATGAATCATGAATCGAATCATGAATCATGAAACATGAATTAGAATTGAATCATGAATCATGAATTGAATCATGAATCATGATTCATGAATCGAATCATGAATCATGAATCATGAATCAAGAATCATGAAATGAATCATGAATCATGAATTGAATCATGAATCATGAATCATGAATTGAATCATGAATCATGAATCATGAATCTAATCATGAATCATGAATTATGAATCATGAATCATGAATTGAATCATGAATCATGAATCGTGAATTGAATAATGAATCATGAATCATTAATTGAATCATGAATCATGAATCGTGAATTGAATCATGAATCATGAATCATGAATTGAATAATGAATCATGAATCATGAATTGAATCATGAATCATGAATCGTGAATTGAATCATGAATCATGAATCATGAATTGAATCAGGATTCGAATCTAGAATTGAATCATGAATCATGAATTGAATCATGAATCATGAATCATGAATCATGAATCATGAATTGAATCATGAATCATGAATCATGAATCGAATCATGAATCATGAATTAAATCATGAATCATGAATTGAATCATGAATCATGAATTGAATCATGAATTGAATCATGAATCATGAATTAAATCATGAATCATGAATTAAATCATGAATCATGAATCATGAATTAAATCATGAATCATGAATCGAATCATGAATCATGAATTGAATCATGAATCGAATCATGAATCATGAATCATGAATTGAATCATGAATCATGAATCGAATCATGAATCATGAATCAAATCATATATCTTGAATCATGAATTAAATCATGAATCATGAATCATGAATTGAATCATAAATCATGAATGATAAATCAAATCATGAATCATAAATTGAATCATGAATCATGAATCTTGAATCATGAATCATGAATTGAATCATGAATCATAAATTATGAATCATGAATTGAATCATGAATCAGGAATTGAATCATGAATCATGAATCATGAATCATGAATCATGAATTATGAATTGAATCATGAATCATGAATCATGAATCATGAATCAAGAATCATGAATTGAATCATGAATCATGAATCATGAATTGAATCCTGAATTGAATCATGAATCATGAATTGAATCATGAATTAAATCATGAATCATGAATAATAAATTGAATCATGAATCATGAATCATGAATTGAATCATGAATTGAGTCATGAATCATGAATCATGAATCATGAATCATGAATTGAATCATGAATCATGAATTGAATCATGAATCATGAATCATGAATCGAATCATGAATCATGAATCATGAATCATGAATTGAATCATGAATCATGAATTGAATCATGAATCGAATCATGAATCATGAATCATGAATCATGAATCATGAATCGAATCATGAATTGAATCATGAATCATGAATCATGAATCATGAATCATGAATTGAATCATGAATCATAAATCATGAATTGAATCATGAATCATGAATCATGAATTATGAATTGAATCATGAATCATGAATCATGAATCAAGAATCATGAATTGAATCATGAATCATGAATTGAATCATGAATCATGAATCATGAATTATGAATTGAATCATGAATCATGAATCATGAATCATGAATCATGAATCATGAATCATGAATCATGAATCATAATTCATGAAGTGAATCATGAATCATGAATCATGAATCGAATCATGAATCATGAATCAAAAATCATGAATCGAATCATGAATCATGAATTGAATCATGAATCATGAATCATGAATTAAATCATGAATCATGAATCATGAATAATAAATTGAATCATGAATCATGAATCATGAATCATGAATTGAATCATGAATCATGAATCATGAATTGAATCATAAATCATGAATGATAAATCAAATCATGAATCATAAATTGAATCATGAATCATGAATCTTGAATCATGAATCATAATTTGAATCATGAATCATAAATTATGAATCATGAATTGAATCATGAATCAGGAATTGAATCATGAATCATGAATTATGAATTGAATCATGAATCATGAATCATAAATCATGAATCGAATCATGAATCATGAATTGAATCATGAATCATGAATCATGAATTGAATCCTGAATTTAATCATGAATCATGAATTGAATCATGAATTAAATCATGAATCATGAATCATGAATTGAATCATGAATCATAAATCATGAATTGAATCATGAATCATGAATCATGAATTATGAATTGAATCATGAATCATGAATCATGAATTATGAATTGAATCATGAATCATGAATCAAGAATCATGAATTGAATCATGAATCATGAATTGAATCATGAATCATGAATCATGAATCATGAATCATGAATTGAATCATGAATCATGAATCATAATTCATGAAGTGAATCATGAATCATGAATCATGAATCAAAAATCATGAATCGAATCATGAATCATGAATTGAATCATGAATCATGAATCATGAATTAAATCATGAATCATGAATCATGAATAATAAATTGAATCATGAATCATGAATCATGAATCATGAATTGAATCATGAATCATGAATCATGAATTGAATCATAAATCATGAATGATAAATCAAATCATGAATCATAAATTGAATCATGAATCATGAATCTTGAATCATGAATCATAATTTGAATCATGAATCATAAATTATGAATCATGAATTGAATCATGAATCAGGAATTGAATCATGAATCATGAATCATGAATTATGAATTGAATCATGAATCATGAATCATAAATCATGAATCGAATCATGAATCATGAATTGAATCATGAATCATGAATCATGAATTGAATCCTGAATTTAATCATGAATCATGAATTGAATCATGAATTAAATCATGAATCATGAATAATAAATTGAATCATGAATCATGAATCATGAATTGAATCATGAATTGAATCATGAATCATAAATCATGAATTGAATCATGAATCATGAATCATGAATTGAATCATGAATCATGAATCATGAAATGAAACATGAATCATGAATCATGAATTGAATTAATGAATCATGAATTGAATCATGAATCATGAATCATGAATCGAATCATGAATCATGAAACATGAATTGAATCATGAATCATGAATTGAATCATGAATCATGAATTATGAATCATGAATTGAATCATGAATCATGAATCATGAATCATGAATCATGAATTGAATCATGAATCATGAATCGAATCATGAATCATGAATTGAATCATGAATCGAAACATGAATCATGAATTGAATCATGAATCATGAATCGAATCATAAATCATGAATTATGAATCATGAATTGAATCATGAATCATGAATCAAATCATGAATCATGAATTGAAATATGAATCGAAACATGAATCATGAATCATTAATTGAATCAGGAATCATGAATCGAATCATGAATCTTGAATCATGAATTGAATCATGAATCATGAATCATGAATCGAATCATGAATCATGAATCAAGAATCATGAATCGAATCATGAATCATGAATTGAATCATGAAGCATGAATCATGAATTATGAATTGAATCATGAATCATGAATCATGAATCATGAATCATGAATTATGAATCATGAATTATGAATTGAATCATGAATCATGAATCATGAATCATGAATTGAATCATGAATCATGAATCGAATCATGAATCAAGAATCATGAATCGAATCATGAATCATGAAATTAATTATGAATCATGAATCGAATCATGAATCAAGAATCATGAATCGAATCATGAATCATGAAATTAATTATGAATCATGAATCATGAATTGAATCATGAATCATGAATCATGAATCATGAATTGAATCATGAATCATGAATTGAATCATGAATCATGAATCATGAATTGAATCATGAATCATGAATCATGAATCATGAATCATGAATCATGAATTGAATCATGAATCATGAATTGAATCATGAATCATGAATCATGAATCATGAATTGAATCATGAATCATGAATGATGAATCATGAATCATGAATCAAGAATCATGAATTGAATCATGAATCATGAATTGAATAATGAATCATGAATCATGAATTATGAATTGAATCATGAATCATGAATCATGAATCATGAATCATGAATCATAAATCCTGAATTGAATCATGAATCATAAATTATGAATTGAATCATGAAACATGAATCATGAATTATGAACTGAATCATTAATCATGAATCATGAATCATGAATTGAATCATGAATCATGAATCATGAATCATGAATTGAATCATGAATCATGAATCATGAATCGAATCATGAATCATGAATCATGAATTAGAATTGAATCATGAATCATGAATTGAATCATGAATCATGAATCATGAATCATGAATCGAATCATGAATCATGAATCATGAATCAAGAATCATGAAACGAATCATGTATCATGAATTGAATCATGAATCATGAATCATGAATTGAATCATGAATCATGAATCTAATCATGAATCATGAATTATGAATCATGAATTGAATAATGAATCATGAATTAAATCATGAATCATGAATCGTGAATTGATTCATGAATCATGAATCATGAATTGAATCAGGATTCAAATCTAGAATTGAATCATGAATCATGAATTGAATCATGAATCATGAATTAGGAATCATGAATTAAATCATGAATCATGAATTGAATCATGAATCATGAATCATGAATAATGAATCATGAATTGAATCATGAATCATGAATCATGAATCGAATCATGAATTAAATCATAAATCATAATTTGAATCATGAATTGAATCATGAATCATGAATCATGAACTAAATCATGAATCATGAATCATAAATTGAATCATGAATCGAATCATGAATCATATATCATGAATTGAATCATGAATCATGAATCGAATCATGAATCATGAATCGAATCATGAATCTTGAATCATGAATTGAATAATGAATCATGAATCATGAATCATGAATTGAATCATAAATCATGAATCAAATCATGAATCATGAATCATGAATTATGAATTGAATCATGAATCATTATTCATGAATCATGAATTGAATCATGAATCATGAATCATGAATCGAATCATGAATCATGAGTCAAGAATCATGAATCGAATCATGAATCATGAATCATGAATTATGAATTGAATCATGAATCATGAATCATGAATCATGAATCATGAATTGAATCATGAATCGAATCATGAATCATGAATTGAATCATGAATCATGAATCATGAATCGAATCATGAATCATGAATCATGAATCGAATCATGAATCATGAATCAAGAATCATGAATCGAATCATGAATCATGAATTGAATCATGAATCATGAATCATGAATTGAATCATGAATCATGAATCATGAATTGAATCATGAATCATGAATTGAATCATGAATCATGAATCATGAATCGAAACATGAATCATGAATCATGAATCATGAATTGAATCATGAATCATGAATTGAATCATGAATCATGAATCATGAATTGACTCATGAATCATAAATCATGAATTGAATCATGAATCATGAATAATGAATTATGAATTGAATCATGAATTCATGATTTAATTCATGATTCCTAATTCATGATTCATGATTCAATTCATGATTCATGATTCAATTCTAGATTTGAATCCTGATTCAATTCATGATTCATGATTCATGAATCAATTCACGATTCATGATTCATGATTTAATTCATGATTCATTATTCAATTCATGATTCATAATTCATGATTCATGATTAGATTCATGATTCATGATTCATGATTCATGATTCAATTCATGATTCATGATTCATGATTCATGATTCATGATTCAATTCATGATTCATGATTCGTTTCATGATTCTTGATTTATGATTCATGATTCATGATTCGATTCATGATTCATGATTCATGATTCAATTCATGATTCATGATTCATGATTCAATTCATGATTCATGATTCATGATTCATGATTCAGTTCATAATTCATGATTCATGTTTCATGATTCAATTCATAATTTATGATTCATGATTCAATTCATGATTTATGATTCATGATTCATGATTCATGATTCATGATTCATGATTCAATTCATAATTCATGATTCATGATTCATGATTCAATTCATGATTTATGATTCATGATTCATGATTCATGATTCATGATTCAATTCATAATTCATGATTCATGATTCATTATTCAATTCATGATTCATGATTCAATTCATGATTCTTGATTCATGATTCATGATTCATGATTCATGATTCATGATTCATGATTCAATTCATGTTTCATGATTCATGATTCATGATTCAATTCATGATTCATGATTCAATTCATGATTCATGATTCATGATTCATGATTCATGATTCAATTCATGATTCATGATTCATGATTCAATTCATGATTCATGATTCAATTCATGATTCATGATTCATGATTCATGATTCGATTCATGATTCATGATTCAATTCATGATTCATGATTCAATTCATGATTCATGTTTCATGATTCATGATTCATGATTCGATTCATGATTCATGATTCATGATTCATGATTCAATTCATGATTCATGATTCAATTCATGATTCATGATTCATGATTCATGATTCATTTCATGATTCATGATTCGATTCAAGATTCTTGATTCATGATTCGATTCATGATTCATGATTCATGATTCATGATTCATGATTCAATTCATAATTCATGATTCATAATTCATGATTCATGATTCATGATTCATGATTCATGATTCATGATTCAATTCATAATTCATGATTCATGATTCATGATTCAATTCATGATTCATGATTCGATTCATGATTCTTGATTCATGATTCATGATTCGATTCATGATTCATGATTCATGATTCAATTCATGATTCAAGATTCATGATTCGATTCATGATTCATGATTCAATTCATGATTCATGATTCAATTCATGATTCATGATTCATGATTCATGATTCATGATTCAATTCATGATTCATGATTCATGATTCAATTTATTATTCATGATTCATGATTTAATTCATGATTCAATTCATGATTCATGATTCAATTCAGGATTCAATTCATGATTCATGATTCATGATTCAATTCATGATTCATGATTCATGATTCAATTCATGATTCATGATTCGATTCATGATTCATGATTCATGATTCATGATTCAATTCATAATTCATGATTCATGATTCATGATTCATGATTCATGATTCAATTCCTGATTCATGATTCAATTGATGATTCATGATTCAATTCATGATTCATAATTTATGATTCATGATTCAATTCATGATTCATGATTCAAGATTCATGATTCATGATTCAATTTATGATTCATGATTTGATTTATCATTCATGATTTATGATCCAATTCATGATTCATGATTCAATTCATGATTTATGATTCATGATTCAATTCATGATTCATCATTCATGATTCATTTCATGATTCATGATTCAATTCATTATTCATTATTCATGATTCATGATTCATGATTCAATTCATAATTCATGATTCATAATTAATGATTCATGATTCTTGATTCATGATTCAATTCATAATTCATGATTCATGATTCATGATTCATGATTCAATTCATGATTCATGATTCGATTCATAATTCATGATTCATGATTCAATTGATGATTCATGATTCAATTCATGATTCATGATTCATGATTCGATTCATGATTCATGATTCAATTCATAATTCATAATTCATGTTTCGATTCATGATTCAATTCATGATTCATGATTCGATTCATGATTCATGATTCAATTCATGATTCATAATTAATGATTTATGATTCGATTCATGATTCATGATTCAATTCATAATTCATAATTCATGTTTCGATTCATGATTCAATCCATGATTCATGATTCAATTCATGATTCATGATTCGATTCATGATTCATGATTTATGATTCAATTCATGATTCATGATTCATGATTTATGATTCAATTCATGATTCATGATTCATGATTTAATTCATGATTCATGATTCATGATTCATGATTCAATTCATGTTTCATGACTCATGATTCGATTCATAATTCATGATTCATGATTCAATTCATGATTCATAATTCGATTCATGATTCATGATTCATGATTCAATTCATGATTCATGATTCATGATTCAATTCATGATTCATGATTCATGACATGATTCATGATTCAATTCATGATTCATGATTCAATTCATGATTCATGATTCGTTTCATGATTCTTGATTCATGATTCATGATTCGATTCATGATTCATGATTCATGATTCAATTCATGATTCATGATTCATGATTCATAATTCAATTCATGATTCATGATTCATGATTCATGATTCATGATTCAATTCATAATTCATGATTCATGATTCATGATTCAATTCATGATTTATGATTCATGAGTCAATTCATGATTCATGATTCATGATTCAATTCATGATTCATGATTCAATTCATGATTCATGATTCATGATTCATGTTTCGATTCATGATTCATGATTCATGATTCAATTCATGATTCATGATTCAATTCATGATTCATGATTCATGATTCAATTCATGATTCATGATTCATGATTCAATTCATGATTCATGATTCGATTCATGATTCTTGATTCATGATTCATGATTCGATTCATGATTCATGATTCATGATTCGATTCATGATTCATGATTCATGATTCAATTCATGATTCATGATTCGATTCATGATTCAATTCATGATTCATGATTCATGATTCATGATTCATGATTCAATTCATAATTCATGATTCATGATTCATGATTCGATTCATGATTCTTGACTCATGATTCATGATTCGATTCATGATTCATGATTCATGATTCAATTCATGATTCATGAATAATGATTCATGATTCAATTCATAATTCATGATTCATGATTCATGATTTGATTCATGATTTATGATTCAATTCATGATTCATGATTCATGATTCATTATTCAATTCATGATT
Organism: Mixophyes australis; assembly: GCA_036250195.1. Lineage (NCBI taxonomy): Eukaryota > Metazoa > Chordata > Amphibia > Anura > Limnodynastidae > Mixophyes > Mixophyes australis. Next base: position 117,779 of record JAVHZZ010000088.1, read on the forward strand.
CAAGATTCATGATTCGATTCATGATTCATGATTCGATTCATGATTCATGATTCAATTCATGATATATGATTCATGATTCGATTCATGATTCAATTTATGATTCATGATTCATGATTTAGTTCATGATTCATGATTCATGATTCAATTCATGATTCAAATTATGATTTATGATTTAATTCATGATTCGATTCATGATTCATGATTCATGATTCAATTCATGATTCATTATTCATGATTCATGATTCATGATTCATGATTCAATTCATGATTCATGATTTAATTCATGATTCCTAATTCATGATTCATGATTCAATTCATGATTCATGATTCAATTCTAGATTTGAATCCTGATTCAATTCATGATTCATGATTCATGAATCAATTCACGATTCATGATTCATGATTTAATTCATGATTCATGATTCAATTCATGATTCAATTCATGATTCATGATTCAATTCATGATTCATGATTTAATTCATGATTCATGATTCGATTCATGATTCATGATTCATGATTCAATTCATGATTCATGATTCATGATTCGATTCATGATTCATGATTTATGATTCAATTCATGATTCATGATTTATGATTCAATTCATGATTCATGATTCATGATTTAATTCATGATTCATGATTCATGATTCATGATTCAATTCATGTTTCATGACTCATGATTCGATTCATAATTCATGATTCATGATTCAATTCATGATTCATGATTCGATTCATGATTCATGATTCATGATTCAATTCATGATTCATGATTCATGATTCAATTCATGATTCATGATTCATGACATGATTCATGATTCAATTCATGATTCATGATTCAATTCATGATTCATGATTCGTTTCATGATTCTTGATTCATGATTCATGATTCGATTCATGATTCATGATTCATGATTCAATTCATGATTCATGATTCATGATTCATAATTCAATTCATGATTCATGATTCATGATTCATGATTCAATTCATAATTCATGATTCATGATTCATGATTCAATTCATGATTTATGATTCATGAGTCAATTCATGATTCATGATTCATGATTCATGATTCAATTCATGATTCATGATTCAATTCATGATTCATGATTCATGATTCATGTTTCGATTCATGATTCATGATTCATGATTCAATTCATGATTCATGATTCAATTCATGATTCATGATTCATGATTCAATTCATGATTCATGATTAATGATTCAATTCATTATTCATGATTCATGATTCATGATTCATGATTCAATTCATGATTCATGATTCATGATTCAATTCATGATTCATGATTCGATTCATGATTCTTGATTCATGATTCATGATTCGATTCATGATTCATGATTCATGATTCGATTCATGATTCATGATTCATGATTCAATTCATGATTCATGATTCGATTCATGATTCAATTCATGATTCATGATTCATGATTCATGATTCATGATTCATGATTCAATTCATAATTCATGATTCATGATTCATGATTCGATTCATGATTCTTGACTCATGATTCATGATTCGATTCATGATTCATGATTCATGATTCAATTCATGATTCATGAATAATGATTCATGATTCAATTCATAATTCATGATTCATGATTCATGATTTGATTCATGATTTATGATTCAATTCATGATTCATGATTCATGATTCATTATTCAATTCATGATTCAAGATTCATGATTCGATTCATGATTCGATTCATGATTCATGATTCAATTCATGATTCATGATTCATGATTCGATTCATGATTCAATTTATGATTCATGATTCATGATTTAGTTCATGATTCATGATTAATGATTCAATTCATGATTCAAATTATGATTTATGATTTAATTCATGATTCGATTCATGATTCATGATTCATGATTCAATTCATGATTCATTATTCATGATTCATGATTCATTATTCATGATTCATGATTCATGATTCATGATTCAATTCATGATTCATGATTTAATTCATGATTCCTAATTCATGATTCATGATTCAATTCATGATTCATGATTCAATTCTAGATTTGAATCCTGATTCAATTCATGATTCATGATTCATGAATCAATTCACGATTCATGATTCATGATTTAATTCATGATTCATTATTCAATTCATAATTCATAATTCATGATTCATGATTAGATTCATGATTCATGATTCATGATTCATGATTCAATTCATGATTCATGATTCATGATTCATGATTCATGATTCAATTCATGATTCATGATTCGTTTCATGATTCTTGATTCATGATTCATGATTCATGATTCGATTCATGATTCATGATTCATGATTCAATTCATGATTCATGATTCATGATTCATGATTCAATTCATGATTCATGATTCATGATTCATGATTCAGTTCATAATTCATGATTCATGTTTCATGATTCAATTCATAATTTATGATTCATGATTCAATTCATGATTTATGATTCATGATTCATGATTCATGATTCATGATTCATGATTCAATTCATAATTCATGATTCATGATTCATGATTCAATTCATGATTTATGATTCATGATTCATGATTCATGATTCATGATTCAATTCATAATTCATGATTCATGATTCATTATTCAATTCATGATTCATGATTCAATTCATGATTCTTGATTCATGATTCATGATTCATGATTCATGATTCATGATTCATGATTCAATTCATGTTTCATGATTCATGATTCATGATTCAATTCATGATTCATGATTCAATTCATGATTCATGATTCATGATTCATGATTCATGATTCAATTCATGATTCATGATTCATGATTCAATTCATGATTCATGATTCAATTCATGATTCATGATTCATGATTCATGATTCGATTCATGATTCATGATTCAATTCATGATTCATGATTCAATTCATGATTCATGTTTCATGATTCATGATTCATGATTCGATTCATGATTCATGATTCATGATTCATGATTCAATTCATGATTCATGATTCAATTCATGATTCATGATTCATGATTCATGATTCATTTCATGATTCATGATTCGATTCAAGATTCTTGATTCATGATTCGATTCATGATTCATGATTCATGATTCATGATTCATGATTCAATTCATAATTCATGATTCATAATTCATGATTCATGATTCATGATTCATGATTCATGATTCATGATTCAATTCATAATTCATGATTCATGATTCATGATTCAATTCATGATTCATGATTCGATTCATGATTCTTGATTCATGATTCATGATTCGATTCATGATTCATGATTCATGATTCAATTCATGATTCAAGATTCATGATTCGATTCATGATTCATGATTCAATTCATGATTCATGATTCATGATTCATGATTCATGATTCAATTCATGATTCATGATTCATGATTCAATTTATTATTCATGATTCATGATTTAATTCATGATTCAATTCATGATTCATGATTCAATTCAGGATTCAATTCATGATTCATGATTCATGATTCAATTCATGATTCATGATTCATGATTCAATTCATGATTCATGATTCGATTCATGATTCATGATTCATGATTCAATTCATAATTCATGATTCATGATTCATGATTCATGATTCATGATTCAATTCCTGATTCATGATTCAATTGATGATTCATGATTCAATTCATGATTCATAATTTATGATTCATGATTCAATTCATGATTCATGATTCAAGATTCATGATTCATGATTCAATTTATGATTCATGATTTGATTTATCATTCATGATTTATGATCCAATTCATGATTCATGATTCAATTCATGATTTATGATTCATGATTCAATTCATGATTCATCATTCATGATTCATTTCATGATTCATGATTCAATTCATTATTCATGATTCATGATTCATGATTCATGATTCAATTCATAATTCATGATTCATAATTAATGATTCATGATTCTTGATTCATGATTCAATTCATAATTCATGATTCATGATTCATGATTCAATTCATGATTCATGATTCGATTCATAATTCATGATTCATGATTCAATTGATGATTCATGATTCAATTCATGATTCATGATTCATGATTCGATTCATGATTCATGATTCAATTCATAATTCATAATTCATGTTTCGATTCATGATTCAATTCATGATTCATGATTCGATTCATGATTCATGATTCAATTCATGATTCATAATTAATGATTTATGATTCGATTCATGATTGATGATTCAATTCATAATTCATAATTCATGTTTTGATTCATGATTCAATCCATGATTCATGATTCAATTCATGATTCATGATTCGATTCATGATTCATGATTTATGATTCAATTCATGATTCATGATTCATGATTTATGATTCAATTCATGATTCATGATTCATGATTTAATTCATGATTCATGATTCATGATTCATGATTCAATTCATGTTTCATGACTCATGATTCGATTCATAATTCATGATTCATGATTCAATTCATGATTCATAATTCGATTCATGATTCATGATTCATGATTCAATTCATGATTCATGATTCATGATTCAATTCATGATTCATGATTCATGACATGATTCATGATTCAATTCATGATTCATGATTCAATTCATGATTCATGATTCGTTTCATGATTCTTGATTCATGATTCATGATTCGATTCATGATTCATGATTCATGATTCAATTCATGATTCATGATTCATGATTCATAATTCAATTCATGATTCATGATTCATGATTCATGATTCATGATTCAATTCATAATTCATGATTCATGATTCATGATTCAATTCATGATTTATGATTCATGAGTCAATTCATGATTCATGATTCATGATTCAATTCATGATTCATGATTCAATTCATGATTCATGATTCATGATTCATGTTTCGATTCATGATTCATGATTCATGATTCAATTCATGATTCATGATTCAATTCATGATTCATGATTCATGATTCAATTCATGATTCATGATTCATGATTCAATTCATGATTCATGATTCGATTCATGATTCTTGATTCATGATTCATGATTCGATTCATGATTCATGATTCATGATTCGATTCATGATTCATGATTCATGATTCAATTCATGATTCATGATTCGATTCATGATTCAATTCATGATTCATGATTCATGATTCATGATTCATGATTCAATTCATAATTCATGATTCATGATTCATGATTCGATTCATGATTCTTGACTCATGATTCATGATTCGATTCATGATTCATGATTCATGATTCAATTCATGATTCATGAATAATGATTCATGATTCAATTCATAATTCATGATTCATGATTCATGATTTGATTCATGATTTATGATTCAATTCATGATTCATGATTCATGATTCATTATTCAATTCATGATTCAAGATTCATGATTCGATTCATGATTCATGATTAATGATTCAATTCATTATTCATGATTCATGATTCATGATTCATGATTCAATTCATGATTCATGATTCATGATTCAATTCATGATTCATGATTCGATTCATGATTCTTGATTCATGATTCATGATTCGATTCATGATTCATGATTCATGATTCGATTCATGATTCATGATTCATGATTCAATTCATGATTCATGATTCGATTCATGATTCAATTCATGATTCATGATTCATGATTCATGATTCATGATTCATGATTCAATTCATAATTCATGATTCATGATTCATGATTCGATTCATGATTCTTGACTCATGATTCATGATTCGATTCATGATTCATGATTCATGATTCAATTCATGATTCATGAATAATGATTCATGATTCAATTCATAATTCATGATTCATGATTCATGATTTGATTCATGATTTATGATTCAATTCATGATTCATGATTCATTATTCAATTCATGATTCAAGATTCATGATTCGATTCATGATTCGATTCATGATTCATGATTCAATTCATGATTCATGATTCATGATTCGATTCATGATTCAATTTATGATTCATGATTCATGATTTAGTTCATGATTCATGATTAATGATTCAATTCATGATTCAAATTATGATTTATGATTTAATTCATGATTCGATTCATGATTCATGATTCATGATTCAATTCATGATTCATTATTCATGATTCATGATTCATGATTCATGATTCAATTCATGATTCATGATTTAATTCATGATTCCTAATTCATGATTCATGATTCAATTCATGATTCATGATTCAATTCTAGATTTGAATCCTGATTCAATTCATGATTCATGATTCATGAATCAATTCACGATTCATGATTCATGATTTAATTCATGATTCATTATTCAATTCATAATTCATAATTCATGATTCATGATTAGATTCATGATTCATGATTCATGATTCATGATTCAATTCATGATTCATGATTCATGATTCATGATTCATGATTCAATTCATGATTCATGATTCGTTTCATGATTCTTGATTCATGATTCATGATTCATGATTCGATTCATGATTCATGATTCATGATTCAATTCATGATTCATGATTCATGATTCATGATTCAATTCATGATTCATGATTCATGATTCATGATTCAGTTCATAATTCATGATTCATGTTTCATGATTCAATTCATAATTTATGATTCATGATTCAATTCATGATTTATGATTCATGATTCATGATTCATGATTCATGATTCATGATTCAATTCATAATTCATGATTCATGATTCATGATTCAATTCATGATTTATGATTCATGATTCATGATTCATGATTCATGATTCAATTCATAATTCATGATTCATGATTCATTATTCAATTCATGATTCATGATTCAATTCATGATTCTTGATTCATGATTCATGATTCATGATTCATGATTCATGATTCATGATTCAATTCATGTTTCATGATTCATGATTCATGATTCAATTCATGATTCATGATTCAATTCATGATTCATGATTCATGATTCATGATTCATGATTCAATTCATGATTCATGATTCATGATTCAATTCATGATTCATGATTCAATTCATGATTCATGATTCATGATTCATGATTCGATTCATGATTCATGATTCAATTCATGATTCAATTCATGATTCATGTTTCATGATTCATGATTCATGATTCGATTCATGATTCATGATTCATGATTCATGATTCAATTCATGATTCATGATTCAATTCATGATTCATGATTCATGATTCATGATTCATTTCATGATTCATGATTCGATTCAAGATTCTTGATTCATGATTCGATTCATGATTCATGATTCATGATTCATGATTCATGATTCAATTCATAATTCATGATTCATAATTCATGATTCATGATTCATGATTCATGATTCATGATTCATGATTCAATTCATAATTCATGATTCATGATTCATGATTCAATTCATGATTCATGATTCGATTCATGATTCTTGATTCATGATTCATGATTCGATTCATGATTCATGATTCATGATTCAATTCATGATTCAAGATTCATGATTCGATTCATGATTCATGATTCAATTCATGATTCATGATTCATGATTCATGATTCATGATTCAATTCATGATTCATGATTCATGATTCAATTTATTATTCATGATTCATGATTTAATTCATGATTCAATTCATGATTCATGATTCAATTCAGGATTCAATTCATGATTCATGATTCATGATTCAATTCATGATTCATGATTCATGATTCAATTCATGATTCATGATTCGATTCATGATTCATGATTCATGATTCATGATTCAATTCATAATTCATGATTCATGATTCATGATTCATGATTCATGATTCAATTCCTGATTCATGATTCAATTGATGATTCATGATTCAATTCATGATTCATAATTTATGATTCATGATTCAATTCATGATTCATGATTCAAGATTCATGATTCATGATTCAATTTATGATTCATGATTTGATTTATCATTCATGATTTATGATCCAATTCATGATTCATGATTCAATTCATGATTTATGATTCATGATTCAATTCATGATTCATCATTCATGATTCATTTCATGATTCATGATTCAATTCATTATTCATGATTCATGATTCATGATTCATGATTCAATTCATAATTCATGATTCATAATTAATGATTCATGATTCTTGATTCATGATTCAATTCATAATTCATGATTCATGATTCATGATTCAATTCATGATTCATGATTCGATTCATAATTCATGATTCATGATTCAATTGATGATTCATGATTCAATTCATGATTCATGATTCATGATTCGATTCATGATTCATGATTCAATTCATAATTCATAATTCATGTTTCGATTCATGATTCAAATCATGATTCATGATTCGATTCATGATTCATGATTCAATTCATGATTCATAATTAATGATTTATGATTCGATTCATGATTGATGATTCAATTCATAATTCATAATTCATGTTTTGATTCATGATTCAATCCATGATTCATGATTCAATTCATGATTCATGATTCGATTCATGATTCATGATTTATGATTCAATTCATGATTCATGATTCATGATTTATGATTCAATTCATGATTCATGATTCATGATTTAATTCATGATTCATGATTCATGATTCATGATTCAATTCATGTTTCATGACTCATGATTCGATTCATAATTCATGATTCATGATTCAATTCATGATTCATAATTCGATTCATGATTCATGATTCATGATTCAATTCATGATTCATGATTCATGATTCAATTCATGATTCATGATTCATGACATGATTCATGATTCAATTCATGATTCATGATTCAATTCATGATTCATGATTCGTTTCATGATTCTTGATTCATGATTCATGATTCGATTCATGATTCATGATTCATGATTCAATTCATGATTCATGATTCATGATTCATAATTCAATTCATGATTCATGATTCATGATTCATGATTCATGATTCAATTCATAATTCATGATTCATGATTCATGATTCAATTCATGATTTATGATTCATGAGTCAATTCATGATTCATGATTCATGATTCAATTCATGATTCATGATTCAATTCATGATTCATGATTCATGATTCATGTTTCGATTCATGATTCATGATTCATGATTCAATTCATGATTCATGATTCAATTCATGATTCATGATTCATGATTCAATTCATGATTCATGATTCATGATTCAATTCATGATTCATGATTCGATTCATGATTCTTGATTCATGATTCATGATTCGATTCATGATTCATGATTCATGATTCGATTCATGATTCATGATTCATGATTCAATTCATGATTCATGATTCGATTCATGATTCAATTCATGATTCATGATTCATGATTCATGATTCAATTCATAATTCATGATTCATGATTCATGATTCGATTCATGATTCTTGACTCATGATTCATGATTCGATTCATGATTCATGATTCATGATTCAATTCATGATTCATGAATAATGATTCATGATTCAATTCATAATTCATGATTCATGATTCATGATTTGATTCATGATTTATGATTCAATTCATGATTCATGATTCATGATTCATTATTCAATTCATGATTCAAGATTCATGATTCGATTCATGATTCATGATTCGATTCATGATTCATGATTCAATTCATGATATATGATTCATGATTCGATTCATGATTCAATTTATGATTCATGATTCATGATTTAGTTCATGATTCATGATTCATGATTCAATTCATGATTCAAATTATGATTTATGATTTAATTCATGATTCGATTCATGATTCATGATTCATGATTCAATTCATGATTCATTATTCATGATTCAATTCATGATTCATGATTTAATTCATGATTCCTAATTCATGATTCATGATTCAATTCATGATTCATGATTCAATTCTAGATTTGAATCCTGATTCAATTCATGATTCATGATTCATGAATCAATTCACGATTCATGATTCATGATTTAATTCATGATTCATTATTCAATTCATGATTCATAATTCATGATTCATGATTAGATTCATGATTCATGATTCAATTCATGATTCATGATTCATGATTCAATTCATGATACATGATTCGTTTCATGATTCTTGATTCATGATTCATGATTCATGATTCGATTCATGATTCATGATTCATGATTCATGATTCAATTCATGATTCATGATTCAATTCTAATTCATGATTCATGATTCATGATTCGATTCATGATTCATGATTCATGATTCAATTCATGATTCATGATTCATGATTCATGATTCAATTCATGATTCATGATTCATGATTAATGATTCAGTTCATAATTCATGATTCATGTTTCATGATTCAATTCATAATTTATGATTCATGATTCAATTCAGGATTTATGATTCATGATTCATGATTCATGATTCATGATTCATGATTCAATTCATAATTCATGATTCATGATTCATTATTCAATTCATGATTCATGATTCAATTCATGATTCTTGATTCATGATTCATGATTCATCATTCATGATTCATGATTCAATTCATGATTCATGATTCATGATTCATGATTCAATTCATGATTCATGATTCAATTCATGATTCATGATTCATGATTCATGATTCATGATTCATGATTCAATTCATGATTCATGATTCATGATTCAATTCATGATTCATGATTCAATTCATGATTCATGATTCATGATTCATGATTCAATTCATGATTCATGATTCATAATTAATTTCATGATTCATGATTCGATTCATGATTCTTGATTCATGATTCGATTCATGATTCATAATTAATTTCATGATTCATGATTCGATTCATGATTCTTGATTCATGATTCGATTCATGATTCATGATTCAATTCATGATTCATGATTCATGATTCATGATTCAATTCATAATTCATGATTCATAATTCATGATTCATGATTCATGATTCATGATTCATGATTCAATTCATAATTCATGATTCATGCTTCATGATTCAATTCATGATTCATGATTCGATTCATGATTCATGATTCATGATTCATGATTCATGATTCATGATTCAATTCATAATTCATGATTCATGATTCATGATTCGATTCATGATTCTTGACTCATGATTCATGATTCGATTCATGATTCATGATTCATGATTCAATTCATGATTCATGAATAATGATTCATGATTCAATTCATAATTCATGATTCATGATTCATGATTTGATTCATGATTTATGATTCAATTCATGATTCATGATTCATGATTCATTATTCAATTCATGATTCAAGATTCATGATTCGATTCATGATTCGATTCATGATTCATGATTCAATTCATGATTCATGATTCATGATTCGATTCATGATTCAATTTATGATTCATGATTCATGATTTAGTTCATGATTCATGATTAATGATTCAATTCATGATTCAAATTATGATTTATGATTTAATTCATGATTCGATTCATGATTCATGATTCATGATTCAATTCATGATTCATTATTCATGATTCATGATTCATGATTCATGATTCAATTCATGATTCATGATTTAATTCATGATTCCTAATTCATGATTCATGATTCAATTCATGATTCATGATTCAATTCTAGATTTGAATCCTGATTCAATTCATGATTCATGATTCATGAATCAATTCACGATTCATGATTCATGATTTAATTCATGATTCATTATTCAATTCATAATTCATAATTCATGATTCATGATTAGATTCATGATTCATGATTCATGATTCATGATTCAATTCATGATTCATGATTCATGATTCATGATTCATGATTCAATTCATGATTCATGATTCGTTTCATGATTCTTGATTCATGATTCATGATTCATGATTCGATTCATGATTCATGATTCATGATTCAATTCATGATTCATGATTCATGATTCATGATTCAATTCATGATTCATGATTCATGATTCATGATTCAGTTCATAATTCATGATTCATGTTTCATGATTCAATTCATAATTTATGATTCATGATTCAATTCATGATTTATGATTCATGATTCATGATTCATGATTCATGATTCATGATTCAATTCATAATTCATGATTCATGATTCATGATTCAATTCATGATTTATGATTCATGATTCATGATTCATGATTCATGATTCAATTCATAATTCATGATTCATGATTCATTATTCAATTCATGATTCATGATTCAATTCATGATTCTTGATTCATGATTCATGATTCATGATTCATGATTCATGATTCATGATTCAATTCATGTTTCATGATTCATGATTCATGATTCAATTCATGATTCATGATTCAATTCATGATTCATGATTCATGATTCATGATTCATGATTCAATTCATGATTCATGATTCATGATTCAATTCATGATTCATGATTCAATTCATGATTCATGATTCATGATTCATGATTCGATTCATGATTCATGATTCAATTCATGATTCATGATTCAATTCATGATTCATGTTTCATGATTCATGATTCATGATTCGATTCATGATTCATGATTCATGATTCATGATTCAATTCATGATTCATGATTCAATTCATGATTCATGATTCATGATTCATGATTCATTTCATGATTCATGATTCGATTCAAGATTCTTGATTCATGATTCGATTCATGATTCATGATTCATGATTCATGATTCATGATTCAATTCATAATTCATGATTCATAATTCATGATTCATGATTCATGATTCATGATTCATGATTCATGATTCAATTCATAATTCATGATTCATGATTCATGATTCAATTCATGATTCATGATTCGATTCATGATTCTTGATTCATGATTCATGATTCGATTCATGATTCATGATTCATGATTCAATTCATGATTCAAGATTCATGATTCGATTCATGATTCATGATTCATGATTCAATTCATGATTCAAGATTCATGATTCGATTCATGATTCATGATTCAATTCATGATTCATGATTCATGATTCATGATTCATGATTCAATTCATGATTCATGATTCATGATTCAATTTATTATTCATGATTCATGATTTAATTCATGATTCAATTCATGATTCATGATTCAATTCAGGATTCAATTCATGATTCATGATTCATGATTCAATTCATGATTCATGATTCATGATTCAATTCATGATTCATGATTCGATTCATGATTCATGATTCATGATTCATGATTCAATTCATAATTCATGATTCATGATTCATGATTCATGATTCATGATTCAATTCCTGATTCATGATTCAATTGATGATTCATGATTCAATTCATGATTCATAATTTATGATTCATGATTCAATTCATGATTCATGATTCAAGATTCATGATTCATGATTCAATTTATGATTCATGATTTGATTTATCATTCATGATTTATGATCCAATTCATGATTCATGATTCAATTCATGATTTATGATTCATGATTCAATTCATGATTCATCATTCATGATTCATTTCATGATTCATGATTCAATTCATTATTCATGATTCATGATTCATGATTCATGATTCAATTCATAATTCATGATTCATAATTAATGATTCATGATTCTTGATTCATGATTCAATTCATAATTCATGATTCATGATTCATGATTCAATTCATGATTCATGATTCGATTCATAATTCATGATTCATGATTCAATTGATGATTCATGATTCAATTCATGATTCATGATTCATGATTCGATTCATGATTCATGATTCAATTCATAATTCATAATTCATGTTTCGATTCATGATTCAATTCATGATTCATGATTCGATTCATGATTCATGATTCAATTCATGATTCATAATTAATGATTTATGATTCGATTCATGATTGATGATTCAATTCATAATTCATAATTCATGTTTTGATTCATGATTCAATCCATGATTCATGATTCAATTCATGATTCATGATTCGATTCATGATTCATGATTTATGATTCAATTCATGATTCATGATTCATGATTTATGATTCAATTCATGATTCATGATTCATGATTTAATTCATGATTCATGATTCATGATTCATGATTCAATTCATGTTTCATGACTCATGATTCGATTCATAATTCATGATTCATGATTCAATTCATGATTCATAATTCGATTCATGATTCATGATTCATGATTCAATTCATGATTCATGATTCATGATTCAATTCATGATTCATGATTCATGACATGATTCATGATTCAATTCATGATTCATGATTCAATTCATGATTCATGATTCGTTTCATGATTCTTGATTCATGATTCATGATTCGATTCATGATTCATGATTCATGATTCAATTCATGATTCATGATTCATGATTCATAATTCAATTCATGATTCATGATTCATGATTCATGAATTGAATCATGAATCATGAATAATGAATCATGAATAATGAATCATGAATTGAATCATGAATCATGAATCATGAATCGAATCATGAATTAAATCATAAATCATAATTTGAATCATGAATTGAATCATTAATCATGAATCATGAACTAAATCATGAATCATGAATCATAAATTGAATCATGAATCGAATCATGAATCATGAATCATGAATTGAATCATGAATCATGAATCGAATCATGAATCGAATCATGAATCTTGAATCATGAATTGAATAATGAATCATGAATCATGAATCATGAATTGAATCATAAATCATGAATCAAATCATGAATCATGAATCATGAATTATGAATTGAATCATGAATCATTATTCATGAATCATGAATTGAATCATGAATCATGAATCATGAATCGAATCATGAATCATGAGTCAAGAATCATGAATCGAATCATGAATCATGAATCATGAATTATGAATTGAATCATGAATCATGAATCATGAATCATGAATCATGAATCATGAATTGAATCATGAATCGAATCATGAATCATGAATTGAATCATGAATCATGAATCATGAATCGAATCATGAATCATGAATCATGAATCGAATCATGAATCATGAATCAAGAATCATGAATCGAATCATGAATCATGAATTGAATCATGAATCATGAATCATGAATTGAATCATGAATCATGAATCATGAATCATGAATAATGAATTGAATCATTAATCATGAATCATGAATTGAATCATGAATCATGAATCATGAATTGAATCATGAATCATGAATTGAATCATGAATCATGAATCATGAATCGAAACATGAATCATGAATCATGAATCATGAATTGAATCATGAATCATGAATTGAATCATGAATCATGAATCATGAATCATGAATTGACTCATGAATCATAAATCATGAATTGAATCATGAATCATGAATCATGAATTATGAATTGAATCATGAATCATGAATCATGAATCATGAATTGAATTATGAATCATGAATCATGAATCATGAATTGAATCATGAATCATGAATCATGAATCGAATCATGAATCATGAATCAAGAATCATGAAACGAATCATGAATCATGAATTGAATCATGAATCATGAATTGAATCATGAATCATGTCATGAATCATGAATCATGAATTGAATCATGAATCATGAATCATGAATTGAATCATGAATCATGAATCATGAATCGAATCATGAATCATGAATTGAATCATGAATCATGAATTATGAATCGAATCATGAGTCATGAAACATGAATTGAATCATGAATCATGAATCATGAATCATGAATTAAATCATGAATCATGAATCATGAATTGAATCATAAATCATGAATCATGAATTGAATCATAAATCATGAATCATGAATCGAATCATGAATCATGAATCATGAATTGAATCATGAATCATGAATCATGAATCGAATCATGAATCATGAATTAAATCATGAATCATGAATTGAATCATGAATCATGAATTGAATCATGAATTGAATCATGAATCATGAATCATGAATCGAATCATGAATTAAATCATAAATCATAATTTGAATCATGAATTGAATCATGAATCATGAATCATGAACTAAATCATGAATCATGAATCATAAATTGAATCATGAATCGAATCATGAATCATGAATCATGAATTGAATCATGAATCATGAATCGAATCATGAATCATGAATCGAATCATGAATCTTGAATCATGAATTGAATAATGAATCATGAATCATGAATCATGAATTGAATCATAAATCATGAATCAAATCATGAATCATGAATCATGAATTATGAATTGAATCATGAATCATTATTCATGAATCATGAATTGAATCATGAATCATGAATCATGAATCGAATCATAAATCATGAGTCAAGAATCATGAATCATGAATTATGAATCATGAATTATGAATTGAATCATGAATCATGAATCATGAATCATGAATTGAATCATGAATCATGAATCGAATCATGAATCAAGAATCTTGAATCGAATCATGAATCATGAAATGAATTATGAATCATGAATCATGAATTGAATCATGAATCATGAATTGAATCATGAATCATGAATCATGAATCATGAATCGAATCATGAATCATGAATCATGAATCATGAATCATGAATTGAATCATGAATCATGAATTGAATCATGAATCATGAATCGAAACATGAATCATGAATCATGAATCATGAATTGAATCATGAATCATGAATTGAATCATGAATCATGAATCATGAATTGAATCATGAATCATGAATCATGAATCATGAATCATGAATTGAATCATGAATCATGAATTGAATCATGAATCATGAATCATGAATCATGAATTGAATCATGAATCATGAATCATGAATCAAGAATCATGAATTGAATCATGAATCATGAATTGAATAATGAATCATGAATCATGAATTATGAATTGAATCATGAATCATGAATCATGAATGATGAATCATGAATCATAAATCCTGAATTGAATCATGAATCATAAATTATGAATTGAATCATGAAACATGAATCATGAATTATGAACTGAATCATGAATCATGAATCATGAATCATGAATTGAATCATGAATCATGAATCATGAATCATGAATTGAATCATGAATCATGAATCATGAATCGAATCATGAATCATGAATCATGAATCATGAATCGAATCATGAATCATGAATTGAATCATGAATCATGAATCATGAATCATGAATCGAATCATGAATCATGAATCATGAATCAAGAATCATGAAACGAATCATGAATCATGAATTGAATCATGAATCATGAATCATGAATTGAATCATGAATCATGAATCATGAATCTAATCATGAATCATGAATCGTGAATTGATTCATGAATCATGAATCATGAATTGAATCAGGATTCAAATCTAGAATTGAATCATGAATCATGAATTGAATCATGAATCATGAATTAGGAATCATGAATTAAATCATGAATCATGAATTGAATCATGAATCATGAATCATGAATCATGAATAATGAATCATGAATTGAATCATGAATCATGAATCATGAATCGAATCATGAATTAAATCATAAATCATAATTTGAATCATGAATTGAATCATGAATCATGAATCATGAACTAAATCATGAATCATGAATCATAAATTGAATCATGAATCGAATCATGAATCATATATCATGAATTGAATCATGAATCATGAATCGAATCATGAATCATGAATCGAATCATGAATCTTGAATCATGAATTGAATAATGAATCATGAATCATGAATCATGAATTGAATCATAAATCTTGAATCAAATCATGAATCATGAATCATGAATTATGAATTGAATCATGAATCATTATTCATGAATCATGAATTGAATCATGAATCATGAATCATGAATCGAATCATGAATCATGAGTCAAGAATCATGAATCGAATCATGAATCATGAATCATGAATTATGAATTGAATCATGAATCATGAATCATGAATCATGAATTGAATCATGAATCGAATCATGAATCATGAATTGAATCATGAATCATGAATCATGAATCGAATCATGAATCATGAATCATGAATCGAATCATGAATCATGAATCAAGAATCATGAATCGAATCATGAATCATGAATTGAATCATGAATCATGAATCATGAATTGAATCATGAATCATGAATCATGAATCATGAATAATGAATTGAATCATTAATCATGAATCATGAATTGAATCATGAATCATGAATCATGAATTGAATCATGAATCATCAATTGAATCATGAATCATGAATCATGAATCGAAACATGAATCATGAATCATGAATCATGAATCATGAATTGAATCATGAATCATGAATTGAATCATGAATCATGAATCATGAATTGACTCATGAATCATAAATCATGAATTGAATCATGAATCATGAATCATGAATTATGAATTGAATCATGAATCATGAATCATGAATCATGAGTCATGAATTGAATTATGAATCATGAATCATGAATCATGAATTGAATCATGAATCATGAATCATGAATCGAATCATGAATCATGAATCAAGAATCATGAAACGAATCATGAATCATGAATTGAATCATGAATCATGAATTGAATCATGAATCATGTCATGAATCATGAATCATGAATTGAATCATGAATCATGAATCATGAATTGAATCATGAATCATGAATCATGAATCGAATTATGAATCATGAATTGAATCATGAATCATGAATTATGAATCGAATCATGAGTCATGAAACATGAATTGAATCATGAATCATGAATCATGAA
Source organism: Mixophyes australis (assembly GCA_036250195.1). Lineage (NCBI taxonomy): Eukaryota > Metazoa > Chordata > Amphibia > Anura > Limnodynastidae > Mixophyes > Mixophyes australis. The sequence goes on from JAVHZZ010000088.1 coordinate 136,410, forward strand.
TTAAATCATGAATCATGAATCATGAATTGAATCATAAATCATGAATCATGAATCATGAATTGAATCATAAATCATGAATCATGAATCGAATCATGAATCATGAATTGAATCATGAATCATGGATTGAATCATGAATCGAAATATGAATTATGAATTATGAATTGAATCATGAATCATGAATCGAATCATAAATCATTAATTATGAATCATGAATTGAATCATGAATCATGAATCGAATCATGAATCATGAATTGAATCATGAATCGAAACATGAATTATGAATTATGAATTGAATCATGAATCATGAATCGAATCATGAATCATGAATCATGAATTGAATCATGAATCATGAATTGAATCATGAATCATGAATTATGAATCGAATCATGAATCATGAATTGAATCATGAATCATGAATCATGAATTATGAATTGAATCATGAATCAAGAATCATGAATCATTAATTATGAATCATGAATTATGAATTGAATCATGAATCATGAATCATGAATCATGAATAATGAATTGAATCATGAATCATGAAATGAATCATGAATGATGAATCATGAATTGAATCATGAATCATAAATCATGAATTGAATCATGAATCATGAATTGGATCATAAATCATGAATGATAAATTAAATCATGAATCATAAATTGAATCATGAATCATGAATCTTGAATCATGAATCATGAATTGAATCATGAATCATAAATTATGAATCATGAATTGAATCATGAATCATCAATTGAATCATGAATCAGGAATTGAATCATGAATCATGAATCATGAATCATGAATCATGAATTATGAATTGAATCATGAATCATGAATCATGAATCATGAATCGAATCATGAATCATGAATTGAATCATGAATCATGAATCATGAATTGAATCATGAATCATGAATCATGAATTGAATCCTGAATTGAATCATGAATCATGAATTGAATCATGAATTAAATCATGAATCATGAATAATAAATTGAATCATGAATCATGAATCATGAATTGAATCATGAATCATGAATCATGAATCATGAATCATGAATTGAATCATGAATCATGAATTAAATCATGAATCATGAATCGAATCATGAATCTTGAATCATGAATTGAATCATGAATCATGAATCATGAATCGAATCATGAATCATGAATCGAATCATGAATCATGAATCGAATCATGAATCATGAATTGAATCATGAATCATGAATCATGAATTATGAATTGAATCATGAATCATGAATCATGAATCATGAATCATGAATTATGAATCATGAATTATGAATTGAATCATGAATCATGAATCATGAATCATGAATCATGAATCATGAATCGAATCATAAATCAAGAATCTTGAATCGAATCATGAATCATGAAATGAATCATGAATCATGAATCATGAATCATGAATTGAATCATGAATCATGAATTGAATCATGAATCATGAATCATGAATCATGAATCGAATCATGAATCATGAATCATGAATCATGAATCATGAATTGAATCATGAATCATGAATTGAATCATGAATCATGAATCGAATCATGAATCATGAATCATGAATCATGAATTGAATCATGAATCATGAATTGAATCATGAATCATGAATCATGAATCATGAATTGAATCATGAATCATGAATCATGAATCATGAATCATGAATCATGAATTGAATCATGAATCATGAATTGAATCATGAGTCATGAATCATGAATTGAATCATGAATCATGAATCATGAATCATGAATCATGAATCATGAATCAAGAATCATGAATTGAATCATGAATCATGAATTGAATAATGAATCATGAATCATGAATTATGAATTGAATCATGAATCATGAATCATGAATCATGAATCATGAATCATAAATCATGAATTGAATCATGAATCATAAATTATGAATTGAATCATGAAACATGAATCATGAATTATGAACTGAATCATGAATCATGAATCATGAATCATGAATTGAATCATGAATCATGAATCATGAATCATGAATTGAATCATGAATCATGAATCATGAATCGAATCATGAATCATGAATCATGAATCAAGAATCATGAAACGAATCATGAATCATGAATTGAATCATGAATCATGAATCATGAATTGAATCATGAATCATGAATCATGAATTGAATCATGAATCATGAATCATGAATCATGAATCTAATCATGAATCATGAATTATGAATCATGAATTGAATAATGAATCATGAATTAAATCATGAATCATGAATCATGAATTGAATCAGGATTCAAATCTAGAATTGAATCATGAATCATGAATTGAATCATGAATCATGAATTGAATCATGAATTAAATCATGAATCATGAATAATAAATTGAATCATGAATCATGAATCATGAATTGAATCATGAATCATGAATCATGAATCGAATCATGAATCATGAATCATGAATCATGAATTGAATCATGAATCATGAATTGAATCATGAATCATGAATCATGAATCATGAATTGAATCATGAATCATGAATCATGAATCGAATCATGAATCATGAATCATGAATCAAGAATCATGAAACGAATCATGAATCATGAATTGAATCATGAATCATGAATCATGAATTGAATCATGAATCATGAATCATGAATTGAATCATGAATCATGAATCATGAATCATGAATCTAATCATGAATCATGAATTATGAATCATGAATTGAATAATGAATCATGAATTAAATCATGAATCATGAATCATGAATTGAATCAGGATTCAAATCTAGAATTGAATCATGAATCATGAATTGAATCATGAATCATGAATTGAATCATGAATTAAATCATGAATCATGAATAATAAATTGAATCATGAATCATGAATCATGAATTGAATCATGAATCATGAATCATGAATCGAATCATGAATCATGAATCATGAATCATGAATTGAATCATGAATCATGAATTGAATCATGAATCATGAATCATGAATCATGAATTGAATCATGAATCATGAATCATGAATCATGAATCATGAATCATGAATTGAATCATGAATCATGAATTGAATCATGAATCATGAATCATGAATCATGAATTGAATCATGAATCATGAATCATGAATCATGAATCATGAATCATGAATCATGAATCAAGAATCATGAATTGAATCATGAATCATGAATTGAATAATGAATCATGAATCATGAATTATGAATTGAATCATGAATCATGAATCATGAATCATGAATCATAAATCATGAATTGAATCATGAATCATAAATTATGAATTGAATCATGAAACATGAATCATGAATTATGAACTGAATCATGAATCATGAATCATGAATCATGAATTGAATCATGAATCATGAATCATGAATCATGAATTGAATCATGAATCATGAATCATGAATCGAATCATGAATCATGAATCATGAATCAAGAATCATGAAACGAATCATGAATCATGAATTGAATCATGAATCATGAATTGAATCATGAATCATGAATCATGAATTGAATCATGAATCATGAATCATGAATCATGAATCTAATCATGAATCATGAATTATGAATCATGAATTGAATAATGAATCATGAATTAAATCATGAATCATGAATCGTGAATTGATTCATGAATCATGAATCATGAATTGAATCAGGATTCAAATCTAGAATTGAATCATGAATCATGAATTGAATCATGAATCATGAATTAGGAATCATGAATTAAATCATGAATCATGAATTGAATCATGAATCATGAATCATGAATCATGAATAATGAATCATGAATTGAATCATGAATCATGAATCATGAATCGAATCATGAATTAAATCATAAATCATAATTTGAATCATGAATTGAATCATGAATCATGAATCATGAACTAAATCATGAATCATGAATCATAAATTGAATCATGAATCGAATCATGAATCATGAATCATGAATTGAATCATAAATCATGAATCATGAATCATGAATTGAATCATAAATCATGAATCATGAATCGAATCATGAATCATGAATTGAATCATGAATCATGGATTGAATCATGAATCGAAACATGAATTATGAATTATGAATTGAATCATGAATCATGAATCGAATCATAAATCATTAATTATGAATCATGAATTGAATCATGAATCATGAATCGAATCATGAATCATGAATTGAATCATGACTCGAAACATGAATTATGAATTATGAATTGAATCATGAATCATGAATCGAATCATGAATCATGAATCATGAATTGAATCATGAATCATGAATTGAATCATGAATCATGAATTATGAATCGAATCATGAATCATGAATTGAATCATGAATCATGAATCATGAATTATGAATTGAATCATGAATCAAGAATCATGAATCATTAATTATGAATCATGAATTATGAATTGAATCATGAATCATGAATCATGAATAATGAATTGAATCATGAATCATCAATTGAATCATGAATCAGGAATTGAATCATGAATCATGAATCATGAATCATGAATTATGAATTGAATCATGAATCATGAATCATGAATCATGAATCGAATCATGAATCATGAATTGAATCATGAATCATGAATCATGAATTGAATCATGAATCATGAATCATGAATTGAATCCTGAATTGAATCATGAATCATGAATTGAATCATGAATTAAATCATGAATCATGAATAATAAATTGAATCATGAATCATGAATCATGAATCATGAATCATGAATTGAATCATGAATCATGAATCATGAATTGAATCCTGAATTGAATCATGAATCATGAATTGAATCATGAATTAAATCATGAATCATGAATAATAAATTGAATCATGAATCATGAATCATGAATCATGAATTGAATCATGAATCATGAATTGAATCATGAATCATGAATCGAATCATGAATCTTGAATCATGAATTGAATCATGAATCATGAATCATGAATAGAATCATGAATCATGAATCAAGAATCATGAATCGAATCATGAATAATGAATTGAATCATGAATCATGAATCATGAATTATGAATTGAATCATGAATCATGAATCATGAATCATGAATCATGAATTATGAATCATGAATTATGAATTGAATCATGAATCATGAATCATGAATCATGAATCATGAATCGAATCATAAATCAAGAATCTTGAATCGAATCATGAATCATGAAATGAATCATGAATCATGAATCATGAATCATGAATTGAATCATGAATCATGAATTGAATCATGAATCATGAATCATGAATCATGAATCGAATCATGAATCATGAATCATGAATTGAATCATGAATCATGAATTGAATCATGAATCATGAATCGAATCATGAATCATGAATCATGAATCATGAATTGAATCATGAATCATGAATTGAATCATGAATCATGAATCATGAATCATGAATTGAATCATGAATCATGAATCATGAATCATGAATCATGAATCATGAATTGAATCATGAATCATGAATTGAATCATGAATCATGAATCATGAATCATGAATTGAATCATGAATCATGAATCATGAATCATGAATCATGAATCATGAATCAAGAATCATGAATTGAATCATGAATCATGAATTGAATAATGAATCATGAATCATGAATTATGAATTGAATCATGAATCATGAATCATGAATCATGAATCATGAATCATAAATCATGAATTGAATCATGAATCATAAATTATGAATTGAATCATGAAACATGAATCATGAATTATGAACTGAATCATGAATCATGAATCATGAATCATGAATTGAATCATGAATCATGAATCATGAATCATGAATTGAATCATGAATCATGAATCATGAATCGAATCATGAATCATGAATCATGAATCAAGAATCATGAAACGAATCATGAATCATGAATTGAATCATGAATCATGAATCATGAATTGAATCATGAATCATGAATCATGAATTGAATCATGAATCATGAATCATGAATCATGAATCTAATCATGAATCATGAATTATGAATCATGAATTGAATAATGAATCATGAATTAAATCATGAATCATGAATCGTGAATTGATTCATGAATCATGAATCATTAATTGAATCAGGATTCAAATCTAGAATTGAATCATGAATCATGAATTGAATCATGAATCATGAATTAGGAATCATGAATTAAATCATGAATCATGAATTGAATCATGAATCATGAATCATGAATCATGAATAATGAATCATGAATTGAATCATGAATCATGAATCATGAATCAAATCATGAATTAAATCATAAATCATAATTTGAATCATGAATTGAATCATGAATCATGAATCATGAACTAAATCATGAATCATGAATCATAAATTGAATCATGAATCGAATCATGAATCATGAATCATGAATTGAATCATGAATCATGAATCGAATCATGAATCATGAATCAAATCATGAATCTTGAATCATGAATTGAATAATGAATCATGAATCATGAATCATGAATTGAATCATAAATCATGAATCAAATCATGAATCATGAATCATGAATTATGAATTGAATCATGAATCTTTATTGATGAATCATGAATTGAATCATGAATCATGAATCATGAATCGAATCATGAATCATGAGTCAAGAATCATGAATCGAATCATGAATCATGAATCATGAATTATGAATTGAATCATGAATCATGAATCATGAATCATGAATCATGAATCATGAATTGAATCATGAATCGAATCATGAATCATGAATTGAATCATGAATCATGAATCATGAATCGAATCATGAATCATGAATCATGAATCGAATCATGAATCATGAATCAAGAATCATGAATCGAATCATGAATCATGAATTGAATCATGAATCATGAATTGAATCATGAATCATGAATCATGAATCATGAATAATGAATTGAATCATTAATCATGAATCATGAATTGAATCATGAATCATGAATCATGAATTGAATCATGAATCATGAATTGAATCATGAATCATGAATCATGAATCGAAACATGAATCATGAATCATGAATCATGAATCATTAATTGAATCATGAATCATGAATTGAATCATGAATCATGAATCATGAATTGACTCATGAATCATAAATCATGAATTGAATCATGAATCATGAATCATGAATTATGAATTGAATCATGAATCATGAATCATGAATCATGAATCATGAATCATGAATTGAATTATGAATCATGAATCATGAATCATGAATTGAATCATGAATCATGAATCATGAATCGAATCATGAATCATGAATCAAGAATCATGAAACGAATCATGAATCATGAATTGAATCATGAATCATGAATTGAATCATGAATCATGTCATGAATCATGAATCATGAATTGAATCATGAATCATGAATCATGAATTGAATCATGAATCATGAATCATGAATCGAATCATGAATCATGAATTGAATCATGAATCATGAATTATGAATCGAATCATGAGTCATGAAACATGAATTGAATCATGAATCATGAATCATGAATTAAATCATGAATCATGAATCATGAATTGAATCATAAATCATGAATCATGAATCATGAATTGAATCATAAATCATGAATCATGAATCGAATCATGAATCATGAATCATGAATTGAATCATGAATCATGAATCATGAATCGAATCATGAATCATGAATTAAATCATGAATCATGAATTGAATCATGAATCATGAATTGAATCATGAATTGAATCATGAATCATGAATTAAATCATGAATCATGAATTAAATCATGAATCATGAATCATGAATTAAATCATGAATCATGAATCGAATCATGAATCATGAATTGAATCATGAATCGAATCATGAATCATGAATCATGAATTGAATCATGAATCATGAATCGAATCATGAATCATGAATCAAATCATATATCTTGAATCATGAATTGAATCATGAATCATGAATCATGAATTGAATCATAAATCATGAATGATAAATCAAATCATGAATCATAAATTGAATCATGAATCATGAATCTTGAATCATGAATCATGAATTGAATCATGAATCATAAATTATGAATCATGAATTGAATCATGAATCAGGAATTGAATCATGAATCATGAATCATGAATCATGAATTATGAATTGAATCATGAATCATGAATCATGAATCATGAATTGAATCATGAATCAAGAATCATGAATTGAATCATGAATCATGAATCATGAATTGAATCCTGAATTGAATCATGAATCATGAATTGAATCATGAATTAAATCATGAATCATGAATAATAAATTGAATCATGAATCATGAATCATGAATTGAATCATGAATTGAGTCATGAATCATGAATCATGAATCATGAATCATGAATTGAATCATGAATCATGAATTGAATCATGAATCATGAATCATGAATCGAATCATGAATCATGAATCATGAATCATGAATTGAATCATGAATCATGAATTGAATCATGAATCGAATCATGAATCATGAATCATGAATCATGAATCATGAATCGAATCATGAATTGAATCATGAATCATGAATCATGAATCATGAATCATGAATTGAATCATGAATCATAAATCATGAATTGAATCATGAATCATGAATCATGAATTATGAATTGAATCATGAATCATGAATCATGAATCAAGAATCATGAATTGAATCATGAATCATGAATTGAATCATGAATCATGAATCATGAATTATGAATTGAATCATGAATCATGAATCATGAATCATGAATCATGAATCATGAATCATGAATCATGAATCATAATTCATGAAGTGAATCATGAATCATGAATCATGAATCGAATCATGAATCATGAATCAAAAATCATGAATCGAATCATGAATCATGAATCATGAATTAAATCATGAATCATGAATCATGAATAATAAATTGAATCATGAAACATGAATCATGAATCATGAATTGAATCATGAATCATGAATTGAATCATAAATCATGAATGATAAATCAAATCATGAATCATAAATTGAATCATGAATCATGAATCATGAATCATGAATTAAATCATGAATCATGAATCATGAATAATAAATTGAATCATGAAACATGAATCATGAATCATGAATTGAATCATGAATCATGAATCATGAATTGAATCATAAATCATGAATGATAAATCAAATCATGAATCATAAATTGAATCATGAATCATGAATCTTGAATCATGAATCATGAATTGAATCATGAATCATGAATTGAATCATGAATCATGAATCGAATCATGAATCTTGAATCATGAATTGAATCATGAATCATGAATCATGAATCGAATCATGAATCATGAATCAAGAATCATGAATCGAATCATGAATCATGAATTGAATCATGAATCATGAATCATGAATCATGAATCATGAATTGAATCATGAATCATGAATTGAATCATGAATCATAAATCATGAATTGAATCATGAATCATGAATCATGAATCATGAATCATGAATCATGAATCAAGAATCATGAATTGAATCATGAATCATAAATTGAATAATGAATCATGAATCATGAATTATGAATTGAATCATGAATCATGAATCATGAATCATGAATCATGAATCATAAATCATGAATTGAATCATGAATCATAAATTATGAATTGAATCATGAAACATGAATCATGAATTATGAACTGAATCATGAATCATGAATCATGAATCATGAATTGAATCATGAATCATGAATTGAATCATGAATCATGAATCATGAATCATGAATTGAATCATGAATCATGAATCATGAATCGAATCATGAATCATGAATCATGAATCAAGAATCATGAAACGAATCATGAATCATGAATCATGAATCATGAATCATGAATTGAATCATGAATCATGAATCATGAATCGAATCATGAATCATGAATCATGAATCAAGAATCATGAAACGAATCATGAATCATGAATTGAATCATGAATCATGAATCATGAATTGAATCATGAATCATGAATCATGAATTGAATCATGAATCATGAATCATGAATCATGAATCTAATCATGAATCATGAATTATGAATCATGAATTGAATAATGAATCATGAATTAAATCATGAATCATGAATCGTGAATTGATTCATGAATCATGAATCATGAATTGAATCAGGATTCAAATCTAGAATTGAATCATGAATCATGAATTGAATCATGAATCATGAATTGAATCATGAATTAAATCATGAATCATGAATAATAAATTGAATCATGAATCATGAATCATGAATTGAATCATGAATCATGAATCATGAATCGAATCATGAATCATGAATCATGAATCATGAATTGAATCATGAATCATGAATTGAATCATGAATCATGAATCATGAATCATGAATTGAATCATGAATCATGAATCATGAATCATGAATCATGAATCATGAATTGAATCATGAATCATGAATTGAATCATGAATCATGAATCATGAATCATGAATTGAATCATGAATCATGAATCATGAATCATGAATCATGAATCAAGAATCATGAATTGAATCATGAATCATGAATTGAATAATGAATCATGAATCATGAATTATGAATTGAATCATGAATCATGAATCATGAATCATGAATCATGAATCATAAATCATGAATTGAATCATGAATCATAAATTATGAATTGAATCATGAAACATGAATCATGAATTATGAACTGAATCATGAATCATGAATCATGAATCATGAATTGAATCATGAATCATGAATCATGAATCATGAATTGAATCATGAATCATGAATCATGAATCGAATCATGAATCATGAATCATGAATCAAGAATCATGAAACGAATCATGAATCATGAAACGAATCATGAATCATGAATTGAATCATGAATCATGAATCATGAATTGAATCATGAATAATGAATCATGAATCATGAATCTAATCATGAATCATGAATTATGAATCATGAATTGAATAATGAATCATGAATTAAATCATGAATCATGAATCGTGAATTGATTCATGAATCATGAATCATGAATTGAATCAGGATTCAAATCTAGAATTGAATCATTAATCATGAATTGAATCATGAATCATGAATTAGGAATCATGAATTAAATCATGAATCATGAATTGAATCATGAATCATGAATCATGAATCATGAATAATGAATCATGAATTGAATCATGAATCATGAATCATGAATCGAATCATGAATTAAATCATAAATCATAATTTGAATCATGAATTGAATCATGAATCATGAATCATGAACTAAATCATGAATCATGAATCATAAATTGAATCATGAATCGAATCATGAATCATGAATCATGAATTGAATCATGAATCATGAATCGAATCATGAATCATGAATCGAATCATGAATCTTGAATCATGAATTGAATAATGAATCATGAATCATGAATCATGAATTGAATCATAAATCATGAATCAAATCATGAATCATGAATCATGAATTATGAATTGAATCATGAATCATTATTCATGAATCATGAATTGAATCATGAATCATGAATCATGAATCGAATCATGAATCATGAGTCAAGAATCATGAATCGAATCATGAATCATGAATCATGAATTATGAATTGAATCATGAATCATGAATCATGAATCATGAATCATGAATCATGAATTGAATCATGAATCGAATCATGAATCATGAATTGAATCATGAATCATGAATCATGAATCGAATCATGAATCATGAATCATGAATCGAATCATGAATCATGAATCAAGAATCATGAATCGAATCATGAATCATGAATTGAATCATGAATCATGAATTGAATCATGAATCATGAATCATGAATCATGAATAATGAATTGAATCATTAATCATGAATCATGAATTGAATCATGAATCATGAATCATGAATTGAATCATGAATCATGAATTGAATCATGAATCATGAATCATGAATCGAAACATGAATCATGAATCATGAATCATGAATCATGAATTGAATCATGAATCATGAATTGAATCATGAATCATGAATCATGAATCATGAATTGACTCATGAATCATAAATCATGAATTGAATCATGAATCATGAATCATGAATTATGAATTGAATCATGAATCATGAATCATGAATCATGAATTGAATTATGAATCATGAATCATGAATCATGAATTGAATCATGAATCATGAATCATGAATCGAATCATGAATCATGAATCAAGAATCATGAAACGAATCATGAATCATGAATTGAATCATGAATCATGAATTGAATCATGAATCATGTCATGAATCATGAATCATGAATTGAATCATGAATCATGAATCATGAATTTAATCATGAATCATGAATCATGAATCGAATCATGAATCATGAATTGAATCATGAATCATGAATTATGAATCGAATCATGAGTATTGAAACATGAATTGAATCATGAATCATGAATCATGAATCATGAATTAAATCATGAATCATGAATCATGAATTGAATCATAAATCATGAATCATGAATCATGAATTGAATCATAAATCATGAATCATGAATCGAATCATGAATCATGAATCATGAATTGAATCATGAATCATGAATCATGAATCGAATCATGAATCATGAATTAAATCATGAATCATGAATTGAATCATGAATCATGAATTGAATCATGAATCATGAATTAAATCATGAATCATGAATTGAATCATGAATCATGAATTGAATCATGAATTGAATCATGAATCATGAATTAAATCATGAATCATGAATTAAATCATGAATCATGAATCATGAATTAAATCATGAATCATGAATCGAATCATGAATCATGAATTGAATCATGAATCGAATCATGAATCATGAATCATGAATTGAATCATGAATCATGAATCGAATCATGAATCATGAATCAAATCATATATCTTGAATCATGAATTGAATCATGAATCATGAATTGAATCATAAATCATGAATGATAAATCAAATCATGAATCATAAATTGAATCATGAATCATGAATCTTGAATCATGAATCATGAATTGAATCATGAATCATAAATTATGAATCATGAATTGAATCATGAATCAGGAATTGAATCATGAATCATGAATCATGAATCATGAATCATGAATCATGAATTATGAATTGAATCATGAATCATGAATCATGAATCATGAATTGAATCATGAATCAAGAATCATGAATTGAATCATGAATCATGAATCATGAATTGAATCCTGAATTGAATCATGAATCATGAATTGAATCATGAATTAAATCATGAATCATGAATAATAAATTGAATCATGAATCATGAATCATGAATTGAATCATAAATTGAGTCATGAATCATGAATCATGAATCATGAATCATGAATTGAATCATGAATCATGAATCATGAATCGAATCATGAATCATGAATCATGAATCATGAATTGAATCATGAATCATGAATTGAATCATGAATCGAATCATGAATCATGAATCATGAATCATGAATCATGAATCGAATCATGAATTGAATCATGAATCATGAATCATGAATCATGAATCATGAATTGAATCATGAATCATAAATCATGAATTGAATCATGAATCATGAATCATGAATTATGAATTGAATCATGAATCATGAATCATGAATCAAGAATCATGAATTGAATCATGAATCATGAATTGAATCATGAATCATGAATCATGAATTATGAATTGAATCATGAATCATGAATCATGAATTGAATCATGAATCAAGAATCATGAATTGAATCATGAATCATGAATCATGAATTGAATCCTGAATTGAATCATGAATCATGAATTGAATCATGAATCATGAATAATAAATTGAATCATGAATCATGAATCATGAATTGAATCATAAATTGAGTCATGAATCATGAATCATGAATCATGAATCATGAATTGAATCATGAATCATGAATTGAATCATGAATCATGAATCATGAATCGAATCATGAATCATGAATCATGAATCATGAATTGAATCATGAATCATGAATTGAATCATGAATCGAATCATGAATCATGAATCATGAATCATGAATCATGAATCGAATCATGAATTGAATCATGAATCATGAATCATGAATCATGAATCATGAATTGAATCATGAATCATAAATCATGAATTGAATCATGAATCATGAATCATGAATTATGAATTGAATCATGAATCATGAATCATGAATCAAGAATCATGAATTGAATCATGAATCATGAATTGAATCATGAATCATGAATCATGAATCATGAATTGAATCATAAATCATGAATCATGAATCGAATCATGAATCATGAATCATGAATTGAATCATGAATCATGAATCATGAATCGAATCATGAATCATGAATTAAATCATGAATCATGAATTGAATCATGAATCATGAATTGAATCATGAATTGAATCATGAATCATGAATTAAATCATGAATCATGAATTAAATCATGAATCATGAATTAAATCATGAATCATGAATCGAATCATGAATCATGAATTGAATCATGAATCGAATCATGAATCATGAATCATGAATTGAATCATGAATCATGAATCGAATCATGAATCATGAATCAAATCATATATCTTGAATCATGAATTGAATCATGAATCATGAATTGAATCATAAATCATGAATGATAAATCAAATCATGAATCATAAATTGAATCATGAATCATGAATCTTGAATCATGAATCATGAATTGAATCATGAATCATAAATTATGAATCATGAATTGAATCATGAATCAGGAATTGAATCATGAATCATGAATCATGAATCATGAATCATGAATTATGAATTGAATCATGAATCATGAATCATGAATCATGAATTGAATCATGAATCAAGAATCATGAATTGAATCATGAATCATGAATCATGAATTGAATCCTGAATTGAATCATGAATCAAGAATTGAATCATGAATTAAATCATGAATCATGAATAATAAATTGAATCATGAATCATGAATCATGAATTGAATCATGAATTGAGTCATGAATCATGAATCATGAATCATGAATCATGAATTGAATCATGAATCATGAATTGAATCATGAATCATGAATCATGAATCGAATCATGAATCATGAATCATGAATCATGAATTGAATCATGAATCATGAATTGAATCATGAATCGAATCATGAATCATGAATCATGAATCATGAATCATGAATCGAATCATGAATTGAATCATGAATCATGAATCATGAATCATGAATCATGAATTGAATCATGAATCATAAATCATGAATTGAATCATGAATCATGAATCATGAATTATGAATTGAATCATGAATCATGAATCATGAATCAAGAATCATGAATTGAATCATGAATCATGAATTGAATCATGAATCATGAATCATGAATCATGAATTGAATCATAAATCATGAATCATGAATCGAATCATGAATCATGAATCATGAATTGAATCATGAATCATGAATCATGAATCGAATCATGAATCATGAATTAAATCATGAATCATGAATTGAATCATGAATCATGAATTGAATCATGAATTGAATCATGAATCATGAATTAAATCATGAATCATGAATTAAATCATGAATCATGAATCATGAATTAAATCATGAATCATGAATCGAATCATGAATCATGAATTGAATCATGAATCGAATCATGAATCATGAATCATGAATTGAATCATGAATCATGAATCGAATCATGAATCATGAATCAAATCATATATCTTGAATCATGAATTGAATCATGAATCATGAATTGAATCATAAATCATGAATGATAAATCAAATCATGAATCATAAATTGAATCATGAATCATGAATCTTGAATCATGAATCATGAATTGAATCATGAATCATAAATTATGAATCATGAATTGAATCATGAATCAGGAATCATGAATTATGAATTGAATCATGAATCATGAATCATGAATCATGAATTGAATCATGAATCAAGAATCATGAATTGAATCATGAATCATGAATCATGAATTGAATCCTGAATTGAATCATGAATCATGAATTGAATCATGAATTAAATCATGAATCATGAATAATAAATTGAATCATGAATCATGAATTGAATCATGAATTGAGTTATGAATCATGAATCATGAATCATGAATCATGAATTGAATCATGAATCATGAATTGAATCATGAATCATGAATCATGAATCGAATCATGAATCATGAATCATGAATCATGAATTGAATCATGAATTATGAATTGAATCATGAATCGAATCATGAATCATGAATCATGAATCATGAATCATGAATCGAATCATGAATTGAATCATGAATCATGAATCATGAATCATGAATCATGAATTTAATCATGAATCATAAATCATGAATTGAATCATGAATCATGAATCATGAATTATGAATTGAATCATGAATCATGAATCATGAATCAAGAATCATGAATTGAATCATGAATCATGAATTGAATCATGAATCATGAATCATGAATTATGAATTGAATCATGAATCATGAATCATGAATCATGAATCATGAATCATGAATCATGAATCATGAATCATAATTCATGAAGTGAATCATGAATCATGAATCATGAATCGAATCATGAATCATGAATCATGAATCATGAATTGAATCATGAATCATGAATCATGAATTGAATCATAAATCATGAATGATAAATCAAATCATGAATCATAAATTGAATCATGAATCATGAATCTTGAATTATGAATCATAATTTGAATCATGAATCATAAATTATGAATCATGAATTGAATCATGAATCAGGAATTGAATCATGAATCATAAATTATGAATCATGAATTGAATCATGAATCAGGAATTGAATCATGAATCATGAATCATGAATTATGAATTGAATCATGAATCAGGAATTGAATCATGAATCATAAATTATGAATCATGAATTGAATCATGAATCAGGAATTGAATCATGAATCATGAATCATGAATTATGTATTGAATCATGAATCATAAATCATGAATCGAATCATGAATCATGAATTGAATCATGAATCATGAATCATGAATTGAATCATGAATCATGAATCATGAATCGAATCATGAATCATGAATCATGAATCATGAATTGAATCATGAATCATGAATTGAATCATGAATCGAATCATGAATCATGAATCATGAATCATGAATCGAATCATGAATTGAATCATGAATCATGAATCATGAATCATGAATCATGAATTGAATCATGAATCATAAATCATGAATTGAATCATGAATCATGAATCATGAATTATGAATTGAATCATGAATCATGAATCATGAATCAAGAATCATGAATTGAATCATGAATCATGAATTGAATCATGAATCATGAATCATGAATTATGAATTGAATCATGAATCATGAATCATGAATTGAATCATGAATCAAGAATCATGAATTGAATCATGAATCATGAATCATGAATTGAATCCTGAATTGAATCATGAATCATGAATTGAATCATGAATCATGAATAATAAATTGAATCATGAATCATGAATCATGAATTGAATCATGAATTGAGTCATGAATCATGAATCATGAATCATGAATCATGAATTGAATCATGAATCATGAATTGAATCATGAATCATGAATCATGAATCGAATCATGAATCATGAATCATGAATCATGAATTGAATCATGAATCATGAATTGAATCATGAATCGAATCATGAATCATGAATCATGAATCATGAATCATGAATCGAATCATGAATTGAATCATGAATCATGAATCATGAATCATGAATCATGAATTGAATCATGAATCATAAATCATGAATTGAATCATGAATCATGAATCATGAATTATGAATTGAATCATGAATCATGAATCATGAATCAAGAATCATGAATTGAATCATGAATCATGAATTGAATCATGAATCATGAATCATGAATCATGAATTGAATCATAAATCATGAATCATGAATCGAATCATGAATCATGAATCATGAATTGAATCATGAATCATGAATCATGAATCGAATCATGAATCATGAATTAAATCATGAATCATGAATTGAATCATGAATCATGAATTGAATCATGAATCATGAATTAAATCATGAATCATGAATTAAATCATGAATCATGAATCATGAATTAAATCATGAATCATGAATCGAATCATGAATCATGAATTGAATCATGAATCGAATCATGAATCATGAATCATGAATTGAATCATGAATCATGAATCGAATCATGAATCATGAATCAAATCATATATCTTTAATCATGAATTGAATCATGAATCATGAATTGAATCATAAATCATGAATGATAAATCAAATCATGAATCATAAATTGAATCATGAATCATGAATCTTGAATCATGAATCATGAATTGAATCATGAATCATAAATTATGAATCATGAATTGAATCATGAATCAGGAATCATGAATTATGAATTGAATCATGAATCATGAATCATGAATCATGAATTGAATCATGAATCAAGAATCATGAATTGAATCATGAATCATGAATCATGAATTGAATCCTGAATTGAATCATGAATCATGAATTGAATCATGAATTAAATCATGAATCATGAATAATAAATTGAATCATGAATCATGAATCATGAATTGAATCATGAATCATGAATTGAATCATGAATCATAAATCGAATCATGAATCATGAATCATGAATCATGAATTGAATCATGAATTATGAATTGAATCATGAATCGAATCATGAATCATGAATCATGAATCATGAATCATGAATCGAATCATGAATTGAATCATGAATCATGAATCATGAATCATGAATCATGAATTTAATCATGAATCATAAATCATGAATTGAATCATGAATCATGAATCATGAATTATGAATTGAATCATGAATCATGAATCATGAATCAAGAATCATGAATTGAATCATGAATCATGAATTGAATCATGAATCATGAATCATGAATTATGAATTGAATCATGAATCATGAATCATGAATCATGAATCATGAATCATGAATCATGAATCATGAATCATAATTCATGAAGTGAATCATGAATCATGAATCATGAATCGAATCATGAATCATGAATTGAATCATGAATTGAATCATGAATCATGAATCATGAATTGAATCATAAATCATGAATGATAAATCAAATCATGAATCATAAATTGAATCATGAATCATGAATCTTGAATCATGAATCATAATTTGAATCATGAATCATAAATTATGAATCATGAATTGAATCATGAATCAGGAATTGAATCATGAATCATAAATTATGAATCATGAATTGAATCATGAATCAGGAATTGAATCATGAATCATGAATCATGAATTATGAATTGAATCATGAATCATGAATCATAAATCATGAATCGAATCATGAATCATGAATTGAATCATGAATCATGAATCATGAATTGAATCCTGAATTTAATCATGAATCATGAATTGAATCATGAATTAAATCATGAATCATGAATCATGAATTGAATCATGAATCATAAATCATGAATTGAATCATGAATCATGAATCATGAATTATGAATTGAATCATGAATCATGAATTATGAATTGAATCATGAATCATGAATCATGAATCAAGAATCATGAATTGAATCATGAATCATGAATTGAATCATGAATCATGAATCATGAATCATGAATCATGAATCATGAATTGAATCATGAATCATGAATCATAAATCATGAAGTGAATCATGAATCATGAATCATGAATCGAATCATGAATCATGAATCAAAAATCATGAATCGAATCATGAATCATGAATTGAATCATGAATCATGAATCATGAATTAAATCATGAATCATGAATAATAAATTGAATCATGAATCATGAATCATGAATCATGAATTGAATCATGAATCATGAATCATGAATTGAATCATAAATCATGAATGATAAATCAAATCATGAATCATAAATTGAATCATGAATCATGAATCTTGAATCATGAATCATAATTTGAATCATGAATCATAAATTATGAATCATGAATCATAAATTATGAATCATGAATTGAATCATGAATCAGGAATTGAATCATAAATCATGAATCATGAATTATGAATTGAATCATGAATCATGAATCATAAATCATGAATCGAATCATGAATCATGAATTGAATCATGAATCATGAATCATGAATTGAATCCTGAATTTAATCATGAATCATGAATTGAATCATGAATTAAATCATGAATCATGAATAATAAATTGAATCATGAATCATGAATCATGAATTGAATCATGAATTGAATCATGAATCATAAATCATGAATTGAATCATGAATCATGAATCATGAATTGAATCATGAATCATGAATCATGAAATGAAACATGAATCATGAATCATGAATTGAATTAATGAATCATGAATTGAATCATGAATCATGAATCATGAATCTAATCATGAATCATGAAACATGAATTGAATCATGAATCATGAATTGAATCATGAATCATGAATTATGAATCATGAATTGAATCATGAATCATGAATCATGAATCATGAATCATGAATTGAATCATGAATCATGAATCGAATCATGAATCATGAATTGAATCATGAATCGAAACATGAATCATGAATTGAATCATGAATCATGAATCGAATCATAAATCATGAATTATGAATCATGAATTGAATCATGAATCATGAATCAAATCATGAATCATGAATTGAAATATGAATCGAAACATGAATCATGAATCATTAATTGAATCAGGAATCATGAATCGAATCATGAATCTTGAATCATGAATTGAATCATGAATCATGAATCATGAATCGAATCATGAATCATGAATCAAGAATCATGAATCGAATCATGAATCATGAATTGAATCATGAAGCATGAATCATGAATTATGAATTGAATCATGAATCATGAATCATGAATCATGAATCATGAATTATGAATCATGAATTATGAATTGAATCATGAATCATGAATCATGAATCATGAATTGAATCATGAATCATGAATCGAATCATGAATCAAGAATCTTGAATCGAATCATGAATCATGAAATTAATTATGAATCATGAATCATGAATTGAATCATGAATCATGAATTGAATCATGAATCATGAATCATGAATCATGAATCGAATCATGAATCATGAATCATGAATCATGAATCATGAATTGAATCATGAATCATGAATTGAATCATGAATCATGAATCGAATCATGAATCATGAATCATGAATCATGAATTGAATCATGAATCATGAATCATGAATTGAATCATGAATCATGAATCATGAATCATGAATCATGAATCATGAATTGAATCATGAATCATGAATTGAATCATGAATCATGAATCATGAATCATGAATTGAATCATGAATCATGAATCATGAATCATGAATCATGAATCAAGAATCATGAATTGAATCATGAATCATGAATTGAATAATGAATCATGAATCATGAATTATGAATTGAATCATGAATCATGAATCATGAATCATGAATCATGAATCATAAATCCTGAATTGAATCATGAATCATAAATTATGAATTGAATCATGAAACATGAATCATGAATTATGAACTGAATCATGAATCATGAATCATGAATCATGAATTGAATCATGAATCATGAATCATGAATCATGAATTAGAATTGAATCATGAATCATGAATTGAATCATGAATCATGAATCATGAATCGAATCATGAATCATGAATCATGAATCAAGAATCATGAAACGAATCATGAATCATGAATTGAATCATGAATCATGAATCATGAATTGAATCATGAATCATGAATCATGAATCTAATCATGAATCATGAATTATGAATCATGAATTGAATAATGAATCATGAATTAAATCATGAATCGTGAATTGATTCATGAATCATGAATCATGAATTGAATCAGGATTCAAATCTAGAATTGAATCATGAATCATGAATTGAATCATGAATCATGAATTAGGAATCATGAATTAAATCATGAATCATGAATTGAATCATGAATCATGAATCATGAATCATGAATAATGAATCATGAATTGAATCATGAATCATGAATCATGAATCGAATCATGAATTAAATCATAAATCATAATTTGAATCATGAATTGAATCATGAATCATGAATCATGAACTAAATCATGAATCATGAATCATAAATTGAATCATGAATCGAATCATGAATCATATATCATGAATTGAATCATGAATCATGAATCGAATCATGAATCATGAATCGAATCATGAATCTTGAATCATGAATTGAATAATGAATCATGAATCATGAATCATGAATTGAATCATAAATCATGAATAAAATCATGAATCATGAATCATGAATTATGAATTGAATCATGAATCATTATTCATGAATCATGAATTGAATCATGAATCATGAATCATGAATCGAATCATGAATCATGAGTCAAGAATCATGAATCGAATCATGAATCATGAATCATGAATTATGAATTGAATCATGAATCATGAATCATGAATCATGAATCATGAATTGAATCATGAATCGAATCATGAATCATGAATTGAATCATGAATCATGAATCATGAATCGAATCATGAATCATGAATCAAGAATCATGAATCGAATCATGAATAATGAATTGAATCATGAATCATGAATCATGAATTGAATCATGAATCATGA
Organism: Mixophyes australis; assembly: GCA_036250195.1. NCBI lineage: Eukaryota > Metazoa > Chordata > Amphibia > Anura > Limnodynastidae > Mixophyes > Mixophyes australis. The sequence goes on from JAVHZZ010000088.1 coordinate 159,076, forward strand.
ATCATGAATCATGAATAATGAATTGAATCATTAATCATGAATCATGAATTGAATCATGAATCATGAATCATGAATTGAATCATGAATCATGAATTGAATCATGAATCATGAATCATGAATCGAAAAATGAATCATTAATCATGAATCATGAATCATGAATTGAATCATGAATCATGAATTGAATCATGAATCATGAATCATGAATTGACTCATGAATCATAAATCATGAATTGAATCATGAATCATGAATCATGAATTATGAATTGAATCATGAATCATAAATCATCATTCATAAATCATGAATTGAATTATGAATCATGAATCATGAATCATGAATTGAATCATGAATCATGAATCATGAATCGAATCATGAATCATGAATCTAGAATCATGAAACGAATCATGAATCATGAATTGAATCATGAATCATGAATTGAATCATGAATCATGTCATGAATCATGAATCATGAATTGAATCATGAATCATGAATTGAATCATGAATCATGAATCGAATTATGAATCATGAATTGAATCATGAATCATGAATTATGAATCGAATCATGAATCATGAATCATGAATTAAATCATGAATCATGAATTAAATCATGAATCATGAATCATGAATTAAATCATGAATCATGAATCGAATCATGAATCATGAATTGAATCATGAATCGAATCATGAATCATGAATTGAATCATGAATCGAATCATGAATCATGAATTGAATCATGAATCATGAATTAAATCATGAATCATGAATCGAATCATGAATCATGAATTGAATCATGAATCGAATCATGAATCATGAATTGAATCATGAATCGAATCATGAATCATGAATTGAATCATGAATCATGAATTAAATCATGAATCATGAATCGAATCATGAATCATGAATTGAATCATGAATCGAATCATGAATCATGAATTGAATCATGAATCGAATCATGAATCATGAATTGAATCATGAATCATGAATTGAATCATGAATCATGAATCGAATTATGAATCATGAATTGAATCATGAATCATGAATTATGAATCGAATCATGAATCATGAATCATGAATTAAATCATGAATCATGAATTAAATCATGAATCATGAATCATGAATTAAATCATGAATCATGAATCATGAATTAAATCATGAATCGAATCATGAATCATGAATTGAATCATGAATCGAATCATGAATCATGAATTGAATCATGAATCGAATCATGAATCATGAATTGAATCATGAATCATGAATTAAATCATGAATCATGAATCGAATCATGAATCATGAATTGAATCATGAATCGAATCATGAATCATGAATTGAATCATGAATCGAATCATGAATCATGAATTGAATCATGAATCATGAATTGAATCATGAATCATTAATCGAATTATGAATCATGAATTGAATCATGAATCATGAATTATGAATCGAATCATGAATCATGAATCATGAATTAAATCATGAATCATGAATTAAATCATGAATCATGAATCATGAATTAAATCATGAATCATGAATCATGAATTAAATCATGAATCGAATCATGAATCATGAATTGAATCATGAATCGAGAATTAAATCATGAATCGAATCATGAATCATGAATTGAATCATGAATCGAATCATGAATCATGAATTGAATCATGAATCGAATCATGAATCATGAATTGAATCATGAATCATGAATTAAATCATGAATCATGAATCGAATCATGAATCATGAATTGAATCATGAATCGAATCATGAATCATGAATTGAATCATGAATCGAATCATGAATCATGAATTGAATCATGAATCGAGAATTAAATCATGAATCGAATCATGAATCATGAATTGAATCATGAATCGAATCATGAATCATGAATTGAATCATGAATCGAGAATTAAATCATGAATCGAATCATGAATCATGAATTGAATCATGAATCGAATCATGAATCATGAATTGAATCATGAATCGAATCATGAATCATGAATTGAATCATGAATCATGAATTAAATCATGAATCATGAATCGAATCATGAATCATGAATTGAATCATGAATCGAATCATGAATCATGAATCATGAATCATGAATTAAATCATGAATCGAATCATGAATCATGAATTGAATCATGAATCGAATCATGAATCATGAATTGAATCATGAATCGAATCATGAATCATGAATTGAATCATGAATCATGAATTAAATCATGAATCATGAATCGAATCATGAATCATGAATTGAATCATGAATCGAATCATGAATCATGAATTGAATCATGAATCGAATCATGAATCATGAATTGAATCATGAATCATGAATTAAATCATGAATCATGAATCGAATCATGAATCATGAATTGAATCATGAATCGAATCATGAATCATGAATTGAATCATGAATCGAATCATGAATCATGAATTGAATCATGAATCATGAATTGAATCATGAATCATGAATCGAATTATGAATCATGAATTGAATCATGAATCATGAATTATGAATCGAATCATGAATCATGAATCATGAATTAAATCATGAATCATGAATTAAATCATGAATCATGAATCATGAATTAAATCATGAATCATGAATCGAATCATGAATCATGAATTGAATCATGAATCGAATCATGAATCATGAATCATGAATTGAATCATGAATCATGAATCGAATCATGAATCATGAATCAAATCATATATCTTGAATCATGAATTGAATCATGAATCATGAATTGAATCATAAATCATGAATGATAAATCAAATCATGAATCATAAATTGAATCATGAATCATGAATCTTGAATCATGAATCATGAATTGAATCATGAATCATAAATTATGAATCATGAATTGAATCATGAATCAGGAATCATGAATTATGAATTGAATCATGAATCATGAATCATGAATCATGAATTGAATCATGAATCAAGAATCATGAATTGAATCATGAATCATGAATCATGAATTGAATCCTGAATTGAATCATGAATCATGAATTGAATCATGAATTAAATCATGAATCATGAATAATAAATTGAATCATGAATCATGAATCATGAATTGAATCATGAATTGAGTCATGAATCATGAATCATGAATCATGAATCATGAATTGAATCATGAATCATGAATTGAATCATGAATCATGAATCATGAATCGAATCATGAATCATGAATCATGAATCATGAATTGAATCATGAATTATGAATTGAATCATGAATCGAATCATGAATCATGAATCATGAATCATGAATCATGAATTGAATCATGAATTGAATCATGAATCATGAATCATGAATCATGAATTTAATCATGAATCATAAATCATGAATTGAATCATGAATCATGAATCATGAATTATGAATTGAATCATGAATCATGAATCATGAATCAAGAATCATGAATTGAATCATGAATCATGAATTGAATCATGAATCATGAATCATGAATTGAATTGAATCATGAATCATGAATCATGAATCATGAATCATGAATCATGAATCATGAATCATGAATCATAATTCATGAAGTGAATCATGAATCATGAATCATGAATCGAATCATGAATCATGAATCATGAATCATGAATTGAATCATGAATCATGAATCATGAATTGAATCATAAATCATGAATGATAAATCAAATCATGAATCATAAATTGAATCATGAATCATGAATCTTGAATCATGAATCATAATTTGAATCATGAATCATAAATTATGAATCATGAATTGAATCATGAATCAGAATTGAATCATGAATCATAAATTATGAATCATGAATTGAATCATGAATCAGGAATTGGAATCATGAATCATGAATCATGAATTATGAATTGAATCATGAATCAGGAATTGAATCATGAATCATAAATTATGAATCATGAATTGAATCATGAATCAGGAATTGAATCATGAATCATGAATCATGAATTATGAATTGAATCATGAATCATGAATCATAAATCATGAATCGAATCATGAATCATGAATTGAATCATGAATCATGAATCATGAATTGAATCATGAATCATGAATCATGAATCGAATCATGAATCATGAATCATGAATCATGAATTGAATCATGAATCATGAATTGAATCATGAATCGAATCATGAATCATGAATCATGAATCATGAATCGAATCATGAATTGAATCATGAATCATGAATCATGAATCATGAATCATGAATTGAATCATGAATCATAAATCATGAATTGAATCATGAATCATGAATCATGAATTATGAATTGAATCATGAATCATGAATCATGAATCAAGAATCATGAATTGAATCATGAATCATGAATTGAATCATGAATCATGAATCATGAATTATGAATTGAATCATGAATCATGAATCATGAATTGAATCATGAATCAAGAATCATGAATTGAATCATGAATCATGAATCATGAATTGAATCCTGAATTGAATCATGAATCATGAATTGAATCATGAATCATGAATAATAAATTGAATCATGAATCATGAATCATGAATTGAATCATGAATCATGAATCATGAATTGAGTCATGAATCATGAATCATGAATCATGAATCATGAATTGAATCATGAATCATGAATTGAATCATGAATCATGAATCATGAATCGAATCATGAATCATGAATCATGAATCATGAATTGAATCATGAATCATGAATTGAATCATGAATCGAATCATGAATCATGAATCATGAATCATGAATCGAATCATGAATTGAATCATGAATCATGAATCATGAATCATGAATCATGAATTGAATCATGAATCATAAATCATGAATTGAATCATGAATCATGAATCATGAATTATGAATTGAATCATGAATCATGAATCATGAATCAAGAATCATGAATTGAATCATGAATCATGAATTGAATCATGAATCATGAATCATGAATCATGAATTGAATCATAAATCATGAATCATGAATCGAATCATGAATCATGAATCATGAATTGAATCATGAATCATGAATCATGAATCGAATCATGAATCATGAATTAAATCATGAATCATGAATTGAATCATGAATCATGAATTGAATCATGAATTGAATCATGAATCATGAATTAAATCATGAATCATGAATTAAATCATGAATCATGAATCATGAATTGAATCATGAATCATGAATCGAATCATGAATCATGAATTGAATCATGAATCGAAACATGAATCATGAATTGAATCATGAATCATGAATCGAATCATAAATCATGAATTATGAATCATGAATTGAATCATGAATCATGAATCAAATCATGAATCATGAATTGAAATATGAATCGAAACATGAATCATGAATCATTAATTGAATCAGGAATCATGAATCGAATCATGAATCTTGAATCATGAATTGAATCATGAATCATGAATCATGAATCGAATCATGAATCATGAATCAAGAATCATGAATCGAATCATGAATCATGAATTGAATCATGAAGCATGAATCATGAATTATGAATTGAATCATGAATCATGAATCATGAATCATGAATCATGAATTATGAATCATGAATTATGAATTGAATCATGAATCATGAATCATGAATCATGAATTGAATCATGAATCATGAATCGAATCATGAATCAAGAATCTTGAATCGAATCATGAATCATGAAATGAATTATGAATCATGAATCATGAATTGAATCATGAATCATGAATTGAATCATGAATCATGAATCATGAATCATGAATCGAATCATGAATCATGAATCATGAATCATGAATCATGAATTGAATCATGAATCATGAATTGAATCATGAATCATGAATCGAATCATGAATCATGAATCATGAATCATGAATTGAATCATGAATCATGAATCATGAATTGAATCATGAATCATGAATCATGAATCATGAATCATGAATCATGAATTGAATCATGAATCATGAATTGAATCATGAATCATGAATCATGAATCATGAATTGAATCATGAATCATGAATCATGAATCATGAATCATGAATCAAGAATCATGAATTGAATCATGAATCATGAATTGAATAATGAATCATGAATCATGAATTATGAATTGAATCATGAATCATGAATCATGAATCATGAATCATGAATCATAAATCCTGAATTGAATCATGAATCATAAATTATGAATTGAATCATGAAACATGAATCATGAATTATGAACTGAATCATGAATCATGAATCATGAATCATGAATTGAATCATGAATCATGAATCATGAATCATGAATTAGAATTGAATCATGAATCATGAATTGAATCATGAATCATGAATCATGAATCGAATCATGAATCATGAATCATGAATCAAGAATCATGAAACGAATCATGAATCATGAATTGAATCATGAATCATGAATCATGAATTGAATCATGAATCATGAATCATGAATCTAATCATGAATCATGAATTATGAATCATGAATTGAATAATGAATCATGAATTAAATCATGAATCGTGAATTGATTCATGAATCATGAATCATGAATTGAATCAGGATTCAAATCTAGAATTGAATCATGAATCATGAATTGAATCATGAATCATGAATTAGGAATCATGAATTAAATCATGAATCATGAATTGAATCATGAATCATTATTCATGAATCATGAATTGAATCATGAATCATGAATCATGAATCGAATCATGAATCATGAGTCAAGAATCATGAATCGAATCATGAATCATGAATCATGAATTATGAATTGAATCATGAATCATGAATCATGAATCATGAATTGAATCATGAATCGAATCATGAATCATGAATTGAATCATGAATCATGAATCATGAATCGAATCATGAATCATGAATCATGAATCGAATCATGAATCATGAATCAAGAATCATGAATCGAATCATGAATAATGAATTGAATCATGAATCATGAATCATGAATTGAATCATGAATCATGAATCATGAATTGAATCATGAATCATGAATCATGAATTGAATCATGAATCATGAATTGAATCATGAATCATGAATCATGAATCGAAAAATGAATCATTAATCATGAATCATGAATCATGAATTGAATCATGAATCATGAATTGAATCATGAATCATGAATCATGAATTGACTCATGAATCATAAATCATGAATTGAATCATGAATCATGAATCATGAATTATGAATTGAATCATGAATCATAAATCATCATTCATGAATCATGAATTGAATCATGAATCATGAATCATGAATCGAATCATGAATCATGAATCTAGAATCATGAAACGAATCATGAATCATGAATTGAATCATGAATCATGAATTGAATCATGAATCATGTCATGAATCATGAATTGAATCATGAATCATGAATTGAATCATGAATCATGAATCGAATTATGAATCATGAATTGAATCATGAATCATGAATTATGAATCGAATCATGAATCATGAATCATGAATTAAATCATGAATCATGAATTAAATCATGAATCATGAATCATGAATTAAATCATGAATCATGAATCGAATCATGAATCATGAATTGAATCATGAATCGAATCATGAATCATGAATTGAATCATGAATCGAATCATGAATCATGAATTGAATCATGAATCATGAATTAAATCATGAATCATGAATCGAATCATGAATCATGAATTGAATCATGAATCGAATCATGAATCATGAATTGAATCATGAATCGAATCATGAATCATGAATTGAATCATGAATCATGAATTAAATCATGAATCATGAATCGAATCATGAATCATGAATTGAATCATGAATCGAATCATGAATCATGAATTGAATCATGAATCGAATCATGAATCATGAATTGAATCATGAATCATGAATTGAATCATGAATCATGAATCGAATTATGAATCATGAATTGAATCATGAATCATGAATTATGAATCGAATCATGAATCATGAATCATGAATTAAATCATGAATCATGAATTAAATCATGAATCATGAATCATGAATTAAATCATGAATCATGAATCATGAATTAAATCATGAATCGAATCATGAATCATGAATTGAATCATGAATCGAATCATGAATCATGAATTGAATCATGAATCGAATCATGAATCATGAATTGAATCATGAATCATGAATTAAATCATGAATCATGAATCGAATCATGAATCATGAATTGAATCATGAATCGAATCATGAATCATGAATTGAATCATGAATCGAATCATGAATCATGAATTGAATCATGAATCATGAATTGAATCATGAATCATGAATCGAATTATGAATCATGAATTGAATCATGAATCATGAATTATGAATCGAATCATGAATCATGAATCATGAATTAAATCATGAATCATGAATTAAATCATGAATCATGAATTGAATCATGAATCGAATCATGAATCATGAATCATGAATCATGAATTAAATCATGAATCGAATCATGAATCATGAATTGAATCATGAATCGAATCATGAATCATGAATTGAATCATGAATCATGAATTAAATCATGAATCATGAATCGAATCATGAATCATGAATTGAATCATGAATCGAATCATGAATCATGAATTGAATCATGAATCGAATCATGAATCATGAATTGAATCATGAATCGAGAATTAAATCATGAATCGAATCATGAATCATGAATTGAATCATGAATCGAATCATGAATCATGAATTGAATCATGAATCGAGAATTAAATCATGAATCGAATCATGAATCATGAATTGAATCATGAATCGAATCATGAATCATGAATTGAATCATGAATCGAATCATGAATCATGAATTGAATCATGAATCATGAATTAAATCATGAATCATGAATCGAATCATGAATCATGAATTGAATCATGAATCGAATCATGAATCATGAATCATGAATCATGAATTAAATCATGAATCGAATCATGAATCATGAATTGAATCATGAATCGAATCATGAATCATGAATTGAATCATGAATCGAATCATGAATCATGAATTGAATCATGAATCATGAATTAAATCATGAATCATGAATCGAATCATGAATCATGAATTGAATCATGAATCGAATCATGAATCATGAATTGAATCATGAATCGAATCATGAATCATGAATTGAATCATGAATCATGAATTAAATCATGAATCATGAATCGAATCATGAATCATGAATTGAATCATGAATCGAATCATGAATCATGAATTGAATCATGAATCGAATCATGAATCATGAATTGAATCATGAATCATGAATTGAATCATGAATCATGAATCGAATTATGAATCATGAATTGAATCATGAATCATGAATTATGAATCGAATCATGAATCATGAATCATGAATTAAATCATGAATCATGAATTAAATCATGAATCATGAATCATGAATTAAATCATGAATCATGAATCGAATCATGAATCATGAATTGAATCATGAATCGAATCATGAATCATGAATCATGAATTGAATCATGAATCATGAATCGAATCATGAATCATGAATCAAATCATATATCTTGAATCATGAATTGAATCATGAATCATGAATTGAATCATAAATCATGAATGATAAATCAAATCATGAATCATAAATTGAATCATGAATCATGAATCTTGAATCATGAATCATGAATTGAATCATGAATCATAAATTATGAATCATGAATTGAATCATGAATCAGGAATCATGAATTATGAATTGAATCATGAATCATGAATCATGAATCATGAATTGAATCATGAATCAAGAATCATGAATTGAATCATGAATCATGAATCATGAATTGAATCCTGAATTGAATCATGAATCATGAATTGAATCATGAATTAAATCATGAATCATGAATAATAAATTGAATCATGAATCATGAATCATGAATTGAATCATGAATTGAGTCATGAATCATGAATCATGAATCATGAATCATGAATTGAATCATGAATCATGAATTGAATCATGAATCATGAATCATGAATCGAATCATGAATCATGAATCATGAATCATGAATTGAATCATGAATTATGAATTGAATCATGAATCGAATCATGAATCATGAATCATGAATCATGAATCATGAATTGAATCATGAATTGAATCATGAATCATGAATCATGAATCATGAATTTAATCATGAATCATAAATCATGAATTGAATCATGAATCATGAATCATGAATTATGAATTGAATCATGAATCATGAATCATGAATCAAGAATCATGAATTGAATCATGAATCATGAATTGAATCATGAATCATGAATCATGAATTATGAATTGAATCATGAATCATGAATCATGAATCATGAATCATGAATCATGAATCATGAATCATGAATCATGAATCATAATTCATGAAGTGAATCATGAATCATGAATCATGAATCGAATCATGAATCATGAATCATGAATCATGAATTGAATCATGAATCATGAATCATGAATTGAATCATAAATCATGAATGATAAATCAAATCATGAATCATAAATTGAATCATGAATCATGAATCTTGAATCATGAATCATAATTTGAATCATGAATCATAAATTATGAATCATGAATTGAATCATGAATCAGGAATTGAATCATGAATCATAAATTATGAATCATGAATTGAATCATGAATCAGGAATTGAATCATGAATCATGAATCATGAATTATGAATTGAATCATGAATCAGGAATTGAATCATGAATCATAAATTATGAATCATGAATTGAATCATGAATCAGGAATTGAATCATGAATCATGAATCATGAATTATGAATTGAATCATGAATCATGAATCATAAATCATGAATCGAATCATGAATCATGAATTGAATCATGAATCATGAATCATGAATTGAATCATGAATCATGAATCGAATCATGAATCATGAATCATGAATCATGAATTGAATCATGAATCATGAATTGAATCATGAATCGAATCATGAATCATGAATCATGAATCATGAATCGAATCATGAATTGAATCATGAATCATGAATCATGAATCATGAATCATGAATTGAATCATGAATCATAAATCATGAATTGAATCATGAATCATGAATTATGAATTGAATCATGAATCATGAATCATGAATCAAGAATCATGAATTGAATCATGAATCATGAATTGAATCATGAATCATGAATCATGAATTATGAATTGAATCATGAATCATGAATCATGAATTGAATCATGAATCAAGAATCATGAATTGAATCATGAATCATGAATCATGAATTGAATCCTGAATTGAATCATGAATCATGAATTGAATCATGAATCATGAATAATAAATTGAATCATGAATCATGAATCATGAATTGAATCATGAATTGAGTCATGAATCATGAATCATGAATCATGAATCATGAATTGAATCATGAATCATGAATTGAATCATGAATCATGAATCATGAATCGAATCATGAATCATGAATCATGAATCATGAATTGAATCATGAATCATGAATTGAATCATGAATCGAATCATGAATCATGAATCATGAATCATGAATCGAATCATGAATTGAATCATGAATCATGAATCATGAATCATGAATCATGAATTGAATCATGAATCATAAATCATGAATTGAATCATGAATCATGAATCATGAATTATGAATTGAATCATGAATCATGAATCATGAATCAAGAATCATGAATTGAATCATGAATCATGAATCGAATCATGAATCATGAATCATGAATCATGAATCATGAATTGAATCATGAATTGAATCATGAATCATGAATCATGAATCATGAATTTAATCATGAATCATAAATCATGAATTGAATCATGAATCATGAATCATGAATTATGAATTGAATCATGAATCATGAATCATGAATCAAGAATCATGAATTGAATCATGAATCATGAATTGAATCATGAATCATGAATCATGAATTATGAATTGAATCATGAATCATGAATCATGAATCATGAATCATGAATCATGAATCATGAATCATGAATCATGAATCATAATTCATGAAGTGAATCATGAATCATGAATCATGAATCGAATCATGAATCATGAATCATGAATCATGAATTGAATCATGAATCATGAATCATGAATTGAATCATAAATCATGAATGATAAATCAAATCATGAATCATAAATTGAATCATGAATCATGAATCTTGAATCATGAATCATAATTTGAATCATGAATCATAAATTATGAATCATGAATTGAATCATGAATCAGGAATTGAATCATGAATCATAAATTATGAATCATGAATTGAATCATGAATCAGGAATTGAATCATGAATCATGAATCATGAATTATGAATTGAATCATGAATCAGGAATTGAATCATGAATCATAAATTATGAATCATGAATTGAATCATGAATCAGGAATTGAATCATGAATCATGAATCATGAATTATGAATTGAATCATGAATCATGAATCATAAATCATGAATCAAATCATGAATCATGAATTGAATCATGAATCATGAATCATGAATTGAATCATGAATCATGAATCGAATCATGAATCATGAATCATGAATCATGAATTGAATCATGAATCATGAATTGAATCATGAATCGAATCATGAATCATGAATCATGAATCATGAATCGAATCATGAATTGAATCATGAATCATGAATCATGAATCATGAATCATGAATTGAATCATGAATCATAAATCATGAATTGAATCATGAATCATGAATCATGAATTATGAATTGAATCATGAATCATGAATCATGAATCAAGAATCATGAATTGAATCATGAATCATGAATTGAATCATGAATCATGAATCATGAATTATGAATTGAATCATGAATCATGAATCATGAATTGAATCATGAATCAAGAATCATGAATTGAATCATGAATCATGAATCATGAATTGAATCCTGAATTGAATCATGAATCATGAATTGAATCATGAATCATGAATAATAAATTGAATCATGAATCATGAATCATGAATTGAATCATGAATTGAGTCATGAATCATGAATCATGAATCATGAATCATGAATTGAATCATGAATCATGAATTGAATCATGAATCATGAATCATGAATCGAATCATGAATCATGAATCATGAATCATGAATTGAATCATGAATCATGAATTGAATCATGAATCGAATCATGAATCATGAATCATGAATCATGAATCGAATCATGAATTGAATCATGAATCATGAATCATGAATCATGAATCATGAATTGAATCATGAATCATAAATCATGAATTGAATCATGAATCATGAATCATGAATTATGAATTGAATCATGAATCATGAATCATGAATCAAGAATCATGAATTGAATCATGAATCATGAATTGAATCATGAATCATGAATCATGAATCATGAATTGAATCATAAATCATGAATCATGAATCGAATCATGAATCATGAATCATGAATTGAATCATGAATCATGAATCATGAATCGAATCATGAATCATGAATTAAATCATGAATCATGAATTGAATCATGAATCATGAATTGAATCATGAATTGAATCATGAATCATGAATTAAATCATGAATCATGAATTAAATCATGAATCATGAATCATGAATTAAATCATGAATCATGAATCGAATCATGAATCATGAATTGAATCATGAATCGAATCATGAATCATGAATCATGAATTGAATCATGAATCATGAATCGAATCATGAATCATGAATCAAATCATATATCTTTAATCATGAATTGAATCATGAATCATGAATTGAATCATAAATCATGAATGATAAATCAAATCATGAATCATAAATTGAATCATGAATCATGAATCTTGAATCATGAATCATGAATTGAATCATGAATCATAAATTATGAATCATGAATTTAATCATGAATCAGGAATCATGAATTATGAATTGAATCATGAATCATGAATCATGAATCATGAATTGAATCATGAATCAAGAATCATGAATTGAATCATGAATCATGAATCATGAATTGAATCCTGAATTGAATCATGAATCATGAATTGAATCATGAATTAAATCATGAATCATGAATAATAAATTGAATCATGAATCATGAATCATGAATTGAATCATGAATTGAGTCATGAATCATGAATCATGAATCATGAATCATGAATTGAATCATGAATCATGAATTGAATCATGAATCATGAATCATGAATCGAATCATGAATCATGAATCATGAATCATGAATTGAATCATGAATTATGAATTGAATCATGAATCGAATCATGAATCATGAATCATGAATCATGAATCATGAATCGAATCATGAATTGAATCATGAATCATGAATCATGAATCATGAATCATGAATTTAATCATGAATCATAAATCATGAATTGAATCATGAATCATGAATCAAGAATCATGAATTGAATCATGAATCATGAATTGAATCATGAATCATGAATCATGGATTATGAATTGAATCATGAATCATGAATCATGAATCATGAATCATGAATCATGAATCATGAATCATGAATCATGAATCATAATTCATGAAGTGAATCATGAATCATGAATCATGAATCGAATCATGAATCATGAATCATGAATCATGAATTGAATCATGAATCATGAATCATGAATTGAATCATAAATCATGAATGATAAATCAAATCATGAATCATAAATTGAATCATGAATCATGAATCTTGAATCATGAATCATAATTTGAATCATGAATCATAAATTATGAATCATGAATTGAATCATGAATCAGGAATTGAATCATGAATCATAAATTATGAATCATGAATTGAATCATGAATCAGGAATTGAATCATGAATCATGAATCATGAATTATGAATTGAATCATGAATCATGAATCATAAATCATGAATCGAATCATGAATCATGAATTGAATCATGAATCATGAATCATGAATTGAATCCTGAATTTAATCATGAATCATGAATTGAATCATGAATTAAATCATGAATCATGAATCATGAATTGAATCATGAATCATAAATCATGAATTGAATCATGAATCATGAATCATGAATTATGAATTGAATCATGAATCATGAATTATGAATTGAATCATGAATCATGAATCATGAATCAAGAATCATGAATTGAATCATGAATCATGAATTGAATCATGAATCATGAATCATGAATCATGAATCATGAATCATGAATTGAATCATGAATCATGAATCATAAATCATGAAGTGAATCATGAATCATGAATCATGAATCGAATCATGAATCATGAATCAAAAATCATGAATCGAATCATGAATCATGAATTGAATCATGAATCATGAATCATGAATTAAATCATGAATCATGAATAATAAATTGAATCATGAATCATGAATCATGAATCATGAATTGAATCATGAATCATGAATCATGAATTGAATCATAAATCATGAATGATAAATCAAATCATGAATCATAAATTGAATCATGAATCATGAATCTTGAATCATGAATCATAAATTATGAATCATGAATCATAAATTATGAATCATGAATTGAATCATGAATCAGGAATTGAATCATAAATCATGAATCATGAATTATGAATTGAATCATGAATCATGAATCATAAATCATGAATCGAATCATGAATCATGAATTGAATCATGAATCATGAATCATGAATTGAATCCTGAATTTAATCATGAATCATGAATTGAATCATGAATTAAATCATGAATCATGAATAATAAATTGAATCATGAATCATGAATCATGAATTGAATCATGAATTGAATCATGAATCATAAATCATGAATTGAATCATGAATCATGAATCATGAATTGAATCATGAATCATGAATCATGAAATGAAACATGAATCATGAATCATGAATTGAATTAATGAATCATGAATTGAATCATGAATCATGAATCATGAATCTAATCATGAATCATGAAACATGAATTGAATCATGAATCATGAATTGAATCATGAATCATGAATTATGAATCATGAATTGAATCATGAATCATGAATCATGAATTATGAATCATGAATTGAATCATGAATCATGAATCGAATCATGAATCATGAATTGAATCATGAATCGAAACATGAATCATGAATTGAATCATGAATCATGAATCGAATCATAAATCATGAATTATGAATCATGAATTGAATCATGAATCATGAATCAAATCATGAATCATGAATTGAAATATGAATCGAAACATGAATCATGAATCATTAATTGAATCAGGAATCATGAATCGAATCATGAATCTTGAATCATGAATTGAATCATGAATCATGAATCATGAATCGAATCATGAATCATGAATCAAGAATCATGAATCGAATCATGAATCATGAATTGAATCATGAAGCATGAATCATGAATTATGAATTGAATCATGAATCATGAATCATGAATCATGAATCATGAATTATGAATCATGAATTATGAATTGAATCATGAATCATGAATCATGAATCATGAATTGAATCATGAATCATGAATCGAATCATGAATCAAGAATCTTGAATCGAATCATGAATCATGAAATGAATTATGAATCATGAATCATGAATTGAATCATGAATCAAGAATTGAATCATGAATCATGAATCATGAATCATGAATCAAATCATGAATCATGAATCATGAATCATGAATCATGAATTGAATCATGAATCATGAATTGAATCATGAATCATGAATCGAATCATGAATCATGAATCATGAATCATGAATTGAATCATGAATCATGAATCATGAATTGAATCATGAATCATGAATCATGAATCATGAATCATGAATCATGAATTGAATCATGAATCATGAATTGAATCATGAATCATGAATCATGAATCATGAATTGAATCATGAATCATGAATCATGAATCATGAATCATGAATCAAGAATCATGAATTGAATCATGAATCATGAATTGAATAATGAATCATGAATCATGAATTATGAATTGAATCATGAATCATGAATCATGAATCATAAATCCTGAATTGAATCATGAATCATAAATTATGAATTGAATCATGAAACATGAATCATGAATTATGAACTGAATCATGAATCATGAATCATGAATTGAATCATGAATCATGAATCATGAATCATGAATTAGAATTGAATCATGAATCATGAATTGAATCATGAATCATGAATCATGAATCGAATCATGAATCATGAATCATGAATCAAGAATCATGAAACGAATCATGAATCATGAATTGAATCATGAATCATGAATCATGAATTGAATCATGAATCATGAATCATGAATTGAATCATGAATCATGAATCATGAATTATGAATTGAATCATGAATCATAAATCATCATTCATAAATCATGAATTGAATTATGAATCATGAATCATGAATCATGAATTGAATCATGAATCATGAATCATGAATCGAATCATGAATCATGAATCTAGAATCATGAAACGAATCATGAATCATGAATTGAATCATGAATCATGAATTGAATCATGAATCATGTCATGAATCATGAATCATGAATTGAATCATGAATCATGAATTGAATCATGAATCATGAATCGAATTATGAATCATGAATTGAATCATGAATCATGAATTATGAATCGAATCATGAGTCATGAAACATGAATTGAATCATGAATCATGAATCATGAATCATGAATTAAATCATGAATCATGAATCATGAATTGAATCATAAATCATGAATCATGAATCATGAATTGAATCATAAATCATGAATCATGAATCGAATCATGAATCATGAATTGAATCATGAATCATGGATTGAATCATGAATCGAAACATGAATTATGAATTATGAATTGAATCATGAATCATGAATCGAATCATAAATCATTAATTATGAATCATGAATTGAATCATGAATCATGAATCGAATCATGAATCATGAATTGAATCATGAATCGAAACATGAATTATGAATTATGAATTGAATCATGAATCATGAATCGAATCATGAATCATGAATCATGAATTGAATCATGAATCATGAATTGAATCATGAATCATGAATTATGAATCGAATCATGAATCATGAATTGAATCATGAATCATGAATCATGAATTATGAATTGAATCATGAATCAAGAATCATGAATCATTAATTATGAATCATGAATTATGAATTGAATCATGAATCATGAATCATGAATCATGAATAATGAATTGAATCATGAATCATGAAATGAATCATGAATGATGAATCATGAATTGAATCATGAATCATAAATCATGAATTGAATCATGAATCATGAATTGGATCATAAATCATGAATGATAAATCAAATCATGAATCATAAATTGAATCATGAATCATGAATCTTGAATCATGAATCATAAATTGAATCATGAATCATAAATTATGAATCATGAATTGAATCATGAATCATGAATTGAATCATGAATCAGGAATTGAATCATGAATCATGAATCATGAATCATGAATCATGAATTATGAATTGAATCATGAATCATGAATCATGAATCATGAATCGAATCATGAATCATGAATTGAATCATGAATCATGAATCATGAATTGAATCATGAATCATGAATCATGAATTGAATCCTGAATTGAATCATGAATCATGAATTGAATCATGAATTAAATCATGAATCATGAATAATAAATTGAATCATGAATCATGAATCATGAATTGAATCATGAATCATGAATTGAATCATGAATCATGAATCGAATCATGAATCTTGAATCATGAATTGAATCATGAATCATGAATCATGAATCGAATCATGAATCATGAATCAAGAATCATGAATCGAATCATGAATCATGAATTGAATCATGAATCATGAATCATGAATTATGAATTGAATCATGAATCATGAATCATGAATCATGAATCATGAATTATGAATCATGAATTATGAATTGAATCATGAATCATGAATCATGAATCATGAATCATGAATCATGAATCGAATCATGAATCAAGAATCTTGAATCGAATCATGAATCATGAAATGAATCATGAATCATGAATCATGAATCATGAATTGAATCATGAATCATGAATTGAATCATGAATCATGAATCATGAATCATGAATCGAATCATGAATCATGAATCATGAATCATGAATCATGAATTGAATCATGAATCATGAATTGAATCATGAATCATGAATCGAATCATGAATCATGAATCATGAATCATGAATTGAATCATGAATCATGAATTGAATCATGAATCATGAATCATGAATCATGAATTGAATCATGAATCATGAATCATAAATCATGAATCATGAATCATGAATTGAATCATGAATCATGAATTGAATCATGAATCATGAATCATGAATTGAATCATGAATCATGAATCATGAATCATGAATCATGAATCATGAATCAAGAATCATGAATTGAATCATGAATCATGAATTGAATAATGAATCATGAATTATGAATTGAATCATGAATCATGAATCATGAATCATGAATCATGAATCATAAATCATGAATTGAATCATGAATCATAAATTATGAATTGAATCATGAAACATGAATCATGAATTATGAACTGAATCATGAATCATGAATCATGAATCATGAATTGAATCATGAATCATGAATCATGAATCATGAATTAAATCATGAATCATGAATCATGAATCGAATCATGAATCATGAATCATGAATTAGAATTGAATCATGAATCATGAATTGAATCATGAATCATGAATCATGAATCATGAATCGAATCATGAATCATGAATCATGAATCAAGAATCATGAAACGAATCATGAATCATGAATTGAATCATGAATCATGAATCATGAATTGAATCATGAATCATGAATCATGAATTGAATCATGAATCATGAATCATGAATCTAATCATGAATCATGAATTATGAATCATGAATTGAATAATGAATCATGAATTAAATCATGAATCATGAATCGTGAATTGATTCATGAATCATGAATCATGAATTGAATCAGGATTCAAATCTAGAATTGAATCATGAATCATGAATTGAATCATGAATCATGAATTAGGAATCATGAATTAAATCATGAATCATGAATTGAATCATGAATCATGAATCATGAATCATGAATAATGAATCATGAATTGAATCATGAATCATGAATCATGAATCGAATCATGAATTAAATCATAAATCATAATTTGAATCATGAATTGAATCATGAATCATGAATCATGAACTAAATCATGAATCATGAATCATAAATTGAATCATGAATCGAATCATGAATCATGAATCATGAATTGAATCATGAATCATGAATCGAATCATGAATCATGAATCGAATCATGAATCTTGAATCATGAATTGAATAATGAATCATGAATCATGAATTGAATCATAAATCATGAATCAAATCATGAATCATGAATTATGAATTGAATCATGAATCATTATTCATGAATCATGAATTGAATCATGAATCATGAATCATGAATCGAATCATGAATCATGAGTCAAGAATCATGAATCGAATCATGAATCATGAATCATGAATTATGAATTGAATCATGAATCATGAATCATGAATCATGAATCATGAATTGAATCATGAATCGAATCATGAATCATGAATTGAATCATGAATCATGAATCATGAATCGAATCATGAATCATGAATCATGAATCGAATCATGAATCATGAATCAAGAATCATGAATCGAATCATGAATCATGAATTGAATCATGAATCATGAATCATGAATTGAATCATGAATCATGAATCATGAATCATGAATAATGAATTGAATCATTAATCATGAATCATGAATTGAATCATGAATCATGAATCATGAATTGAATCATGAATCATGAATTGAATCATGAATCATGAATCATGAATCGAAACATGAATCATGAATCATGAATCATGAATCATGAATTGAATCATGAATCATGAATTGAATCATGAATCATGAATCATGAATCATGAATTGACTCATGAATCATAAATCATGAATTGAATCATGAATCATGAATCATGAATTATGAATTGAATCATGAATCATGAATCATGAATCATGAATCATGAATCATGAATTGAATTATGAATCATGAATCATGAATTGAATCATGAATCATGAATCATGAATCGAATCATGAATCAAGAATCATGAAACGAATCATGAATCATGAATTGAATCATGAATCATGAATTGAATCATGAATCATGTCATGAATCATGAATCATGAATTGAATCATGAATCATGAATCATGAATTGAATCATGAATCATGAATCATGAATCGAATCATGAATCATGAATTGAATCATGAATCATGAATTATGAATCGAATCATGAGTCATGAAACATGAATTGAATCATGAATCATGAATCATGAATCATGAATTAAATCATGAATCATGAATCATGAATCGAATCATGAATCATGAATCATGAATTGAATCATGAATCATGGATTGAATCATAAATCATTAATTATGAATCATGAATTGAATCATGAATCATGAATCGAATCATAATTCATGAATTGAATCATGAATCGAAACATGAATTATGAATTATGAATTGAATCATGAATCATGAATCGAATCATAAATCATTAATTATGAATCATGAATTGAATCATGAATCATGAATCGAATCATAATTCATGAATTGAATCATGAATCGAAACATGAATTATGAATTATGAATTGAATCATGAATCATGAATCGAATCATGAATCTTGAATCATGAATTGAATCATGAATCATGAATTGAATCATGAATCATGAATTATGAATCGAATCATGAATCATGAATTGAATCATGAATCATGAATCATGAATTATGAATTGAATCATGAATCAAGAATCATGAATCATTAATTATGAATCATGAATTATGAATTGAATCATGAATCATGAATCATGAATCATGAATAATGAATTGAATCATGAATCATGAAATGAATCATGAATGATGAATCATGAATTGAATCATGAATCATAAATCATGAATTGAATCATGAATCATGAATTGGATCATAAATCATGAATGATAAATCAAATCATGAATCATAAATTGAATCATGAATCATGAATCTTGAATCATGAATCATGAATTGAATCATGAATCATAAATTATGAATCATGAATTGAATCATGAATCATGAATTGAATCATGAATCAGGAATTGAATCATGAATCATGAATCATGAATCATGAATCATGAATTATGAATTGAATCATGAATCATGAATCATGAATCATGAATCGAATCATGAATCATGAATTGAATCATGAATCATGAATCATGAATTGAATCATGAATCATGAATCATGAATTGAATCCTGAATTGAATCATGAATCATGAATTGAATCATGAATTAAATCATGAATCATGAATAATAAATTGAATCATGAATCATGAATCATGAATTGAATCATGAATCATGAATTGAATCATGAATCATGAATCGAATCATGAATCTTGAATCATTAATTGAATCATGAATCATGAATCATGAATCGAATCATGAATCATGAATCAAGAATCATGAATCGAATCATGAATCATGAATTGAATCATGAAGCATGAATCATGAATTATGAATTGAATCATGAATCATGAATCATGAATCATGAATCATGAATTATGAATCATGAATTATGAATTGAATCATGAATCATGAATCATGAATCATGAATCATGAATCATGAATCGAATCATGAATCAAGAATCTTGAATCGAATCATGAATCATGAAATGAATCATGAATCATGAATCATGAATCATGAATTGAATCATGAATCATGAATTGAATCATGAATCATGAATCATGAATCATGAATCGAATCATGAATCATGAATCATGAATCATGAATCATGAATTGAATCATGAATCATGAATTGAATCATGAATCATGAATCGAATCATGAATCATGAATCATGAATCATGAATTGAATCATGAATCATGAATTGAATCATGAATCATGAATCATGAATCATGAATTGAATCATGAATCATGAATCATGAATCATGAATCATGAATCATGAATCATGAATTGAATCATGAATCATGAATTGAATCATGAATCATGAATCATGAATCATGAATTGAATCATGAATCATGAATCATGAATCATGAATCAAGAATCATGAATTGAATCATGAATCATGAATTGAATAATGAATCATGAATCATGAATTATGAATTGAATCATGAATCATGAATCATGAATCATGAATCATGAATCATAAATCATGAATTGAATCATGAATCATAAATTATGAATTGAATCATGAAACATGAATCATGAATTATGAACTGAATCATGAATCATGAATCATGAATTATGAATTGAATCATGAATCATGAATCATGAATTGAATCATGAATCATGAATCATGAATCATGAATTGAATCATGAATCATGAATCATGAATCGAATCATGAATCATGAATTAGAATTGAATCATGAATCATGAATTGAATCATGAATCATGAATCATGAATCATGAATCGAATCATGAATCATGAATCATGAATCAAGAATCATGAAACGAATCATGAATCATGAATTGAATCATGAATCATGAATCATGAATTGAATCATGAATCATGAATCATGAATCATGAATCTAATCATAAATCATGAATTATGAATCATGAATTAAATAATGAATCATGATTTAAATCATGAATCATGAATCGTGAATTGATTCATGAATCATGAATCATGAATTGAATCAGGATTCAAATCTAGAATTGAATCATGAATCATGAATTGAATCATGAATCATGAATTGGATCATGAATTAAATCATGAATCATGAATTGAATCATGAATCATGAATCATGAATCATGAATAATGAATCATGAATTGAATCATGAATCATGAATCATGAATCGAATCATGAATTAAATCATGAATCATAATTTGAATCATGAATTGAATCATGAATCATGAATCATGAACTAAATCATGAATCATGAATCATAAATTGAATCATGAATCGAATCATGAATCATGAATCATGAATTGAATAATGAATCATGAATCATGAATCATGAATTGAATCATAAATCATGAATCGAATCATGAATCATGAATTATGAATTGAATCATGAATCATTATTCATGAATCATGAATTGAATCATGAATCATGAATCATGAATCGAATCATGAATCATGAATCATGAATTATGAATTGAATCATGAATCATGAATCATGAATTGAATCATGAATCGAATCATGAATCATGAATTGAATCATGAATCATGAATCATGAATCGAATCATGAATCATGAATCATGAATCATGAATCATGAATCATGAATAATGAATTGAATCATGAATCATGAATTGAATCATGAATCATGAATCATGAATTGAATCATGAATCATGAATCATGAATCATGAATAATGAATTGAATCATTAATCATGAATCATGAATTGAATCATGAATCATGAATCATGAATTGAATTATGAATCATGAATTGAATCATGAATCATGAATCATGAATCATGAATCATGAATCGAAACATGAATCATGAATCATGAATCATGAATCATGAATTGAATCATGAATCATGAATTGAATCATGAATCATGAATCATGAATTGACTCATGAATCATAAATCATGAATTGAATCATGAATCATGAATCATGAATTATGAATTGAATCATGAATCATGAATCATGAATCATGAATCATGAATCATGAATCATGAATTGAATTATGAATCATGAATCATGAATCATGAATTGAATCATGAATCATGAATCATGAATCGAATCATGAATCATGAATCAAGAATCATGAAACGAATCATGAATCATGAATCATGAATTGAATCATGAATCATGAATCATGAATTGAATCATGAATCATGAATCATGAATTGAATCATGAATCATGAATCATGAATCGAATCATGAATCATGAATTGAATCATGAATCATGAATTATGAATCGAATCATGAGTCATGAAACATGAATTGAATCATGAATCATGAATCATGAATCATGAATTAAATCATGAATCATGAATCATGAATTGAATCATAAATCATGAATCATGAATCATGAATTGAATCATAAATCATGAATCATGAATCGAATCATGAATCATGAATCATGAATTGAATCATGAATCATGGATTGAATCATGAATCGAAACATGAATTATGAATTATGAATTGAATCATGAATCATGAATCGAATCATAAATCATTAATTATGAATCATGAATTGAATCATGAATCATGAATCGAATCATGAATCATGAATTGAATCATGAATCGAAACATGAATTATGAATTATGAATTGAATCATGAATCATGAATCGAATCATGAATCATGAATTATGAATCGAATCATGAATCATGAATTGAATCATGAATCATGAATCATGAATTATGAATTGAATCATGAATCAAGAATCATGAATCATTAATTATGAATCATGAATTATGAATTGAATCATGAATCATGAATCATGAATAATGAATTGAATCATGAATCATGAAATGAATCATGAATCATGAATCATGAATTGAATCATGAATCATAAATCATGAATTGAATCATGAATCATGAATTGGATCATAAATCATGAATGATAAATCAAATCATGAATCATAAATTGAATCATGAATCATGAATCTTGAATCATGAATCATGAATTGAATCATGAATCATAAATTATGAATCATGAATTGAATCATGAATCATGAATTGAATCATGAATCAGGAATTGAATCATGAATCATGAATCATGAATCATGAATCATGAATTATGAATTGAATCATGAATCATGAATCATGAATCATGAATCGAATCATGAATCATGAATTGAATCATGAATCATGAATCATGAATTGAATCATGAATCATGAATCATGAATTGAATCCTGAATTGAATCATGAATCATGAATTGAATCATGAATTAAATCATGAATCATGAATAATAAATTGAATCATGAATCATGAATCATGAATTGAATCATGAATCATGAATCATGAATCATGAATTGAATCATGAATCATGAATTAAATCATGAATCATGAATCATGAATCATGAATCGAATCATGAATCATGAATCATGAATCATGAATCATGAATTGAATCATGAATCTTGAATTGAATCATGAATCATGAATCATGAATCATGAATCATGAATCATGAATTGAATCATGAATCATGAATCATGAATCATGAATTATGAATTGAATCATGAATCATGAATCATGAATCAAGAATCATGAATTGAATCATGAATCATGAATTGAATCATGAATCATGAATCATGAATTATGAATTAAATCATAAATCATGAATCATGAATCATGAATTATGAATTGAATCATGAATCATGAATCATGAATCATGAATTAAATCATGAATCATGAATCATGAATAATAAATCGAATCATGACTCATGAATCATGAATTGAATCATGAATCATGAATTGAATCATAAATCATGAATGATAAATCAAATCATGAATCATAAATTGAATCATGAATCATGAATCTTGAATCATGAATCATGAATTGAATCATGAATCATAAATTATGAATAATGAATTGAATCATGAATCAGGAATTAAATCATGAATCATGAATCGAATCATGAATCATGAATCGAATCATGAATCATGAATCATGAATCATGAATCATGAATCGAATCATAAATTATGAATAATGAATTGAATCATGAATCAGGAATTAAATCATGAATCATGAATCGAATCATGAATCATGAATCGAATCATGAATCATGAATCATGAATCATGAATCATGAATCGAATCATGAATCATGAATCGAATCATGAATCATGAATCATGAATTGAATCATGAATCATGAATCATGAATTGAATCCTGAATTGAATCATGAATCATGAATTGAATCATGAATCATGAATTGAATCATGAATCATGAATCATGAAATAAAACATGAATCATGAATTGAATCATGAATCATGAATTGAATCATGAATCATGAATCGAATCATGAATCATGAAACATGTATTGAATCATGAATCATGAATTGAATCATGAATCATGAATTATGAATCATGAATTGAATCATGAATCATGAATCATGAATTGAATCATGAATCATGAATCGAATCATAAATCATGAATTATGAATCATGAATTATGAATCGAATCATGAATCATGAATTAAATCATGAATCGAAACATGAATCATGAATCATGAATTGAATCATGAATCATGAATCGAATCATAAATCATGAATTATGAATCATGAATTGAATCATGAATCATGAATCGAATCATTAATCATGAATTGAATCATGAATCGAAACATGAATCATGAATCATGAATTGAATCAGGAATCATGAATCAAATCATGAATCTTGAATCATGAATTGAATCATGAATCATGAATCATGAATCATGAATTGAATCATGAATCATGAATCATGAATCGAATCATGAATCATGAATCAAGAATCATGAATCGAATCATGAATCATGAATTGAATCATGAAGTATGAATCATGAATTATGAATTGAATCATGAATCATGAATCATGAATCATGAATCATGAATTGAATCATTAATCATGAATCGAATCATTAATCATGAATTGAATCATGAATCATGAATCATGAATCGAATCATTAATCAAGAATCTTGAATCGAATCATGAATCATGAAATGAATCATGAATCATGAATCATGAATTGAATCATGAATCAAGAATCTTGAATCGAATCATGAATCATGAAATGAATCATGAATCATGAATCATGAATCATGAATTGAATTGAGAATCATAAATCATGAATTGAATCATGAATCATGAATCATGAATTAAATCCAGTATCATAAATTGAATCATGAATTGAATCATGAATCATGATTTATGAATCATAAATTGAACCATGAATCATGAATCATGAATTGAATCATGAATCATGATTCATGAATTGAATCATGAATCGAATCATGAATCATGATTCATGAATTGAATCATGAATTGAATCATGAATCATGAATCATGAATTGAATCATAATTCATAAATCATGAATCATGAATTGAATCATGAATCATGAATCATGAATTGAATCATGAATCATGAATCGAATCATGAATCATGAATTGAATCATGAATCATGAATCATGAATTGAATTATGAATCATGAATTGAATCATGAATCGTGAATCATGAATTGAATCATGAATCGAATCATGAATCATGAATCAAAAATCATGAATCGAATCATGAATCATGAATTGAATCATGAATCATGAATCATGAATTGAATCATGAATCATGAATCATGAATTGAATCATGAATCATGAATCATAAATCATGAATTGAATCATGAATCATGAATCATGAATCATGAATCGAATCATGAATCATGAATCATAAATCATGAATTGAATCATGAATCATGAATCATGAATTGAATCATGAATCATGAATCATGAATTGAATCATGAATCATAAATTATGAATTTAATCATGAATCATGAATTATGAATTATGAATTGAATCATGAATCATGAATCATAAATCATGAATCATGAATTGAATCATGAATCATGAATCATGAATCATGAATTGAATCATGAATCATGAATCATGAATCGAATCATGAATCATGAACCATGAATTAGAATTGAATCATGAATCATGAATTGAATCATGAATCATGAATCATGAATCGAATCATGAATCATGAATCATAAATCAAGAATCATGAAACGAATCATGAATCATGAATTGAATCATGAATCATGAATCATGAATCTAATCATGAATCATGAATCATGAATCATGAATCTAATCATGAATCATGAATCATGAATCATGAATTGAATAATGAATCATGAATCATGAATTGAATCATGAATCATGAATCATGAATTGAATTATGAATCATGAATCATGAATCATGAATTGAATCATGAATCATGAATCATGAATCATGAATTGAATAATGAATCATGAATCATGAATTGAATCATGAATCATGAATCATGAATTGAATTATGAATCATGAATCATGAATTGAATCATAAATCATGAATCATGAATTGAATCATGAATCATGAATCATGAATCGAATCATGAATCATGAATCAAGAATCATGAAACGAATCATGAATCATGAATTGAATCATGAATCATGAATTGAATCATGAATCATGTCATGAATCATGAATCATGAATTGAATCATGAATCATGAATCATGAATTGAATCATGAATCATGAATCATGAATCGAATCATGAATCATGAATTGAATCATGAATCATGAATTATGAATCGAATCATGAGTCATGAAACATGAATTGAATCATGAATCATGAATCATGAATCATGAATTAAATCATGAATCATGAATCATGAATTGAATCATAAATCATGAATCATGAATCATGAATTGAATCATAAATCATGAATCATGAATCGAATCATGAATCATGAATCATGAATTGAATCATGAATCATGGATTGAATCATGAATCGAAACATGAATTATGAATTATTAATTGAATCATGAATCATGAATCGAATCATAAATCATTAATTATGAATCATGAATTGAATCATGAATCATGAATCGAATCATGAATCATGAATTGAATCATGAATCGAAACATGAATTATGAATTATGAATTGAATCATGAATCATGAATCGAATCATGAATCATGAATTATGAATCGAATCATGAATCATGAATTGAATCATGAATCATGAATCATGAATTATGAATTGAATCATGAATCAAGAATCATGAATCATTAATTATGAATCATGAATTATGAATTGAATCATGAATCATGAATCATGAATCATGAATAATGAATTGAATCATGAATCATGAAATGAATCATGATTCATGAATCATGAATTGAATCATGAATCATAAATCATGAATTGAATCATGAATCATGAATTGGATCATAAATCATGAATGATAAATCAAATCATGAATCATAAATTGAATCATGAATCATGAATCTTGAATCATGAATCATGAATTGAATCATAAATCTTAAATTATGAATCATGAATTGAATCATGAATCATGAATTGAATCATGAATCAGGAATTGAATCATGAATCATGAATCATGAATCATGAATCATGAATTATGAATTGAATCATGAATCATGAATCATGAATCATGAATCGAATCATGAATCATGAATTGAATCATGAATCATGAATCATGAATTGAATCATGAATCATGAATCATGAATTGAATCCTGAATTGAATCATGAATCATGAATTGAATCATGAATTAAATCATGAATCATGAATAATAAATTGAATCATGAATCATGAATTGAATCATGAATCATGAATCATGAATCATGAATTGAATCATGAATCATGAATTAAATCATGAATCATGAATCATGAATCGAATCATGAATCATGAATCATGAATCATGAATCATGAATTGAATCATGAATCTTGAATTGAATCATGAATCATGAATCATGAATCATGAATCATGAATCATGAATCATGAATTGAATCATGAATCATGAATTGAATCATGAATCATGAATTGAATCATGAATCATGAATTGAATCATGAATCATGAATTGAATCATGAATCATGAATTGAATCATGAATCATGAATCATGAATCATGAATTATGAATTGAATCATGAATCATGAATCATGAATCAAGAATCATGAATTGAATCATGAATCATGAATTGAATCATGAATCATGAATCATGAATTATGAATTAAATCATAAATCATGAATCATGAATCATGAGTTATGAATTGAATCATGAATCATGAATCATGAATCATGAATTAAATCATGAATCATGAATCATGAATAATAAATCGAATCATGACTCATGAATCATGAATTGAATCATGAATCATGAATTGAATCATAAATCATGAATGATAAATCAAATCATGAATCATAAATTGAATCATGAATCATGAATCTTGAATCATGAATCATGAATTGAATCATGAATCATAAATTATGAATAATGAATTGAATCATGAATCAGGAATTAAATCATGAATCATGAATTGAATCATGAATCATGAATCGAATCATGAATCATGAATCATGAATAATGAATCATGAATCGAATCATGAATCATGAATCGTATCATGAATCATGAATCATGAATTGAATCATGAATCATGAATCATGAATTGAATCCTGAATTGAATCATGAATCATGAATTGAATCATGAATTAAATCATGAATCATGAATAATAAATTGAATCATGAATCATGAATCATGAATTGAATCATGAATCATGAATCATGAATTGAATCATGAATTGAATCATGAATCATGAATCATGAATTGAATCATAAATCATGAATCATGAAATGAAACATGAATCATGAATCATGAATTGAATCATGAATCATGAATCGAATCATGAATCATGAATTGAATCATGAATCGAAACATGAATTATGAATTATGAATTGAATCATGAATCATGAATCGAATCATGAATCATGAATTATGAATCGAATCATGAATCATGAATTGAATCATGAATCATGAATCATGAATTATGAATTGAATCATGAATCAAGAATCATGAATCATTAATTATGAATCATGAATTATGAATTGAATCATGAATCATGAATCATGAATCATGAATAATGAATTGAATCATGAATCATGAAATGAATCATGATTCATGAATCATGAATTGAATCATGAATCATAAATCATGAATTGAATCATGAATCATGAATTGGATCATAAATCATGAATGATAAATCAAATCATGAATCATAAATTGAATCATGAATCATGAATCTTGAATCATGAATCATGAATTGAATCATAAATCTTAAATTATGAATCATGAATTGAATCATGAATCATGAATTGAATCATGAATCAGGAATTGAATCATGAATCATGAATCATGAATCATGAATCATGAATTATGAATTGAATCATGAATCATGAATCATGAATCATGAATCGAATCATGAATCATGAATTGAATCATGAATCATGAATCATGAATTGAATCATGAATCATGAATCATGAATTGAATCCTGAATTGAATCATGAATCATGAATTGAATCATGAATTAAATCATGAATCATGAATAATAAATTGAATCATGAATCATGAATTGAATCATGAATCATGAATCATGAATCATGAATTGAATCATGAATCATGAATTAAATCATGAATCATGAATCGAATCATGAATCATGAATCATGAATCATGAATCATGAATTGAATCATGAATCTTGAATTGAATCATGAATCATGAATCATGAATCATGAATCATGAATCATGAATTGAATCATGAATCATGAATTGAATCATGAATCATGAATTGAATCATGAATCATGAATTGAATCATGAATCATGAATTGAATCATGAATCATGAATTGAATCATGAATCATGAATCATGAATCATGAATTATGAATTGAATCATGAATCATGAATCATGAATCAAGAATCATGAATTGAATCATGAATCATGAATTGAATCATGAATCATGAATCATGAATTATGAATTAAATCATAAATCATGAATCATGAATCATGAATTATGAATTGAATCATGAATCATGAATCATGAATCATGAATTAAATCATGAATCATGAATCATGAATAATAAATCGAATCATGACTCATGAATCATGAATTGAATCATGAATCATGAATTGAATCATAAATCATGAATGATAAATCAAATCATGAATCATAAATTGAATCATGAATCATGAATCTTGAATCATGAATCATGAATTGAATCATGAATCATAAATTATGAATAATGAATTGAATCATGAATCAGGAATTAAATCATGAATCATGAATTGAATCATGAATCATGAATCGAATCATGAATCATGAATCATGAATAATGAATCATGAATCGAATCATGAATCATGAATCGTATCATGAATCATGAATCATGAATTGAATCATGAATCATGAATCATGAATTGAATCCTGAATTGAATCATGAATCATGAATTGAATCATGAATTAAATCATGAATCATGAATAATAAATTGAATCATGAATCATGAATCATGAATTGAATCATGAATCATGAATCATGAATTGAATCATGAATTGAATCATGAATCATGAATCATGAATTGAATCATAAATCATGAATCATGAAATGAAACATGAATCATGAATCATGAATTGAATCATGAATCATGAATTGAATCATGAATCATGAATCATGAATCGAATCATGAATCATGAAACATGTATTGAATCATGAATCATGAATTGAATCATGAATCATGAATTATGAATCATGAATTGAATCATGAATCATGAATCATGAATTGAATCATGAATCATGAATCGAATCATAAATCATGAATTATGAATCATGAATTATGAATCGAATCATGAATCATGAATTAAATCATGAATCGAAACATGAATCATGAATCATGAATTGAATCATGAATCATGAATCGAATCATAAATCATGAATTATGAATCATGAATTGAATCATGAATCATGAATCGAATCATTAATCATGAATTGAATCATGAATCGAAACATGAATCATGAATCATGAATTGAATCAGGAATCATGAATCAAATCATGAATCTTGAATCATGAATTGAATCATGAATCATGAATCATGAATCATGAATTGAATCATGAATCATGAATCATGAATCGAATCATGAATCATGAATCAAGAATCATGAATCGAATCATGAATCATGAATTGAATCATGAAGTATGAATCATGAATTATGAATTGAATCATGAATCATGAATCATGAATCATGAATCATGAATTGAATCATGAATCATGAATCATGAATCGAATCATTAATCATGAATCGAATCATGAATCATGAATCATGAATCATGAATCATGAATCATGAATTGAATCATGAATCAAGAATCTTGAATCGAATCATGAATCATGAAATGAATCATGAATCATGAATCATGAATCATGAATTGAATCATGAATCATAAATCATGAATTGAATCATGAATCATGAATCATGAATTAAATCCAGTATCATAAATTGAATCATGAATTGAATCATGAATCATGATTTATGAATCATAAATTGAACCATGAATCATGAATCATGAATTGAATCATGAATCATGATTCATGAATTGAATCATGAATCGAATCATGAATCATGATTCATGAATTGAATCATGAATTGAATCATGAATCATGAATCATGAATTGAATCATAATTCATAAATCATGAATCATGAATTGAATCATGAATCATGAATCATGAATTGAATCATGAATCATGAATCGAATCATGAATCATGAATTGAATCATGAATCATGAATCATGAATTGAATTATGAATCATGAATTGAATCATGAATCATGAATCATGAATTGAATCATGAATCGAATCATGAATCATGAATCAAAAATCATGAATCGAATCATGAATCATGAATTGAATCATGAATCATGAATCATGAATTGAATCATGAATCATGAATCATGAATTGAATCATGAATCATGAATCATAAATCATGAATTGAATCATGAATCATGAATCATGAATCATGAATCGAATCATGAATCATGAATCATAAATCATGAATTGAATCATGAATCATGAATCATGAATTGAATCATGAATCATGAATCATGAATTGAATCATGAATCATAAATTATGAATTTAATCATGAATCATGAATTATGAATTATGAATTGAATCATGAATCATGAATCATAAATCATGAATCATGAATTGAATCATGAATCATGAATCATGAATCATGAATTGAATCATGAATCATGATTTATGAATCATAAATTGAACCATGAATCATGAATCATGAATTGAATCATGATTTATGAATCATGAATTGAATCATGAATCATGAATCATGAATTGAATCGTGAATCATGAATCATGAATTGAGTCATGAATCATGAATCATAAATCATGAATTGAATCATGAATCATGAATCATGAATCATGAATCGAATCATGAATCATGAATCATAAATCATGAATTGAATCATGAATCATGAATCATGAATTGAATCATGAATCATGAATCATGAATTGAATCATGAATCATGAATCATAAATCATGAATTGAATCATGAATCATGAATCATGAATCATGAATCGAATCATGAATCATGAATCATAAATCATGAATTGAATCATGAATCATGAATCATGAATTGAATCATGAATCATGAATCGAATCATGAATCAAGAATCTTGAATCGAATCATGAATCATGAAATGAATCATGAATCATGAATCATGAATTGAATCATGAATCAAGAATCTTGAATCGAATCATGAATCATGAAATGAATCATGAATCATGAATCATGAATTGAATCATGAATCATAAATCATGAATTGAATCATAAATCATGAATCATGAATCATGAATTAAATCCAGTATCATAAATTGAATCATGAATTGAATCATAAATCATGAATTGAATCATAAATCATGAATCATGAATCATGAATTAAATCCAGTATCATAAATTGAATCATGAATTGAATCATGAATCATGATTTATGAATCATAAATTGAACCATGAATCATGAATCATGAATTGAATCATGAATCATGATTCATGAATTGAATCATGAATCGAATCATGAATCATGATTCATGAATTGAATCATGAATTGAATCATGAATCATGAATCATGAATTGAATCATAATTCATAAATCATGAATCATGAATTGAATCATGAATCATGAATCATGAATTGAATCATGAATCATGAATCATGAATCGAATCATGAATCATGAATTGAATCATAAATCAAGAATCATGAAACGAATCATGAATCATGAATTGAATCATGAATCATGAATCATGAATCTAATCATGAATCATGAATCAAGAATCATGAATCTAATCATGAATCATGAATCATGAATCATGAATTGAATAATGAATCATGAATCATGAATTGAATCATGAATCATGAATCATGAAATGAATCATGAATCATGAATCATGAATCATGAATCGAATCATGAATCATGAATCATAAATCAAGAATCATGAAACGAATCATGAATCATGAATAGAATCATGAATCATGAATTGAATCATGAATCATGAATTGAATCATGAAGTATGAATCATGAATTATGAATTGAATCATGAATCATGAATCATGAATCATGAATTATGAATCATGAATTATGAATTGAATCATGAATCATGAATCATGAATCATGAATTGAATCATGAATCATGAATCATGAATCGAATCATGAATCAAGAATCTTGAATCGAATCATGAATCATGAAATGAATCATGAATCAGGAATCATGAATTGAATCATGAATCAAGAATCTTGAATCGAATCATTAATCATGAAATGAATCATGAATCATGAATCATGAATCATGAATTGAATCATGAATCATAAATCATGAATTGAATCATGAATCATGAATCATGAATCATGAATTAAATCCAGTATCATAAATTGAATCATGAATTGAATCATGAATCATGATTTATGAATCATAAATTGAACCATGAATCATGAATCATGAATTGAATCATGAATCATGATTCATGAATTGAATCATGAATCGAATCATGAATCATGATTCATGAATTGAATCATGAATTGAATCATGAATCATGAATCATGAATTGAATCATAATTCATAAATCATGAATCATGAATTGAATCATGAATCATGAATCATGAATCATGAATTGAATCATGAATCATGAATCGAATCATGAATCATGAATTGAATCATGAATCATGAATCATGAATTGAATTATGAATCATGAATTGAATCATGAATCATGAATCATGAATTGAATCATGAATCGAATCATGAATCATGAATCAAAAATCATGAATCGAATAATGAATCATGAATTGAATCATGAATCATGAATCATGAATTGAATCATGAATCATGAATTGAATCATGAATCATGAATCATAAATCATGAATTGAATCATGAATCATGAATCATGAATCTAATCATGAATCATGAATCATAAATCATGAATTGAATCATGAATCATGAATCATGAATTGAATCATGAATCATGAATCATGAATTGAATCATGAATCATAAATTATGAATTTAATCATGAATCATGAATCATGAATTATGAATTGAATCATGAATCATGAATCATAAATCATGAATCATGAATTGAATCATGAATCATGAATCATGAATCATGAATTGAATCATGAATCATGATTTATGAATCATAAATTGAACCATGAATCATGAATCATGAATTGAATCATGAATCATGATTCATGAATTGAATCATGAATCGAATCATGAATCATGATTCATGAATTGAATCATGAATTGAATCATGAATCATGAATCATGAATTGAATCATAATTCATAAATCATGAATCATGAATTGAATCATGAATCATGAATCATGAATTGAATCATGAATCATGAATCATGAATCGAATCATGAATCATGAATTGAATCATGAATCATGAATTGAATCATGAATCATGAATCATGAATTGAATCATGAATCGAATCATGAATCATGAATCAAAAATCATGAATCGAATCATGAATCATGAATTGAATCATGAATCATGAATCATGAATTGAATCATGAATCATGAATCATGAATTGAATCATGAATCATGAATCATAAATCATGAATTGAATCATGAATCATGAATCATGAATTGAATCATGAATCATGAATTGAATCATGAATCATAAATTATGAATTTAATCATGAATCATGAATCATGAATTATGAATTGAATCATGAATCATGAATCATAAATCATGAATCATGAATTGAATCATGAATCATGAATCATGAATCATGAATTGAATCATGAATCATGAATCATGAATCATGAATTGAATCATGAATCATGAATCGAATCATGAATCATGAACCATGAATTAGAATTAAATCATGAATCATGAATTGAATCATGAATCATGAATCATGAATCGAATCATGAATCATGAATCATAAATCAAGAATCATGAAACGAATCATGAATCATGAATTGAATCATGAATCATGAATCATGAATTGAATCATGAATCATGAATCATGAATCTAATCATGAATCATGAATCATGAATCATGAATCATGAATTGAATAATGAATCATGAATCATGAATTGAATCATGAATCATGAATCATGAAATGAATCATGAATCATGAATCGAATCATGAATCATAAATCAAGAATCATGAAACGAATCATGAATCATGAATAGAATCATGAATCATGAATCATGAATCGAATCATGAATCATGAATTGAATCATGAATCATGAATCATGAATTGAATCATGAATCATGAATCATGAATTGAATCCTGAATTGAATCATGAATCATGAATTGAATCATGAATTAAATCATGAATCATGAATAATAAATTGAATCATGAATCATGAATCATGAATTGAATCATGAATTGAATCATGAATCATGAATCATGAATCATGAATCATGAATTGAATCATGAATCATGAATTGAATCATGAATCATGAATCATGAATCATGAATTGAATCATGAATCATGAATCGAATCATGAATCATGAATCATGAATTGAATCATGAATCATGAATTGAATCATGAATCATGAATCGAATCATGAATCATGAATCATGAATCATGAATCGAATCATGAATCATGAATCAAAAATCATGAATCGAATCATGAATCATGAATTGAATCATGAATCATGAATCATGAATTGAATCATGAATCATAAATCATGAATTGAATCATAAATCATGAATCATGAATTAAATCCAGTATCATAAATTGAATCATGAATTGAATCATGAATCATGATTTATGAATCATAAATTGAACCATGAATCATGAATCATGAATTGAATCATGAATCATGATTCATGAATTGAATCATGAATTGAATCATGAATCATGAATCATGAATTGAATCATGAATCATGAATCATGAATTGAATCATGAATCATGAATCGAATCATGAATCATGAATTGAAATATGAATCGAAACATGAATCATGAATCATTAATTGAATCAGGAATCATGAATCGAATCATGAATCTTGAATCATAAATTGAATCATGAATCATGAATCATGAATCATGAATCGAATCATGAATCATGAATCAAGAATCATGAATCGAATCATGAATCATGAATTGAATCATGAAGCATGAATCATGAATTATGAATTGAATCATGAATCATGAATCATGAATCATGAATCATGAATCATGAATTATGAATCATGAATTATGAATTGAATCATGAATCATGAATCATGAATCATGAATTGAATCATGAATCATGAATCATGAATCGAATCATGAATCAAGAATCTTGAATCGAATCATGAATCATGAAATGAATCATGAATCATGAAATATGAATCATGAATCATGAATCGAATCATGAATCATGAATCATAAATCAAGAATCATGAAACGAATCATGAATCATGAATTGATTCATGAATCATGAATTGAATCATGAATCATGAATCATGAATCTAATCATGAATCATGAATCATGAATCATGAATCATGAACCATGAATTAGAATTGAATCATGAATCATGAATTGAATCATGAATCATGAATCATGAATCGAATCATGAATCATGAATCATAAATTAAGAATCATGAAACGAATCATGAATCATGAATTGAATCATGAATCATGAATTGAATCATGAATCATGAATCATGAATCTAATCATGAATCATGAATCATGAATTGAATAATGAATCATGAATTATGAATTGAATCATGAATCATGAATCATGAATTGAATCATGAATCATGAATCATGAATCGAATCATGAATCATGAATCATAAATCAAGAATCATGAAACAAATCTTGAATCATGAATAGAATCATGAATCATGAATCATGAATCGAATCATGAATCATGAATTGAATCATGAATCATGAATCATGAATTGAATCATGAATCATGAATTGAATCCTGAATTGAATCATGAATCATGAATTGAATCATGAATTAAATCATGAATCATGAATAATAAATTGAATCATGAATCATGAATCATGAATTGAATCATGAATTGAATCATGAATCATGAATCATGAATTGAATCATGAATCATGAATCGAATCATGAATCATGAATCATGAATCATGTATTGAATCATGAATCATGAATCGAATCATGAATCATGAATCATGAATTGAATCATGAATCATGAATTGAATCATGAATCATGAATCGAATCATGAATCATGAATCATGAATCATGAATCATGAATTGAATCATGAATCATGAATTA
Source organism: Mixophyes australis (assembly GCA_036250195.1). NCBI lineage: Eukaryota > Metazoa > Chordata > Amphibia > Anura > Limnodynastidae > Mixophyes > Mixophyes australis. The sequence continues at coordinate 199,406 of JAVHZZ010000088.1, forward strand.
TGAATTGAATCATGAATCATGAATCATGAATCATGAATTGAATCATGAATCATGAATCATGAATCATGAATCATGAAGTGAATCATGAATCATAAATTATGAATTGAATCATGAATCATGAATCATGAATTATGAATTGAATCATGAATCATGAATCATGAATCATGAATCATGAATTGAATCATGAATCATGAATCATGAATCATGAATTGAATCATGAATCATGAATCATGAATCGAATCATGAATCATGAAACATGAATTAGAATTGAATCATGAATCATGAATTGAATCATGAATCATGATTCATGAATCGAATCATGAATCATGAATCATGAATCAAGAATCATGAAATGAATCATGAATCATGAATTGAATCATGAATCATGAATCATGAATTGAATCATGAATCATAAATCATGAATCATGAATCTAATCATGAATCATGAATCATGAATCATGAATCATGAATCATGAATCATGAATCATGAATTGAATCATGAATCATGAATCGTGAATTGAATAATGAATCATGAATCATTAATTGAATCATGAATCATGAATCATGAATTATGAATTGAATCATGAATCATGAATTATGAATTGAATCATGAATCATGAATCATGAATCATGAATTGAATCATGAATCATGAATCATGAATTGAATCATGAATCATGAATCATGAATCGAATCATGAATCATGAACCATGAATTAGAATTGAATCATGAATCATGAATTGAATCATGAATCATGAATCATGAATCAAATCATGAATCATGAATCATAGATCAAGAATCATGAAACGAATCATGAATCATGAATTGAATCATGAATCATGAATTGAATCATGAATCATGAATCATGAATCTAATCATGAATCATGAATCATGAATCATGAATCATGAATTCAATAATGAATCATGAATCATGAATTGAATCATGAATCATGAATCATGAATTGAATCATGAATCATGAATCATGAATCATGAATCATAAATCAAGAATCATGAAACAAATCATGAATCGTGAATAGAATCATGAATCATGAATCATGAATCGAATCATGAATCATGAATTGAATCATGAATCATGAATCATGAATTGAATCATGAATCATGAATTGAATCCTGAATTGAATCATGAATCATGAATTGAATCATGAATTAAATCATGAATCATGAATAATAAATTGAATCATGAATCATGAACTGAATCATGAATTGAATCATGAATCATGAATCATGAATCATGAATTGAATCATGAATCATGAATTGAATCAAGAATCATGAATCATGAATCATGAATTGAATCATGAATCATGAATCGAATCATGAATCATGAATCATGAATTGAATCATGAATCATGAATTGAATCATGAATCATGAATCGAATCATGAATCATGAATCATGAATCATGAATCATGAATTGAATCATGAATCATAAATCATGAATTGAATCATGAATCATGAATCATGAATTATGAATTGAATCATGAATCATGAATCATGAATCATGAATCATGAATTGAATCATGAATCATGAATCATGAATCATGAAGTGAATCATGAATCATAAATTATGAATTGAATCATGAATCATGAATCATGAATTATGAATTGAATCATGAATCATGAATCATGAATCATGAATCATGAATTGAATCATGAATCATGAATCATGAATTGAATCATGAATCATGAATCATGAATCGAATCATGAATCATGAAACATGAATTAGAATTGAATCATGAATCATGAATTGAATCATGAATCATGATTCATGAATCGAATCATGAATCAAGAATCATGAAATGAATCATGAATCATGAATTGAATCATGAATCATGAATCATGAATTGAATCATGAATCATAAATCATGAATCATGAATCTAATCATGAATCATGAATCATGAATCATGAATCATGAATTGAATAATGAATCATGAATCATGAATTGAATCATGAATCATGAATCGTGAATTGAATAATGAATCATGAATCATTAATTGAATCATGAATCATAAATCGTGAATTGAATCATGAATCATGAATCATGAACTGAATAATGAATCATGAATCATGAATTGTATCATGAATCATGAATCGTGAATTGAATCATGAATCATGAATCATGAATTGAATCAGGATTCGAATCTAGAATTGAATCATGAATCATGAATTGAATCATGAATCATGAATCATGAATCATGAATCATGAATCATGAATTGAATCATGAATCATGAATCATGAATCGAATCATGAATCATGAATTAAATCATGAATCATGAATTGAATCATGAATCATGAATTGAATCATGAATTGAATCATGAATCATGAATTAAATCATGAATCATGAATTAAATCATGAATCATGAATCATGAATTAAATCATGAATCATGAATCGAATCATGAATCATGAATTGAATCATGAATCAAATCATGAATCATGAATCATGAATTGAATCCTGAATCATGAATCGAATCATGAATCATGAATCAAATCATATATCTTGAATCATGAATTGAATCATGAATCATGAATCATGAATTGAATCATAAATCATGAATGATAAATCAAATCATGAATCATAAATTGAATCATGAATCATGAATCTTGAATCATGAATCATGAATTGAATTATGAATCATAAATTATGAATCATGAATTGAATCATGAATCAGGAATTGAATCATGAATCATGAATCATGAATCATGAATCATGAATTATGAATTGAATCATGAATCATGAATCATGAATCATGAATTGAATCATGAATCAAGAATCATGAATTGAATCATGAATCATGAATCATGAATTGAATCCTGAATTGAATCATGAATCATGAATTGAATCATGAATTAAATCATGAATCATGAATAATAAATTGAATCATGAATCATGAATCATGAATTGAATCATGAATTGAGTCATGAATCATGAATCATGAATCATGAATCATGAATTGAATCATGAATCATGAATTGAATCATGAATCATGAATCATGAATCGAATCATGAATCATGAATCATGAATCATGAATTGAATCATGAATCATGAATTGAATCATGAATCGAATCATGAATCATGAATCATGAATCATGAATCGAATCATGAATTGAATCATGAATCATGAATCATGAATCATGAATTGAATCATGAATCATAAATCATGAATTGAATCATGAATCATGAATCATGAATTATGAATTGAATCATGAATCATGAATCATGAATCAAGAATCATGAATTGAATCATGAATCATGAATTGAATCATGAATCATGAATCATGAATTATGAATTGAATCATGAATCATGAATCATGAATCATGAATCATGAATCATGAATTGAATCATGAATCATGAATCATAATTCATGAAGTGAATCATGAATCATGAATCATGAATCGAATCATGAATCATGAATCAAAAATCATGAATCGAATCATGAATCATGAATTGAATCATGAATCATGAATCATGAATTAAATCATGAATCATGAATCATGAATAATAAATTGAATCATAAATCATGAATCATGAATCAAGAATCATGAATCGAATCATGAATCATGAATTGAATCATGAATCATAAATCATGAATTGAATCATGAATCATGAATCATGAATTATGAATTGAATCATGAATCATGAATCATGAATCAAGAATCATGAATTGAATCATGAATCATGAATTGAATCATGAATCATGAATCATGAATTATGAATTGAATCATGAATCATGAATCATGAATCATGAATCATGAATCATGAATTGAATCATGAATTATGAATCATAATTCATGAAGTGAATCATGAATCATGAATCATGAATCGAATCATGAATCATGAATCAAAAATCATGAATCGAATCATGAATCATGAATTGAATCATGAATCATGAATCATGAATTGAATCATAAATCATGAATGATAAATCAAATCATGAATCATAAATTGAATCATGAATCATGAATCTTGAATCATGAATCATAATTTGAATCATGAATCATAAATTATGAATCATGAATTGAATCATGAATCAGGAATTGAATCATGAATCATGAATCATAAATCATGAATCGAATCATGAATCATGAATTGAATCATGAATCATGAATCATGAATTGAATCCTGAATTTAATCATGAATCATGAATTGAATCATGAATTAAATCATGAATCATGAATAATAAATTGAATCATGAATCATGAATCATGAATTGAATCATGAATTGAATCATGAATCATAAATCATGAATTGAATCATGAATCATGAATCATGAATTAAATCATGAATCATGAATCATGAAATGAAACATGAATCATGAAATGAAACATGAATCATGAATCATGAATTGAATTAATGAATCATGAATTGAATCATGAATCATGAATCATGAATCGAATCATGAATCATGAAACATGAATTGAATCATGAATCATGAATTGAATCATGAATCATGAATCATGAATCATGAATCATGAATTGAATCATGAATCATGAATCGAATCATGAATCATGAATTGAATCATGAATCGAAACATGAATCATGAATCATGAATTGAATCATGAATCATGAATCGAATCATAAATCATGAATTATGAATCATGAATTGAATCATGAATCATGAATCGAATCATGAATCATGAATCATGAATTGAAATATGAATCGAAACATGAATCATGAATCATTAATTGAATCAGGAATCATGAATCGAATCATGAATCTTGAATCATGAATTGAATCATGAATCATGAATCATGAATCGAATCATGAATCATGAATCAAGAATCATGAATCGAATCATGAATCATGAATTGAATCATGAAGCATGAATCATGAATCATGAATCATGAATCATGAATTATGAATCATGAATTATGAATTGAATCATGAATCATGAATCATGAATCATGAATTGAATCATGAATCATGAATCATGAATCAAATCATGAATCAAGAATCTTGAATCGAATCATGAATCATGAAATGAATCATGAATCATGAATCATATATCATGAATCATGAATCATGAATTGAATCATGAATCATAAATCATGAATTGAATCATGAATCATGAATCATGAATTAAATCCAGAATCATAAATTGAATCATGAATTGAATCATGAATCATGATTCATGAATCGAATCATGAATCAGGAATTGAATCATGAATCATGAATCATGAATCATGAATCATGAATTATGAATTGAATCATGAATCATGAATCATGAATCATGAATCGAATCACGAATCATGAATTGAATCATGAATCAAGAATCATGAATTGAATCATCAATCATGAATCATGAATTGAATCCTGAATTGAATCATGAATCATGAAATGAATCATGAATTAAATCATGAATCATGAATAATAAATTGAATCATGAATCATGAATTGAATCATAAATTGAATCATGAATCATGAATCATGAATCATGAATTGAATCATGAATCATGAATTGAATCATGAATCATGAATTGAATCATGAATCATGAATTGAATCATGAATCATGAATCGAATCATGAATCATGAATTGAATCATGAATCATGAATTGAATCATGAATCATGAATCATGAATTGAATCATGAATCATAAATCATGAATTGAATCATGAATCATGAATCATGAATTATGAATTGAATCATGAATCATGAATCATGAATCATAAATTGAATCATAAATCATGAATTGAATCATGAATCATGAATCATGAATTATGAATTGAATCATGAATCATGAATCATGAATCATAAATTGAATCATGAATCATGAATTGAATCATGAATCATGAATTATGAATTGAATCATAAATCATGAATCATGAATCATGAAACATGAATCATGAATCATGAAACATGAATCATGAATTGAATCATGAATCATGAATCATGAATCATGAATCATGAAGTGAATCATGAATCATGAATCGAATCATGAATCATGAATCAAAAATCATGAATTGAATCATGAATCATGAATTGAATCATGAATCATGAATCATGAATTAAATCATGAATCATTAATCATGAATAATAAATCGAATCATGATCATGAATCATGAATTGAATCATGAATCATGAATCATGAATTGAATCATAAATCATGAATGATAAATCAAATCATGAATCATAAATTGAATCATGAATCATGAATCTTGAATCATGAATCATGAATTGAATCATGAATCATAAATTATGAATCATGAATTGAATCATGAATCAGGAATTGAATCATCAATCATGAATCATGAATTATGAATTGAATCATGAATTGAATCATGAATCATAAATCATGAATTGAATCATGAATCATGAATTGAATCATGAATCATGAATCATGAATCATGAATCATGAATTGAATCATGAATCATGAATCGAATCATGAATCATGAATTGAATCATGAATCGAAACATGAATCATGAATCATGAATTGAATCATGAATCATGAATCGAATCATAAATCATGAATTATGAATCATGAATTGAATCATGAATCATGAATCGAATCATGAATCATGAATCATGAATTGAAATATGAATCGAAACATGAATCATGAATCATTAATTGAATCAGGAATCATGAATCGAATCATGAATCTTGAATCATGAATTGAATCATGAATCATGAATCATGAATCGAATCATGAATCATGAATCAAGAATCATGAATCGAATCATGAATCATGAATTGAATCATGAAGCATGAATCATGAATCATGAATCATGAATCATGAATTATGAATCATGAATTATGAATTGAATCATGAATCATGAATCATGAATCATGAATTGAATCATGAATCATGAATCATGAATCAAATCATGAATCAAGAATCTTGAATCGAATCATGAATCATGAAATGAATCATGAATCATAAATCATGAATTGAATCATGAATCATGAATCATGAATTAAATCCAGAATCATAAATTGAATCATGAATTGAATCATGAATCATGATTCATGAATCGAATCATGAATCAGGAATTGAATCATGAATCATGAATCATGAATTGAATCATGAATCATGAATCATGAATTAAATCCAGAATCATAAATTGAATCATGAATTGAATCATGAATCATGATTCATGAATCGAATCATGAATCAGGAATTGAATCATGAATCATGAATCATGAATTGAATCCTGAATTGAATCATGAATCATGAATTGAATCATGAATTAAATCATGAATCATGAATAATAAATTGAATCATGAATCATGAATCATGAATTGAATCATGAATTGAGTCATGAATCATGAATCATGAATCATGAATCATGAATTGAATCATGAATCATGAATTGAATCATGAATCATGAATCATGAATCGAATCATGAATCATGAATCATGAATCATGAATTGAATCATGAATCATGAATTGAATCATGAATCGAATCATGAATCATGAATCATGAATCATGAATCGAATCATGAATTGAATCATGAATCATGAATCATGAATCATGAATTGAATCATGAATCATAAATCATGAATTGAATCATGAATCATGAATCATGAATTATGAATTGAATCATGAATCATGAATCATGAATCAAGAATCATGAATTGAATCATGAATCATGAATTGAATCATGAATCATGAATCATGAATTATGAATTGAATCATGAATCATGAATCATGAATCATGAATCATGAATCATGAATTGAATCATGAATCATGAATCATAATTCATGAAGTGAATCATGAATCATGAATCATGAATCGAATCATGAATCATGAATCAAAAATCATGAATCGAATCATGAATCATGAATTGAATCATGAATCATGAATCATGAATTAAATCATGAATCATGAATCATGAATAATAAATTGAATCATAAATCATGAATCATGAATCAAGAATCATGAATCGAATCATGAATCATGAATTGAATCATGAATCATAAATCATGAATTGAATCATGAATCATGAATCATGAATTATGAATTGAATCATGAATCATGAATCATGAATCAAGAATCATGAATTGAATCATGAATCATGAATTGAATCATGAATCATGAATCATGAATTATGAATTGAATCATGAATCATGAATCATGAATCATGAATCATGAATCATGAATTGAATCATGAATTATGAATCATAATTCATGAAGTGAATCATGAATCATGAATCATGAATCGAATCATGAATCATGAATCAAAAATCATGAATCGAATCATGAATCATGAATTGAATCATGAATCATGAATCATGAATTGAATCATAAATCATGAATGATAAATCAAATCATGAATCATAAATTGAATCATGAATCATGAATCTTGAATCATGAATCATAATTTGAATCATGAATCATAAATTATGAATCATGAATTGAATCATGAATCAGGAATTGAATCATGAATCATGAATCATAAATCATGAATCGAATCATGAATCATGAATTGAATCATGAATCATGAATCATGAATTGAATCCTGAATTTAATCATGAATCATGAATTGAATCATGAATTAAATCATGAATCATGAATAATAAATTGAATCATGAATCATGAATCATGAATTGAATCATGAATTGAATCATGAATCATAAATCATGAATTGAATCATGAATCATGAATCATGAATTAAATCATGAATCATGAATCATGAAATGAAACATGAATCATGAAATGAAACATGAATCATGAATCATGAATTGAATTAATGAATCATGAATTGAATCATGAATCATGAATCATGAATCGAATCATGAATCATGAAACATGAATTGAATCATGAATCATGAATTGAATCATGAATCATGAATCATGAATCATGAATCATGAATTGAATCATGAATCATGAATCGAATCATGAATCATGAATTGAATCATGAATCGAAACATGAATCATGAATCATGAATTGAATCATGAATCATGAATCGAATCATAAATCATGAATTATGAATCATGAATTGAATCATGAATCATGAATCGAATCATGAATCATGAATCATGAATTGAAATATGAATCGAAACATGAATCATGAATCATTAATTGAATCAGGAATCATGAATCGAATCATGAATCTTGAATCATGAATTGAATCATGAATCATGAATCATGAATCGAATCATGAATCATGAATCAAGAATCATGAATCGAATCATGAATCATGAATTGAATCATGAAGCATGAATCATGAATCATGAATCATGAATCATGAATTATGAATCATGAATTATGAATTGAATCATGAATCATGAATCATGAATCATGAATTGAATCATGAATCATGAATCATGAATCAAATCATGAATCAAGAATCTTGAATCGAATCATGAATCATGAAATGAATCATGAATCATATATCATGAATCATGAATCATGAATTGAATCATGAATCATAAATCATGAATTGAATCATGAATCATGAATCATGAATTAAATCCAGAATCATAAATTGAATCATGAATTGAATCATGAATCATGATTCATGAATCGAATCATGAATCAGGAATTGAATCATGAATCATGAATCATGAATCATGAATCATGAATTATGAATTGAATCATGAATCATGAATCATGAATCGAATCACGAATCATGAATTGAATCATGAATCAAGAATCATGAATTGAATCATCAATCATGAATCATGAATTGAATCCTGAATTGAATCATGAATCATGAAATGAATCATGAATTAAATCATGAATCATGAATAATAAATTGAATCATGAATCATGAATTGAATCATAAATTGAATCATGAATCATGAATCATGAATCATGAATTGAATCATGAATCATGAATTGAATCATGAATCATGAATTGAATCATGAATCATGAATTGAATCATGAATCATGAATCGAATCATGAATCATGAATTGAATCATGAATCATGAATTGAATCATGAATCATGAATCATGAATTGAATCATGAATCATAAATCATGAATTGAATCATGAATCATGAATCATGAATTATGAATTGAATCATGAATCATGAATCATGAATCATAAATTGAATCATAAATCATGAATTGAATCATGAATCATGAATCATGAATTATGAATTGAATCATGAATCATGAATCATGAATCATAAATTGAATCATGAATCATGAATTGAATCATGAATCATGAATTATGAATTGAATCATAAATCATGAATCATGAATCATGAAACATGAATCATGAATCATGAAACATGAATCATGAATTGAATCATGAATCATGAATCATGAATCATGAATCATGAAGTGAATCATGAATCATGAATCGAATCATGAATCATGAATCAAAAATCATGAATTGAATCATGAATCATGAATTGAATCATGAATCATGAATCATGAATTAAATCATGAATCATTAATCATGAATAATAAATCGAATCATGATCATGAATCATGAATTGAATCATGAATCATGAATCATGAATTGAATCATAAATCATGAATGATAAATCAAATCATGAATCATAAATTGAATCATGAATCATGAATCTTGAATCATGAATCATGAATTGAATCATGAATCATAAATTATGAATCATGAATTGAATCATGAATCAGGAATTGAATCATCAATCATGAATCATGAATTATGAATTGAATCATGAATTGAATCATGAATCATAAATCATGAATTGAATCATGAATCATGAATTGAATCATGAATCATGAATCATGAATCATGAATCATGAATTGAATCATGAATCATGAATCGAATCATGAATCATGAATTGAATCATGAATCGAAACATGAATCATGAATCATGAATTGAATCATGAATCATGAATCGAATCATAAATCATGAATTATGAATCATGAATTGAATCATGAATCATGAATCGAATCATGAATCATGAATCATGAATTGAAATATGAATCGAAACATGAATCATGAATCATTAATTGAATCAGGAATCATGAATCGAATCATGAATCTTGAATCATGAATTGAATCATGAATCATGAATCATGAATCGAATCATGAATCATGAATCAAGAATCATGAATCGAATCATGAATCATGAATTGAATCATGAAGCATGAATCATGAATCATGAATCATGAATCATGAATTATGAATCATGAATTATGAATTGAATCATGAATCATGAATCATGAATCATGAATTGAATCATGAATCATGAATCATGAATCAAATCATGAATCAAGAATCTTGAATCGAATCATGAATCATGAAATGAATCATGAATCATGAATCATATATCATGAATCATGAATCATGAATTGAATCATGAATCATAAATCATGAATTGAATCATGAATCATGAATCATGAATTAAATCCAGAATCATAAATTGAATCATGAATTGAATCATGAATCATGATTCATGAATCGAATCATGAATCAGGAATTGAATCATGAATCATGAATCATGAATCATGAATCATGAATTATGAATTGAATCATGAATCATGAATCATGAATCGAATCACGAATCATGAATTGAATCATGAATCAAGAATCATGAATTGAATCATGAATCATGAATCATGAATTGAATCCTGAATTGAATCATGAATCATGAAATGAATCATGAATTAAATCATGAATCATGAATAATAAATTGAATCATGAATCATGAATTGAATCATAAATTGAATCATGAATCATGAATCATGAATCATGAATCATGAATTGAATCATGAATCATGAATTGAATCATGAATCATGAATCATGAATTGAATCATGAATCATGAATTGAATCATGAATCATGAATCGAATCATGAATCATGAATTGAATCATGAATCATGAATTGAATCATGAATCATGAATCATGAATTGAATCATGAATCATAAATCATGAATTGAATCATGAATCATGAATCATGAATTATGAATTGAATCATGAATCATGAATCATAAATTGAATCATAAATCATGAATTGAATCATGAATCATGAATCATGAATTATGAATTGAATCATGAATCATGAATCATGAATCATAAATTGAATCATGAATCATGAATTGAATCATGAATCATGAATTATGAATTGAATCATAAATCATGAATCATGAATCATGAAACATGAATCATGAATCATGAAACATGAATCATGAATTGAATCATGAATCATGAATCATGAATCATGAATCATGAAGTGAATCATGAATCATGAATCGAATCATGAATCATGAATCAAAAATCATGAATTGAATCATGAATCATGAATTGAATCATGAATCATGAATCATGAATTAAATCATGAATCATTAATCATGAATAATAAATCGAATCATGATCATGAATCATGAATTGAATCATGAATCATGAATCATGAATTGAATCATAAATCATGAATGATAAATCAAATCATGAATCATAAATTGAATCATGAATCATGAATCTTGAATCATGAATCATGAATTGAATCATGAATCATAAATTATGAATCATGAATTGAATCATGAATCAGGAATTGAATCATCAATCATGAATCATGAATTATGAATTGAATCATGAATTGAATCATGAATCATAAATCATGAATTGAATCATGAATCATGAATTGAATCATGAATCATGAATCATGAATCATGAATCATGAATTGAATCATGAATCATGAATCGAATCATGAATCATGAATTGAATCATGAATCGAAACATGAATCATGAATCATGAATTGAATCATGAATCATGAATCGAATCATAAATCATGAATTATGAATCATGAATTGAATCATGAATCATGAATCGAATCATGAATCATGAATCATGAATTGAAATATGAATCGAAACATGAATCATGAATCATTAATTGAATCAGGAATCATGAATCGAATCATGAATCTTGAATCATGAATTGAATCATGAATCATGAATCATGAATCGAATCATGAATCATGAATCAAGAATCATGAATCGAATCATGAATCATGAATTGAATCATGAAGCATGAATCATGAATCATGAATCATGAATCATGAATTATGAATCATGAATTATGAATTGAATCATGAATCATGAATCATGAATCATGAATTGAATCATGAATCATGAATCATGAATCAAATCATGAATCAAGAATCTTGAATCGAATCATGAATCATGAAATGAATCATGAATCATGAATCATATATCATGAATCATGAATCATGAATTGAATCATGAATCATAAATCATGAATTGAATCATGAATCATGAATCATGAATTAAATCCAGAATCATAAATTGAATCATGAATTGAATCATGAATCATGATTCATGAATCGAATCATGAATCAGGAATTGAATCATGAATCATGAATCATGAATCATGAATCATGAATTATGAATTGAATCATGAATCATGAATCATGAATCGAATCACGAATCATGAATTGAATCATGAATCAAGAATCATGAATTGAATCATGAATCATGAATCATGAATTGAATCCTGAATTGAATCATGAATCATGAAATGAATCATGAATTAAATCATGAATCATGAATAATAAATTGAATCATGAATCATGAATTGAATCATAAATTGAATCATGAATCATGAATCATGAATCATGAATCATGAATTGAATCATGAATCATGAATTGAATCATGAATCATGAATCATGAATTGAATCATGAATCATGAATTGAATCATGAATCATGAATCGAATCATGAATCATGAATTGAATCATGAATCATGAATTGAATCATGAATCATGAATCATGAATTGAATCATGAATCATAAATCATGAATTGAATCATGAATCATGAATCATGAATTATGAATTGAATCATGAATCATGAATCATGAATCATAAATTGAATCATAAATCATGAATTGAATCATGAATCATGAATCATGAATTATGAATTGAATCATGAATCATGAATCATGAATCATAAATTGAATCATGAATCATGAATTGAATCATGAATCATGAATTATGAATTGAATCATAAATCATGAATCATGAATCATGAAACATGAATCATGAATCATGAAACATGAATCATGAATTGAATCATGAATCATGAATCATGAATCATGAATCATGAAGTGAATCATGAATCATGAATCGAATCATGAATCATGAATCAAAAATCATGAATTGAATCATGAATCATGAATTGAATCATGAATCATGAATCATGAATTAAATCATGAATCATTAATCATGAATAATAAATCGAATCATGATCATGAATCATGAATTGAATCATGAATCATGAATCATGAATTGAATCATAAATCATGAATGATAAATCAAATCATGAATCATAAATTGAATCATGAATCATGAATCTTGAATCATGAATCATGAATTGAATCATGAATCATAAATTATGAATCATGAATTGAATCATGAATCAGGAATTGAATCATCAATCATGAATCATGAATTATGAATTGAATCATGAATTGAATCATGAATCATAAATCATGAATTGAATCATGAATCATGAATTGAATCATGAATCATGAATCATGAAATGAAACATGAATCATGAATTGAATCATGAATCATGAATTGAATCATGAATCATGAATCAAGAATCGAATCATGAATCATGAAACATGAATTGAATCATGAATCATGAATTGAATCATGAATCATGAATCGAATCATAAATCATGAATTATAAATCATGAATTGAATCATGAATCATGAATCGAATCATGAATCATGAATTGAATCATAAATCGAAACATGAATCATAAATCATTAATTGAATCAGGAATCATGAATAGAATCATGAATCTTGAATCATGAATCATGAATCATGAATCGAATCATGAATCATGAATAAAGAATCATGAATCGAATCATGAATCATGAATTGAATCATGAAGAATGAATCATGAATTATGAATTGAATCATGAATTATGAATCATGAATCATGAATTATGAATCATGAATTATGAATTGAATCATGAATTATGAATCATGAATCATGAATCATGAATTGAATCATGAAGCATGAATCATGAATCATGAATTGAATCATGAATCATGAATCATGAATCGAATCATGAATCAAGAATCTTGAATCGAATCATGAATCATGAAATGAATCATGAATAATGGATCATGAATTGAATCATGAATCACGAATCTTAAATCGAATCATGAATCATGAAATGAATCATGAATAATGAATCATGAATCATGAATCATGAATTGAATCATGAATTGAATCATGAATCATAAATCATGAATTGAATCATGAATCATGAATCATGAATCATGAATTAAATCCAGAATCATAAATTGAATCATGAATCATGAATCATGAATTGAATCATGAATCATGAATCATGATTAATGAATTGAATCATGAATTGAATCATGAATCATGAATTGAATCATAATTCATGAATCATGAATTGAATCATGAATCATGAATTGAATCATGAATCATGAGTCATGAATCGAATCATGAATCATGAATTGAATCATGAATCATGATTAATGAATTGAATCATGAATTGAATCATGAATCATGAATTGAATCATAATTCATGAATCATGAATCATGAATTCAATCATGAATCATGAATTGAATCATGAATCATGAGTCATGAATCGAATCATGAATCATGAATTGAATCATGAATCATGAATCATGAATTGAATCATGAATCATGAATTGCATCATGAATCATGAATCATGAATTGAATCATGAATCGAATCATGAATCATGAATCAAAAATCATGAATCGAATCATGAATCATGAATTGAATCATGAATCATGAATTATGAATTGAATCATGAATCATGAATTCAATCATGAATCATGAATCATGAATCATGAATCGAATCATGAATCATGAATCATAAATCATGAATTGAATCATGAATCATGAATCATGAATTGAATCATGAATCATGAATTGAATCTTGAATCATGAATCATGAATAATGAATTGAATCATGAATCATGAATCATGAATCGAATCATGAATCATGAATTAAATCCAGAATCATAAATTGAATCATGAATCATGAATCATGAATTGAATCATGAATCATGAATCATGATTAATGAATTGAATCATGAATTGAATCATGAATCATGAATTGAATCATAATTCATGAATCATGAATTGAATCATGAATCATGAATTGAATCATGAATCATGAGTCATGAATCGAATCATGAATCATGAATTGAATCATGAATCATGATTAATGAATTGAATCATGAATTGAATCATGAATCATGAATTGAATCATAATTCATGAATCATGAATCATGAATTCAATCATGAATCATGAATTGAATCATGAATCATGAGTCATGAATCGAATCATGAATCATGAATTGAATCATGAATCATGAATCATGAATTGAATCATGAATCATGAATTGCATCATGAATCATGAATCATGAATTGAATCATGAATCGAATCATGAATCATGAATCAAAAATCATGAATCGAATCATGAATCATGAATTGAATCATGAATCATGAATTATGAATTGAATCATGAATCATGAATTCAATCATGAATCATGAATCATGAATCATGAATCGAATCATGAATCATGAATCATAAATCATGAATTGAATCATGAATCATGAATCATGAATTGAATCATGAATCATGAATTGAATCTTGAATCATGAATCATGAATAATGAATTGAATCATGAATCATGAATCATGAATCGAATCATGAATCATGAATCAAGAATCATGAATCGAATCATGAATCATGAATTGAATCATGAATCATGAATCATGAATCATGAATCATGAATCGAATCATGAATCATGAATCAAGAATCATGAATCGAATCATGAATCATGAATTGAATCATGAAGCATGAATCATGAATTATGAATTGAATCATGAATTATGAATCATGAATCATGAATTATGAATCATGAATTATGAATTGAAGCATGAATTATGAATTGAATCATGAATTATGAATCATGAATCATGAATTATGAATCATGAATTATGAATTGAATCATGAATTATGAATCATGAATCATGAATCATGAATCATGAATCATGAATCATGAATTGAATCATGAATCATGAATCATGAATTGAATCATGAATCATGAATTATGAATCGAATCATGAATCAAGAATCTTGAATCGAATCATGAATCATGAAATGAATCATGAATCATGAATCATGAATTGAATCATGAATCAAGAATCTTGAATCGCATCATGAATCATGAAATGAATCATGAATCATGAATCATGAATTGAATCATGAATTGAATCATGAATCATAAATCATGAATTGAATCATGAATCATGAATCATGAATCATGAATTAAATCCAGAATCATAAATTGAATCATGAATTGAATCATGAATCATGATTCATGAATCATAAATTGAACCATGAATCATGAATCATGAATTGAATCATGAATCATGAATCATGATTAATGAATTGAATCATGAATTGAATCATGAATCATGAATCATGAATTGAATCATAATTCATGAATCATGAATCATGAATTCAATCATGAATCATGAATCATGAATTGAATCATGAATCATGAGTCATGAATCGAATCATGAATCATGAATTGAATCATGAATCATGAATCATGAATTGAATCATGAATCATGAATTGCATCATGAATCATGAATCATGAATTGAATCATGAATCGAATCATGAATCATGAATCAAAAATCATGAATCGAATCATGAATCATGAATTGAATCATGAATCATGAATTATGAATTGAATCATGAATCATGAATTCAATCATGAATCATGAATCATGAATCATGAATCATGAATCATAAATCATGAATTGAATCATGAATCATGAATCATGAATTGAATCATGAATCATGAATCATGAATTGAATCTTGAATCATGAATCATGAATAATGAATTGAATCATGAATCATGAATCATGAATCGAATCATGAATCATGAATCAAGAATCATGAATCGAATCATGAATCATGAATTGAATCATGAATCCTGAATCATGAATCATGAATCATGAATCATGAATCAAATCATGAATCATGAATCATGAAGCATGAATCATGAATCATGAATCATGAATCATGAATTATGAATCATGAATTATGAATTGAATCATGAATCATGAATCATGAATCATGAATTGAATCATGAATCATGAATCATGAATCAAATCATGAATCAAGAATCTTGAATCGAATCATGAATCATGAAATGAATCATGAATCATGAATCATATATCATGAATCATGAATCATGAATTGAATCATGAATCATAAATCATGAATTGAATCATGAATCATGAATCATGAATTAAATCCAGAATCATAAATTGAATCATGAATTGAATCATGAATCATGATTCATGAATCGAATCATGAATCAGGAATTGAATCATGAATCATGAATCATGAATCATGAATCATGAATTATGAATTGAATCATGAATCATGAATCATGAATCATGAATCGAATCACGAATCATGAATTGAATCATGAATCAAGAATCATGAATTGAATCATCAATCATGAATCATGAATTGAATCCTGAATTGAATCATGAATCATGAAATGAATCATGAATTAAATCATGAATCATGAATAATAAATTGAATCATGAATCATGAATTGAATCATAAATTGAATCATGAATCATGAATCATGAATCATGAATTGAATCATGAATCATGAATTGAATCATGAATCATGAATCATGAATTGAATCATGAATCATGAATTGAATCATGAATCATGAATCGAATCATGAATCATGAATTGAATCATGAATCATGAATTGAATCATGAATCATGAATCATGAATTGAATCATGAATCATGAATCATGAATTATGAATTGAATCATGAATCATGAATCATGAATCATAAATTGAATCATAAATCATGAATTGAATCATGAATCATGAATCATGAATTATGAATTGAATCATGAATCATGAATCATGAATCATAAATTGAATCATGAATCATGAATTGAATCATGAATCATGAATTATGAATTGAATCATAAATCATGAATCATGAATCATGAAACATGAATCATGAATCATGAAACATGAATCATGAATTGAATCATGAATCATGAATCATGAATCATGAATCATGAAGTGAATCATGAATCATGAATCGAATCATGAATCATGAATCAAAAATCATGAATTGAATCATGAATCATGAATTGAATCATGAATCATGAATCATGAATTAAATCATGAATCATTAATCATGAATAATAAATCGAATCATGATCATGAATCATGAATTGAATCATGAATCATGAATCATGAATTGAATCATAAATCATGAATGATAAATCAAATCATGAATCATAAATTGAATCATGAATCATGAATCTTGAATCATGAATCATGAATTGAATCATGAATCATAAATTATGAATCATGAATTGAATCATGAATCAGGAATTGAATCATCAATCATGAATCATGAATTATGAATTGAATCATGAATTGAATCATGAATCATAAATCATGAATTGAATCATGAATCATGAATTGAATCATGAATCATGAATCATGAATCATGAATCATGAATTGAATCATGAATCATGAATCGAATCATGAATCATGAATTGAATCATGAATCGAAACATGAATCATGAATCATGAATTGAATCATGAATCATGAATCGAATCATAAATCATGAATTATGAATCATGAATTGAATCATGAATCATGAATCGAATCATGAATCATGAATCATGAATTGAAATATGAATCGAAACATGAATCATGAATCATTAATTGAATCAGGAATCATGAATCGAATCATGAATCTTGAATCATGAATTGAATCATGAATCATGAATCATGAATCGAATCATGAATCATGAATCAAGAATCATGAATCGAATCATGAATCATGAATTGAATCATGAAGCATGAATCATGAATCATGAATCATTAATCATGAATTATGAATCATGAATTATGAATTGAATCATGAATCATGAATCATGAATCATGAATTGAATCATGAATCATGAATCATGAATCAAATCATGAATCAAGAATCTTGAATCGAATCATGAATCATGAAATGAATCATGAATCATGAATCATATATCATGAATCATGAATCATGAATTGAATCATGAATCATAAATCATGAATTGAATCATGAATCATGAATCATGAATTAAATCCAGAATCATAAATTGAATCATGAATTGAATCATGAATCATGATTCATGAATCGAATCATGAATCAGGAATTGAATCATGAATCATGAATCATGAATCATGAATCATGAATTATGAATTGAATCATGAATCATGAATCATGAATCGAATCACGAATCATGAATTGAATCATGAATCAAGAATCATGAATTGAATCATGAATCATGAATCATGAATTGAATCCTGAATTGAATCATGAATCATGAAATGAATCATGAATTAAATCATGAATCATGAATAATAAATTGAATCATGAATCATGAATTGAATCATAAATTGAATCATGAATCATGAATCATGAATCATGAATTGAATCATGAATCATGAATTGAATCATGAATCATGAATCATGAATTGAATCATGAATCATGAATTGAATCATGAATCATGAATCGAATCATGAATCATGAATTGAATCATGAATCATGAATTGAATCATGAATCATGAATCATGAATTGAATCATGAATCATAAATCATGAATTGAATCATGAATCATGAATCATGAATTATGAATTGAATCATGAATCATGAATCATGAATCATAAATTGAATCATAAATCATGAATTGAATCATGAATCATGAATCATGAATTATGAATTGAATCATGAATCATGAATCATGAATCATAAATTGAATCATGAATCATGAATTGAATCATGAATCATGAATTATGAATTGAATCATAAATCATGAATCATGAATCATGAAACATGAATCATGAATCATGAAACATGAATCATGAATTGAATCATGAATCATGAATCATGAATCATGAATCATGAAGTGAATCATGAATCATGAATCGAATCATGAATCATGAATCAAAAATCATGAATTGAATCATGAATCATGAATTGAATCATGAATCATGAATCATGAATTAAATCATGAATCATTAATCATGAATAATAAATCGAATCATGATCATGAATCATGAATTGAATCATGAATCATGAATCATGAATTGAATCATAAATCATGAATGATAAATCAAATCATGAATCATAAATTGAATCATGAATCATGAATCTTGAATCATGAATCATGAATTGAATCATGAATCATAAATTATGAATCATGAATTGAATCATGAATCAGGAATTGAATCATCAATCATGAATCATGAATTATGAATTGAATCATGAATTGAATCATGAATCATAAATCATGAATTGAATCATGAATCATGAATTGAATCATGAATCATGAATCATGAATCATGAATCATGAATTGAATCATGAATCATGAATCGAATCATGAATCATGAATTGAATCATGAATCGAAACATGAATCATGAATCATGAATTGAATCATGAATCATGAATCGAATCATAAATCATGAATTATGAATCATGAATTGAATCATGAATCATGAATCGAATCATGAATCATGAATCATGAATTGAAATATGAATCGAAACATGAATCATGAATCATTAATTGAATCAGGAATCATGAATCGAATCATGAATCTTGAATCATGAATTGAATCATGAATCATGAATCATGAATCGAATCATGAATCATGAATCAAGAATCATGAATCGAATCATGAATCATGAATTGAATCATGAAGCATGAATCATGAATCATGAATCATGAATCATGAATTATGAATCATGAATTATGAATTGAATCATGAATCATGAATCATGAATCATGAATTGAATCATGAAGCATGAATCATGAATCAAATCATGAATCAAGAATCTTGAATCGAATCATGAATCATGAAATGAATCATGAATCATGAATCATATATCATGAATCATGAATCATGAATTGAATCATGAATCATAAATCATGAATTGAATCATGAATCATGAATCATGAATTAAATCCAGAATCATAAATTGAATCATGAATTGAATCATGAATCATGATTCATGAATCGAATCATGAATCAGGAATTGAATCATGAATCATGAATCATGAATCATGAATCATGAATTATGAATTGAATCATGAATCATGAATCATGAATCGAATCACGAATCATGAATTGAATCATGAATCAAGAATCATGAATTGAATCATGAATCATGAATCATGAATTGAATCCTGAATTGAATCATGAATCATGAAATGAATCATGAATTAAATCATGAATCATGAATAATAAATTGAATCATGAATCATGAATTGAATCATAAATTGAATCATGAATCATGAATCATGAATCATGAATCATGAATTGAATCATGAATCATGAATTGAATCATGAATCATGAATCATGAATTGAATCATGAATCATGAATTGAATCATGAATCATGAATCGAATCATGAATCATGAATTGAATCATGAATCATGAATTGAATCATGAATCATGAATCATGAATTGAATCATGAATCATAAATCATGAATTGAATCATGAATCATGAATCATGAATTATGAATTGAATCATGAATCATGAATCATGAATCATAAATTGAATCATAAATCATGAATTGAATCATGAATCATGAATCATGAATTATGAATTGAATCATGAATCATGAATCATGAATCATAAATTGAATCATGAATCATGAATTGAATCATGAATCATGAATTATGAATTGAATCATAAATCATGAATCATGAATCATGAAACATGAATCATGAATCATGAAACATGAATCATGAATTGAATCATGAATCATGAATCATGAATCATGAATCATGAAGTGAATCATGAATCATGAATCGAATCATGAATCATGAATCAAAAATCATGAATTGAATCATGAATCATGAATTGAATCATGAATCATGAATCATGAATTAAATCATGAATCATTAATCATGAATAATAAATCGAATCATGATCATGAATCATGAATTGAATCATGAATCATGAATCATGAATTGAATCATAAATCATGAATGATAAATCAAATCATGAATCATAAATTGAATCATGAATCATGAATCTTGAATCATGAATCATGAATTGAATCATGAATCATAAATTATGAATCATGAATTGAATCATGAATCAGGAATTGAATCATCAATCATGAATCATGAATTATGAATTGAATCATGAATTGAATCATGAATCATAAATCATGAATTGAATCATGAATCATGAATTGAATCATGAATCATGAATCATGAAATGAAACATGAATCATGAATTGAATCATGAATCATGAATTGAATCATGAATCATGAATCAAGAATCGAATCATGAATCATGAAACATGAATTTAATCATGAATCATGAATTGAATCATGAATCATGAATCGAATCATAAATCATGAATTATAAATCATGAATTGAATCATGAATCATGAATCGAATCATGAATCATGAATTGAATCATAAATCGAAACATGAATCATAAATCATTAATTGAATCAGGAATCATGAATAGAATCATGAATCTTGAATCATGAATCATGAATCATGAATCGAATCATGAATCATGAATAAAGAATCATGAATCGAATCATGAATCATGAATTGAATCATGAAGAATGAATCATGAATTATGAATTGAATCATGAATTATGAATCATGAATCATGAATTATGAATCATGAATTATGAATTGAATCATGAATTATGAATCATGAATCATGAATCATGAATTGAATCATGAAGCATGAATCATGAATCATGAATTGAATCATGAATCATGAATCATGAATCGAATCATGAATCAAGAATCTTGAATCGAATCATGAATCATGAAATGAATCATGAATCATGGATCATGAATTGAATCATGAATCAAGAATCTTAAATCGAATCATGAATCATGAAATGAATCATGAATAATGAATCATGAATCATGAATCATGAATTGAATCATGAATTGAATCATGAATCATGAATCATGAATCATGAATTAAATCCAGAATCATAAATTGAATCATGAATCATGAATCATGAATTGAATCATGAATCATGAATCATGATTAATGAATTGAATCATGAATTGAATCATGAATCATGAATTGAATCATAATTCATGAATCATGAATTCAATCATGAATCATGAATTGAATCATGAATCATGAGTCATGAATCGAATCATGAATCATGAATTGAATCATGAATCATGATTAATGAATTGAATCATGAATTGAATCATGAATCATGAATTGAATCATAATTCATGAATCATGAATCATGAATTCAATCATGAATCATGAATTGAATCATGAATCATGAGTCATGAATCGAATCATGAATCATGAATTGAATCATGAATCATGAATCATGAATTGAATCATGAATCATGAATTGCATCATGAATCATGAATCATGAATTGAATCATGAATCGAATCATGAATCATGAATCAAAAATCATGAATCGAATCATGAATCATGAATTGAATCATGAATCATGAATTATGAATTGAATCATGAATCATGAATTCAATCATGAATCATGAATCATGAATCATGAATCGAATCATGAATCATGAATCATAAATCATGAATTGAATCATGAATCATGAATCATGAATTGAATCATGAATCATGAATTGAATCTTGAATCATGAATCATGAATAATGAATTGAATCATGAATCATGAATCATGAATCGAATCATGAATCATGAATCAAGAATCATGAATCGAATCATGAATCATGAATTGAATCATGAATCATGAATCATGAATCATGAATCATGAATCGAATCATGAATCATGAATCAAGAATCATGAATCGAATCATGAATCATGAATTGAATCATGAAGCATGAATCATGAATTATGAATTGAATCATGAATTATGAATCATGAATCATGAATTATGAATCATGAATTATGAATTGAAGCATGAATTATGAATTGAATCATGAATTATGAATCATGAATCATGAATTATGAATCATGAATTATGAATTGAATCATGAATTATGAATCATGAATCATGAATCATGAATCATGAATCATGAATCATGAATTGAATCATGAATCATGAATTATGAATCGAATCATGAATCAAGAATCTTGAATCGAATCATGAATCATGAAATGAATCATGAATCATGAATCATGAATTGAATCATGAATCAAGAATCTTGAATCGCATCATGAATCATGAAATGAATCATGAATCATGAATCATGAATTGAATCATGAATTGAATCATGAATCATAAATCATGAATTGAATCATGAATCATGAATCATGAATCATGAATTAAATCCAGAATCATAAATTGAATCATGAATTGAATCATGAATCATGATTCATGAATCATAAATTGAACCATGAATCATGAATCATGAATTGAATCATGAATCATGAATCATGATTAATGAATTGAATCATGAATTGAATCATGAATCATGAATCATGAATTGAATCATAATTCATGAATCATGAATCATGAATTCAATCATGAATCATGAATCATGAATTGAATCATGAATCATGAGTCATGAATCGAATCATGAATCATGAATTGAATCATGAATCATGAATCATGAATTGAATCATGAATCATGAATTGCATCATGAATCATGAATCATGAATTGAATCATGAATCGAATCATGAATCATGAATCAAAAATCATGAATCGAATCATGAATCATGAATTGAATCATGAATCATGAATTATGAATTGAATCATGAATCATGAATTCAATCATGAATCATGAATCATGAATCATGAATCATGAATCATAAATCATGAATTGAATCATGAATCATGAATCATGAATTGAATCATGAATCATGAATCATGAATTGAATCTTGAATCATGAATCATGAATAATGAATTGAATCATGAATCATGAATCATGAATCGAATCATGAATCATGAATCAAGAATCATGAATCGAATCATGAATCATGAATTGAATCATGAATCCTGAATCATGAATCATGAATCATGAATCATGAATCAAATCATGAATCATGAATCATGAATCATGAATCATGAATTGAATCATGAATCATGAATCATGAATTGAATCATGAATCATGAATCATGAATTGAATCATGAATCATGAATTGAATCATGAATCATGAATCATGAATCATGAATCATGAATTGAATCATGAATCATGAATTGAATCATGAATCATGAATCATGAATTGAATAATGAATCATAAATCATGAATTGAATCATGAATCATGAATCATGAATTATGAATTGAATCATGAATCATGAATCATGAATCATGAATTGAATCATGAATCATGAATCATGAATCATGAATTGAATCATGAATCATGAATCATGAATCGAATCATGAATCATGAATCAAGAATCATGAAACGAATCATGAATCATGACTTGAATCATGAATCATGAATTGAATCATGAATCATGAATCATGAATCATGAATCATGAATTGAATCATGAATCATGAATCATGAATTGAATCAGGATTCGAATCATGAATTGAATCATGAATTGAATCATGAATCATGAATTATGAATCATGAATTGAATCATGAATCATGAATTGAATCATGAATCATGAATCATGAATTGAATCATGAATCATGAATCGAATCATGAATCATGAATTAAATCATGAATCATGAATTAGGAATCATAAATTGAATCATGAATCATGAATTGAATCATGAATCATGAATCATGAATTTAATAATGAATCATGAATCATGAATTGAATCATGAATTGAATCATGAATCATGAATTGAAACATGAATTAAATCATGAATCATGAATCATAAATTGAATCATGAATTGAATCATGAATCATGAATCATGAATTGAATCATGAATCATGAATCATGAATTGAATCATAAATTGAATCATGAATCATGAATTGAATCATGAATCATGAATCATGAATTGAATCATGAATCATGAATTGAATCATAAATCATGAATTAGGAATCATAAATTGAATCATGAATCATGAATTGAATCATGAATCATGAATCATGAATCATGAATCATGAATTGAATCATGAATCTTGAATCATGAATTGAATCATGAATCATGAATTGAATCATGAATTGAATCATGAATCATGAATCATGAATTGAATCATGAATCATGAATCATGAATTGAATTATGAATCATGAATCAAATCATGAATCATGAATTGAATCATGAATCAAATCATGAATCATGAATTGAATCATAAATCATGAATTGAATCATGAATCATGAATCGAATCATGAATCTTGATTCATGAATTGAGTAATGAATCATGAATCATGAATCATGAATTGAATCATGAATCATGAATCATGAATCGAATCATGAATCATGAGTCAAGAATCATGAATCGAATCATGAATCATCAATCATGAATTATGAATTGAATCATGAATCATGAATCATGAATTGAATCATGAATCATGAATCATGAATTGAATCATGAATCATGAATCAAATAATGAATCATGAATCAAGAATCATGAATCGAATCATGAATCATGAATTGAATCATGAATCATGAATCATGAATTTAATCATGAATCATTAATCATGAATCGAATCATGAATCATGAATCATAATTCATGAATTGAATCATGAATCATGAATCATGAATTGAATCATGAATCATAAATCATGAATCATGAATTGAATCATGAATCATGAATTGAATCATGAATCATAAATCATAAATCATGAATCATGAATCATGAATCATGAATCATGAATTGAATCATGAATCATGAATTGAATCATGAATCATGAATCATGAATCATGAATCATGAATCATAAATCATGAATCATAAATCATGAATTGAATCATGAATCATGAATCATGAATTATGAATTGAATCATGAATCATGAATCATGAATCAAGAATCATGAATTGAATCATGAATCATGAATTGAATCATGAATCATGAATCATGAATTGAATCATGAATCATGAATCATGAATTATGAATTGAATCATGAATCATGAATCATGAATCATGAATTGAATCATGAATCATGAATCATGAATCATGAATCATGAATTGAATCATGAATCATGAATCATGAATCATGAATCATGAATTGAATCATGAATCATGAATTGAATCATGAATCATGAATCATGAATCATGAATTGAATAATGAATCATAAATCATGAATTGAATCATGAATCATGAATCATGAATTATGAATTGAATCATGAATCATGAATCATGAATCATGAATCATGAATTGAATCATGAATCATGAATCATGAATCATGAATTGAATCATGAATCATGAATCATGAATCGAATCATGAATCATGAATCAAGAATCATGAAACGAATCATGAATCATGACTTGAATCATGAATCATGAATTGAATCATGAATCATGAATCATGAATCATGAATCATGAATCATGAATTGAATCATGAATCATGAATCATGAATTGAATCAGGATTCGAATCATGAATTGAATCATGAATCATGAATTGAATCATGAATCATGAATTATGAATCATGAATTGAATCATGAATCATGAATTGAATCATGAATCATGAATCATGAATTGAATCATGAATCATGAATCATGAATCGAATCATGAATCATGAATTAAATCATGAATCATGAATTAGGAATCATAAATTGAATCATGAATCATGAATTGAATCATGAATCATGAATCATGAATTTAATAATGAATCATGAATCATGAATTGAATCATGAATTGAATCATGAATCATGAATTGAAACATGAATTAAATCATGAATCATGAATCATAAATTGAATCATGAATTGAATCATGAATCATGAATCATGAATTGAATCATGAATCATGAATCATGAATTGAATCATAAATTGAATCATGAATCATGAATTGAATCATGAATCATGAATCATGAATTGAATCATGAATCTTGAATTGAATCATAAATCATGAATTAGGAATGATAAATTGAATCATGAATCATGAATTGAATCATGAATCATGAATCATGAATCATGAATCATGAATCATGAATCTTGAATCATGAATTGAATCATGAATCATGAATTGAATCATGAATTGAATCATGAATCATGAATCATGAATTGAATCATGAATCATGAATTGAATTATGAATCATGAATCAAATCATGAATCATGAATTGAATCATGAATCAAATCATGAATCATGAATCGAATCATGAATCTTGATTCATGAATTGAGTAATGAATCATGAATCATGAATCATGAATTGAATCATGAATCATGAATCATGAATCGAATCATGAATCATGAGTCAAGAATCATGAATCGAATCATGAATCATCAATCATGAATTATGAATTGAATCATGAATCATGAATCATGAATTGAATCATGAATCATGAATCATGAATCATGAATTGAATCATGAATCATGAATCGAATCATGAATCATGAATCAAGAATCATGAATCGAATCATGAATCATGAATTGAATCATGAATCATGAATCATGAATTTAATCATGAATCATTAATCATGAATCGAATCATGAATCATGAATCATAATTCATGAATTGAATCATGAATCATGAATTGAATCATGAATCATAAATCATGAATCATGAATTGAATCATGAATCATGAATTGAATCATGAATCATAAATCATAAATCATGAATCAAATCATGAATCATGAATCATGAATCATGAATTGAATCATGAATCATGAATTGAATCATGAATCATGAATCATGAATCATGAATCATGAATCATGAATCATAAATCATGAATCATAAATCATGAATTGAATCATGAATCATGAATCATGAATTATGAATTGAATCATGAATCATGAATCATGAATCAAGAATCATGAATTGAATCATGAATCATGAATTGAATCATGAATCATGAATCATGAATTGAATCATGAATCATGAATCATGAATCATGAATTGAATCGTGAATCATGAATCATGAATCATGAATCATGAAGTGAATCATGAATCATGAATCATGAATCGAATCATGAATCATGAATCATGAATCGAATCATGAATCAAAAATCATGAATCATGAATTGAATCATGAATCATGAATCATGAATTAAATCATGAATCATGAATCATGAATAATAAATCGAATCATGAATCATGAATCATGAATCATGAATTGAATCATGAATCATGAATCATGAATTGAATCATAAATCATGAATGATAAATCAAATCATGAATCATAAATTGAATCATGAATCATAAATCTTGAATCATGAATCATGAATCATGAATTGAATCATGAATCATGAATCATGAATTGAATCATAAATCATGAATGATAAATCAAATCATGAATCATAAATTGAATCATGAATCATAAATCTTGAATCATGAATCATGAATTATGAATTGAATCATGAATCATAAATCATGAATCATGAATCGAATCATGAATCATGAATTGAATCATGAATCATGAATCATGAATTGAATCATGAATCATGAATCATGAATTGAATCCTGAATTGAATGATGAATCATGAATTGAATCATGAATTAAATCATGAATCATGAATAATAAATTGAATCATGAATCATGAATCATGAATTGAATCATGAATTGAATCATGAATCATGAATCATGATTCATGAATCATGAATCATGAATTGAATCATGAATCATGAATTGAAACATGAATCATGAATCATGAATCATGAATTGAATCATGAATCATGAATCATGAATCATGAATTGAATCATGAATCATGAATTGAATCATGAATCATGAATCATGAATCATGAATTGAATCATGAATCATGAATTGAATCATGAATCATGAATCATGAATCATGAATCATGAATTGAATCATGAATCATGAATCATGAATTGAATCATGAATCATGAATCATGAATTGAATCATGAATCATGAATCATGAATTGAATCATGAATCGAATCATGAATCATGAATCAAAAATCATGAATCGAATCATGAATCATGAATTGAATCATGAATCATAATTCATGAATTGAATCATGAATCATGAATTGAATCATGAATCATGAATCATGAATCATGAATTGAATCATGAATCAAGAATCATGAATCGAATCATGAATCATCAATCATGAATCATGAATCAAGAATCATGAATCGAATCATGAATCATGAATTGAATCATGAATAATGAATCATGAATTAAATCATGAATCATGAATCATGAATCGAATCATGAATCATGAATCATGAATCATGAATCATGACTCATGAATTGAATCATGAATCATGAATTGAATCATGAATCATGAATCATGAATCATGAATCATGAATTGAATCATGAATCATGAATCATGAATTGAATCATGAATCATGAATCATGAATCATGAATCAAATCATGAATCAAGAATCATGAATCATGAATCATGAGTTGAATCATGAATCATGAATTGAATCATGAATCATGAATCATGAATCATGAATCATGTATTGAATCATGAATCATAAATCATGAATTGAATCATGAATCATGAATCATGAATTATGAATTGAATCATGAATCATGAATCAAGAATCATGAATTGAATCATGAATCATGAATTGAATCATGAATCATGAATTGAATCTTGAATCACGAATGATGAATTATGAATTGAATCATGAATCATGAATCATGAATCATGAATCATGAATTGAATCATGAATCATGAATCATGAATCATGAATCATGAAGTGAATCATGAATCATGAATCGAATCATGAATCATGAATCAAAAATCATGAATCGAATCATGAATCATGAATTGAATCATGAATCATGAATCATGAATCATGAATCAAATCATGAATCATGAATCATGAATCATGTATCATGAATCATGAAGTGAATCATGAATCATGAATTAAAACATGAATCATGAATCATGAATAATAAATCGAATCATGAATCATGAATCATGAATCATGAATCATGAATTGAATCATGAATCATGAATCATGAATTGAATCATGAATCATGAATCATGAATCATGAATCGAATCATGAATCATGAATTGAATCATGAATCATGAATCATGAATTGAATCATGAATCATGAATCATGAATTGAATCATGAATCATGAATCATGAATTGAATCATGAATCATGAATCATGAATTGAATCCTGAATTGAATCATGAATCATGAATTGAATCATGAATTAAATCATGAATCATGAATAATAAATTGAATCATGAATCATGAATCATGAATTGAATCATGAATTATGAATCATGAATCATGAATCATGAATTGAATCATGAATCATGAATCATGAATCATAAATTGAATCATGAATCATGAATTGAATCATGAATCATGAATCATGAAACATGAATCATGAATTGAATCATGAATCATGAATCATGAATTGAATCATGAATCATGAATCATGAATTGAATCATGAATCATGAATCGAATCATGAATCATGAATCATGAATTGAATGATGAATCGAATCATGAATCATGAATCAAAAATCATGAATCGAATCATGAATCATGAATTGAATCATGAATCATGAATCATGAATTGAATCATGAATCATGAATTGAATCATGAATCATGAATCATGAATCATGAATCATAAATCGAATCATGAATCATGAATCATGAATCATGAATCATAAATCATGAATTGAATCATGAATCATGAATCATGAATCGAATCATGAATCATGAATCATGAATCATGAATCATGACTCATGAATTGAATCATGAATCATGAATTGAATCATGAATCATGAATCATGAATCATGAATCATGAATTGAATCATGAATCATGAATCATGAATTGAATCATGAATCATGAATCATGAATCATGAATCAAATCATGAATCATGAATCATGAATCATGAATCATGAATTGAATCATGAATCATGAATTGAATCATGAATCATGAATCATGAATCATGAATCATGTATTGAATCATGAATCATAAATCATGAATTGAATCATGAATCATGAATCATGAATTATGAATTGAATCATGAATCATGAATCAAGAATCATGAATTGAATCATGAATCATGAATTGAATCATGAATCATGAATTGAATCTTGAATCACGAATGATGAATTATGAATTGAATCATGAATCATGAATCATGAATCATGAATCATGAATTGAATCATGAATCATGAATCATGAATCATGAATCATGAAGTGAATCATGAATCATGAATCGAATCATGAATCATGAATCAAAAATCATGAATCGAATCATGAATCATGAATTGAATCATGAATCATGAATCATGAATCATGAATCAAATCATGAATCATGAATCATGAATCATGTATCATGAATCATGAAGTGAATCATGAATCATGAATCATGAATTAAAACATGAATCATGAATCATGAATAATAAATCGAATCATGAATCATGAATCATGAATCATGAATCATGAATTGAATCATGAATCATGAATCATGAATTGAATCATGAATCATGAATCATGAATCATGAATCGAATCATGAATCATGAATTGAATCATGAATCATGAATCATGAATTGAATCATGAATCATGAATCATGAATTGAATCATGAATCATGAATTGAATCATGAATCATGAATCATGAATCATGAATCGAATCATGAATCATGAATTGAATCATGAATCATGAATCATGAATTGAATCATGAATCATGAATTGAATCATGAATCATGAATCATGAATTGAATCCTGAATTGAATCATGAATCATGAATTGAATCATGAATTAAATCATGAATCATGAATAATAAATTGAATCATGAATCATGAATCATGAATTGATTCATGAATTGAATCATGAATCATGAATCATGAATCATGAATCATGAATCATGAATTGAATCATGAATCATGAATTGAATCATGAATCATGAATCATGAATCATGAATTGAATCATGAATTATGAATCATGAATCATGAATCATGAATTGAATCATGAATCATGAATCATGAATCATAAATTGAATCATGAATCATGAATTGAATCATGAATCATGAATCATGAAACATGAATCATGAATTGAATCATGAATCATGAATCATGAATTGAATCATGAATCATGAATCATGAATTGAATCATGAATCATGAATCGAATCATGAATCATGAATCATGAATTGAATGATGAATCGAATCATGAATCATGAATCAAAAATCATGAATCGAATCATGAATCATGAATTGAATCATGAATCATGAATCATGAATTGAATCATGAATCATGAATTGAATCATGAATCATGAATCATGAATCATGAATCATAAATCGAATCATGAATCATGAATCATGAATCATGAATCATAAATCATGAATTGAATCATGAATCATGAATCATGAATTGAATCATGAATCATGAATCATGAATTGAATCATGAATCATGAATCATGAATCATGAATCATGAATCATGAATTGAATCATGAATCATGAATCATGAATCAAGAATCATGAATCGAATCATGAATCATGAATTGAATCATGAATCATGAATCATGAATTGAATCATGAATCATGAATCATGAATCGAATCATGAATCATGAATCATGAATCATAAATCATGAATTGAATCATGAATAATGAATCATGAATTGAATCATGAATCATGAATCATGAATTGAATCATGAATCATGAATTGAATCATGAATCATGAATCATGAATCGAATCATGAATCATGAATCATGAATCATGAATCATAAATTGAATCATGAATCATGAATTGAATCATGAATCATGAATCATGAATCATGAATTGAATCATGAATCATAAATCATGAATTGAATCATGAATCATGAATCATGAATCGAATCATGAATCATGAATCATGAATCATGAATCATGAATCGAATCATGAATCATGAATCATGAATCATGAATCATGAATTGAATCATGAATAATGAATCATGAATTGAATCATGAATCATGAATCATGAATTGAATCATAAATCATGAATTGAATCATAAATCATGAATTGAATCATGAATCATGAATCATGAATCGAATCATGAATCATGAATCATGAATCATGAATTGAATCATGAATCATGAATTGAATCATGAATCATGAATCATGAATCATGAATCATGAATTGAATCATGAATCATAAATCATGAATTGAATAATGAATCATGAATCATGAATTATGAATTGAATCATGAATCATGAATCATGAATCAAGAATCATGAATTGAATCATGAATCATGAATTGAATCATGAATCATGAATCATGAATTGAATCATGAATCATGAATCATGAATCATGAATCATGAATTGAATCATGAATCATAAATCATGAATTGAATCATGAATCATGAATCATGAATTATGAATTGAATCATGAATCATGAATCATGAATCAAGAATCATGAATTGAATCATGAATCATGAATTGAATCATGAATCATGAATCATGAATTATGAATTGAATCATGAATCATGAATCATGAATCATGAATTGAATCATGAATCATGAATCATGAATCATGAATCATGAATCATGAAGTGAATCATGAATCATGAATCATGAATCGAATCATGAATCATGAATCAAAAATCATGAATCGAATCATGAATCATGAATTGAATCATGAATCATGAATTAAATCATGAATCATGAATAATAAATCGAATCATGAATCATGAATCATGAATCATGAATCATGAATTGAATCATGAATCATGAATCATGAATTGAATCATAAATAATGAATGATAAATCAAATCATGAATCATAAATTGAATCATGAATCATGAATCTTGAATCATGAATCATGAATTATGAATTGAATCATGAATCATGAATCCTGAATCATGAATCGAATCATGAATCATGAATTGAATCATGAATCATGAATCATGAATTATGAATTGAATCATGAATCATGAATCATGAATCAAGAATCATGAATTGAATCATGAATCATGAATTGAATCATGAATCATGAATCATGAATTGAATCATGAATCATGAATCATGAATCATGAATCATGAATTGAATCATGAATCATAAATCATGAATTGAATCATGAATCATGAATCATGAATCATGAATCATGAATCATGAATCAAGAATCATGAATTGAATCATGAATCATGAATTGAATCATGAATCATGAATTGAATCATGAATCATGAATCATGAATTATGAATTGAATCATGAATCATGAATCATGAATCATGAATCATGAATCATGAATCATGAAGTGAATCATGAATCATGAATCATGAATCGAATCATGAATCATGAATCAAAAATCATGAATCGAATCATGAATCATGAATTGAATCATGAATCATGAATCATGAATTAAATCATGAATCATGAATCATGAATCATGAAGTGAATCATGAATCATGAATCATGAATCGAATCATGAATCAAAAATCATGAATCGAATCATGAATCATGAATTGAATCATGAATCATGAATCATGAATTAAATCATGAATCATGAATAATAAATTGAATCATGAATCATCAATCATGAATCATGAATTGAATCATGAATCATGAATCATGAATTGAATCATAAATAATGAATGATAAATCAAATCATGAATCATAAATTGAATCATGAATCATGAATCTTGAATCATGAATCATGAATTATGAATTGAATCATGAATCATGAATCATGAATCATGAATCGAATCATGAATCATGAATCATGAATTGAATCATGAATCATGAATCATGAATTGAATCCTGAATTGAATCATGAATCATGAATTGAATCTTGAATTAAATCATGAATCATGAATAATAAATTAAATCATGAATCATGAATCATGAATCATGAATTGAATCATGAATCATAAATCATGAATTGAATCATGAATCATGAATCATGAATTATGAATTGAATCATGAATCATGAATCATGAATCAAGAATCATGAATTGAATCATGAATCATGAATTGAATCATGAATCATGAATTGAATCATGAATCATGAATCATGAATTATGAATTGAATCATGAATCATGAATCATGAATCATGAATCATGAATTGAATCATGAATCATGAATCATGAATCATGAAGTGAATCATGAATCATGAATCATGAATCGAATCATGAATCATGAATCAAAAATCATGAATCGAATCATGAATCATGAATTGAATCATGAATCATGAATCATGAATTAAATCATGAATCATGAATAATAAATCGAATCATGAATCATGAATCATGAATCATGAATTGAATCATGAATCATGAATCATGAATTGAATCATAAATAATGAATGATAAATCAAATCATGAATCATAAATTGAATCATGAATCATGAATCTTGAATCATGAATCATGAATTATGAATTGAATCATGAATCATGAATCATGAATCATGAATCGAATCATGAATCATGAATTGAATCATGAATCATGAATCATGAATTATGAATTGAATCATGAATCATGAATCATGAATCAAGAATCATGAATTGAATCATGAATCATGAATTGAATCATGAATCATGAATCATGAATTGAATCATGAATCATGAATCATGAATCATGAATCATGAATTGAATCATGAATCATAAATCATGAATTGAATCATGAATCATGAATCATGAATCATGAATCATGAATCAAGAATCATGAATTGAATCATGAATCATGAATTGAATCATGAATCATGAATTGAATCTTGAATCATGAATCATGAATTATGAATTGAATCATGAATCATGAATCATGAATCATGAATCATGAATCATGAAGTGAATCATGAATCATGAATCATGAATCGAATCATGAATCATGAATCAAAAATCATGAATCGAATCATGAATCATGAATTGAATAATGAATCATGAATCATGAATTAAATCATGAATCATGAATAATAAATTGAATCATGAATCATGAATCATGAATCATGAATTGAATCATGAATCATGAATCATGAATTGAATCATGAATCATGAATCGAATCATGAATAATGAATCATGAATTGAATCATGAATCGAATCATGAATGATGAATCAAAAATCATGAATCGAATCATGAATCATGAATTGAATCATGAATCATGAATTGAATCATGAATCATGAATTGAATCATGAATCATGAATCATGAATCATGAATCATAAATCGAATCATGAATCATGAATCATGAATCATGAATCATAAATCATGAATTGAATCATGAATCATGAATCATGAATTGAATCATGAATCATGAATCATGAATTGAATCATGAATCATGAATCATGAATCATGAATTGAATCATGAATCATGAATCATGAATCGAATCATGAATCATGAATCAAGAATCATGAATCATGAATCATGAATCATGAATTGAATCATGAATCATGAATCATGAATCGAATCATGAATCATGAATCAAGAATCATGAATCGAATCATGAATCATGAATTGAATCATGAATCATGAATCATGAATCGAATCATGAATCGAATCATGAATCATGAATCATGAATCATGAATCATGAATTGAATCATGAATAATAATTCATGAATTGAATCATGAATCATGAATCATGAATTGAATCATGAATCATGAATTGAATCATGAATCATGAATCATGAATCATGAATCGAATCATGAATCATGAATCATGAATCATGAATCATGAATTGAATCATGAATCATGAATTGAATCATGAATCATGAATCATGAATCAAGAATTGAATCATGAATCATGAATCATGAATTAAATCATGAATCATAAATCATGAATCATGAATCGAATCATGAATCATGAATTGAATAATGAATCATGAATTGAATCATGAATCATGAATTAAATCATGAATCATGAATCATGAATCGAATCATGAATTAAATCATGAATCATGAATTAAATCATGAATCATGAATCATGAATCGAATCATGAATTAAATCATGAATCATGAATTGAATCATGAATCATGAATTGAATAATGAATCATGAATCATGAATTGAATCATGAATCATGAATCATGAATCGAATCATGAATCATGAATTAAATCATGAATCATGAATTGAATCATGAATCATGAATTGAATAATGAATCATGAATCACGAATTGAATCATGAATTGCATCATGAAGCATGAATTGAATCATGAATTAAATCATGAATCATGAATCATAAATTGAATCATGAATTGAATCATGAATCATGAATCATGAATTGAATCATGAATCATGAATCATGAATTGAATCATGAATTATGATTCATGAATCATGAATCATGAATCATGAATTGAATCATGAATCATGATTCATGAATCATGAATTGAATCATGAATCATGAATCATGAATTGAATCATGAATCATGAATTGAATCATGCATCATGAATTGAATCATGAATTGAATCATAAATCATGAATCATGAATCATGAATTGAATTCATCAATCATGAATCATGAATTGAATCCTGAATTGAATCATGAATCATGAATTGAATCATGAATCATGAATCATGAATCGAATCATGAATCATGAATAATGAATCATGAATTGAATCATGAATCATGAATCATGAATTGAATCATGAATCATGAATTGAATCATGAATCATGAATCGAATCATGAATCATGAATCATGAATCATGAATTGAATCATGAATCATGAATTGAATCATGAATCATGAATCATGAATCATGAATTGAATCATGAATCATAAATCATGAATTATGAATTGAATCATGAATCATGAATCATGAATTTAATCATGAATAATGAATCATGAATCATGAATTGAATCATGATTAATGAATCATGAATCGAATCATGAATCATGAATCATGAATCATGAATCATGAATCGAATCATGAATCATGAATCATGAATCATGAATTGAATCATGAATCATGAATCATGAATTAAATCATAAATCATGAATCATGAATTGAATCATGAATAATGAATCATGAATTGAATCATGAATCATGAATCATGAATTGAATCATGAATCATGAATTGAATCATGAATCATGAATCGAATCATGAATCATGAATCATGAATCATGAATTAAATCATGA
Source organism: Mixophyes australis (assembly GCA_036250195.1). Taxonomy (NCBI): domain Eukaryota; kingdom Metazoa; phylum Chordata; class Amphibia; order Anura; family Limnodynastidae; genus Mixophyes; species Mixophyes australis. The sequence goes on from JAVHZZ010000088.1 coordinate 239,525, forward strand.
ATCATGAATTGAATCATGAATCATGAATCATGAATCATGAATCATGAATTGAATCATGAATCATGATTCATGAATCATGAATTGAATCATGAATCATGAATTGAATCATGAATCATGAATCATGAATCATGAATTGAATCATGAATCATAAATCATGAATTGAATCATGAATTATGAATCATGAATCATGAATCATGAATCATGAATCGAATCATGAATCATGAATCATGAATCATGAATCATGAATCGAATCATGAATCATGAATCATGAATCATGAATTGAATCATGAATAATGAATCATGAATTGAATCATGAATCATGAATTGAATCATGAATAATGAATCATGAATTGAATCATGAATCATGAATCATGAATTGAATCATAAATCATGAATCGAATCATGAATCATGAATCATGAATCATGAATCATGAATTGAATCATGAATCATGAATTGAATCATGAATCATGAATCAGGAATCATGAATCAAATCATGAATCATGAATCATGAATCATGAATTGAATCATGAATCATGAATTGAATCATGAATCATGAATCATGAATCATGAATCATGAATCATGAATTGAATCATGAATCATAAATCATGAATTGAATCATGAATCATGAATCATGAATTATGAATTGAATCATGAATCATAAATCATGAATCAAGAATCATGAATTGAATCATGAATCATGAATTGAATCATGAATCATGAATCATGAATTGAATCATGAATCATGAATCATGAATTGAATCATGAATCATAAATCATGAATTGAATCATGAATCATGAATCATGAATTATGAATTGAATCATGAATCATGAATCATGAATCAAGAATCATGAATTGAATCATGAATCATGAATTGAATCATGAATCATGAATTGAATCATGAATCATGAATCATGAATTATGAATTGAATCATGAATCATGAATCATGAATCATGAATTGAATCATGAATCATGAATCATGAATCATGAATCATGAAGTGAATCATGAATCATGAATCATGAATCGAATCATGAATCATGAATCAAAAATAATGAATCGAATCATGAATCATGAATTAAATCATGAATCATGAATAATAAATCGAATCATGAATCATGAATCATGAATCATGAATCATGAATTGAATCATGATTCATGAATCATGAATTGAATCATAAATAATGAATGATAAATCAAATCATGAATCATAAATTGAATCATGAATCATGAATCTTGAATCATGAATCATGAATTATGAATTGAATCATGAATCATGAATCATGAATCATGAATCGAATCATGAATCATGAATTGAATCATGAATCATGAATCATGAATTGAATCATAAATCATGAATCATGAATTGAATCCTGAATTGAATCATGAATCATGAATTGAATCATGAATTAAATCATGAATCATGAATAATAAATTGAATCATGAATCATGAATCATGAATTGAATCATGAATCATGAATCATGAATCATGCATAATGAATCATGAATCATGAATTGAATCATGAATCATAAATTGAATCATGAATAATGAATCATGAATCATGAATTGAATCATGAATCATGAATCATGAATCATGAATTGAATCATGAATCATGAATTGAATCATGAATCATGAATCATGAATTGAATCATGAATCATGAATTGAATCATGAATCATGAATCATGAATCATGAATCATGAATTGAATCATGAATCATGAATCATGAATTGAATCATGAATCATGAATCATGAATTGAATCATGAATCATGAATCGAATCATGAATAATGAATCATGAATTGAATCATGAATCGAATCATGAATGATGAATCAAAAATCATGAATCGAATCATGAATCATGAATTGAATCATGAATCATGAATCATAAATCGAATCATGAATCATGAATCATGAATCATGAATCATAAATCATGAATTGAATCATGAATCATGAATCATGAATCGAATCATGAATCATGAATTAAATCATGAATCATGAATTGAATCATGAATCATGAATTGAATAATGAATCATGAATCACGAATTGAATCATGAATTGAATCATGAAGCATGAATTGAATCATGAATTAAATCATGAATCATGAATCATAAATTGAATCATGAATTGAATCATGAATCATGAATCATGAATTGAATCATGAATCATGAATCATAAATTGAATCATGAATCATGATTCATGAATCATGAATCATGAATCATGAATTGAATCATGAATCATGATTCATGAATCATGAATTGAATCATGAATCATGAATCATGAATTGAATCATGAATCATGAATTGAATCATGCATCATGAATTGAATCATAAATCATGAATCATGAATCATGAATTGAATTCATCAATCATGAATCATGAATTGAATCCTGAATTGAATCATGAATCATTAATTGAATCATGAATCATGAATTGAATCATGAATCATGAATCATGAATCGAATTATGAATAATGAATCATGAATTGAATCATGAATAATGAATCATGAATTGAATCATGAATCATGAATCATGAATTGAATCATGAATCATGAATTGAATCATGAATCATGAATCGAATCATGAATCATGAATCATGAATCATGAATCATGAATTGAATCATGAATCATGAATCATGAATCATGAATTGAATCATGAATCAGAAATCATGAATTATGAATTGAATCATGAATAATGAATCATGAATTGAATCATGAATTATGAATCATGAATCATGAATTGAATCATGATTAATGAATCATGAATCGAATCATGAATCATGAATCATGAATCGAATCATGAATCATGAATCATGAATCATGAATTGAATCATGAATCATGAATCATGAATTAAATCATAAATCATGAATCATGAATTGAATCATGAATAATGAATCATGAATTGAATCATGAATCATGAATCATGAATTGAATCATGAATCATGAATTGAATCATGAATCATGAATCGAATCATGAATCATGAATCATGAATCATGAATCATGAATTAAATCATGAATCATGAATTGAATCATGAATCATGAATCATGAATCATGAATCATGAATTGAATCATGAATCATGAATCATGAATCATGAATTGAATCATGAATCATGAATTGAATCATGAATCATGAATCATGAATCATGAATTGAATCATGAATCATAAATCATGAATTGAATCATGAATCATGAATCATGAATCATGAATCGAATCATGAATCATGAATCATGAATCATGAATCATGAATCGAATCATGAATCATGAATCATGAATCATGAATTGAATCATGAATAATGAATCATGAATTGAATCATGAATCATGAATCATGAATTGAATCATAAATCATGAATTGAATCATGAATCATGAATCATGAATCGAATCATGAATCATGAATCATGAATCATGAATCATGAATTGAATCATGAATCATGAATCAGGAATCATGAATCAAATCATGAATCATGAATCATGAATCATAAATCATGAATTGAATCATGAATCATGAATTGAATCATGAATCATGAATCATGAATCATGAATCATGAATCATGAATTGAATCATGAATCATAAATCATGAATTGAATCATGAATCATGAATCATGAATTATGAATTGAATCATGAATCATGAATCATGAATCAAGAATCATGAATTGAATCATGAATCATGAATTGAATCATGAATCATGAATCATGAATTGAATCATGAATCATGAATCATGAATCATGAATTGAATCATGAATCATGAATTGAATCATGAATCATGAATCATGAATTATGAATTGAATCATGAATCATGAATCATGAATCAAGAATCATGAATTGAATCATGAATCATGAATTGAATCATGAATCATGAATTGAATCATGAATCATGAATCATGAATTATGAATTGAATCATGAATCATGAATCATGAATCATGAATCGAATCATGAATCATGAATCGAATCATGAATCATGAATCATGAATCGAATCATGAATCATGAATCATGAATCGAATCATGAATCATGAATCATGAATCATGAATCATGAATCGAATCATGAATCATGAATCATGAATCATGAATTGAATCATGAATAATGAATCATGAATTGAATCATGAATCATGAATCATGAATTGAATCATAAATCATGAATTGAATCATGAATCATGAATCGAATCATGAATCATGAATCATGAATCATGAATTGAATCATGAATAATGAATCATGAATTGAATCATGAATCATGAATCATGAATTGAATCATAAATCATGAATTGAATCATGAATCATGAATCATGAATCGAATCATGAATCATGAATCATGAATCATGAATTGAATCATGAATCATGAATCAGGAATCATGAATCAAATCATGAATCATGAATCATGAATCATAAATCATGAATTGAATCATGAATCATGAATTGAATCATGAATCATGAATCATGAATCATGAATCATGAATCATGAATCATGAATCATGAATTGAATCATGAATCATAAATCATGAATTGAATCATGAATCATGAATCATGAATTATGAATTGAATCATGAATCATGAATCATGAATCAAGAATCATGAATTGAATCATGAATCATGAATTGAATCATGAATCATGAATCATGAATTGAATCATGAATCATGAATCATGAATCATGAATCATGAATCATGAATCATGAATTGAATCATGAATCATGAATTGAATCATGAATCATGAATCATGAATTATTAATTGAATCATGAATCATGAATCATGAATCAAGAATCATGAATTGAATCATGAATCATGAATTGAATCATGAATCATGAATTGAATCATGAATCATGAATCATGAATTATGAATTGAATCATGAATCATGAATCATGAATCATGAATTGAATCATGAATCATGAATCGAATCATGAATCATGAATCATGAATCGAATCATGAATCATGAATCATGAATCGAATCATGAATCATGAATCATGAATCATGAATCATGAATCGAATCATGAATCATGAATCATGAATCATGAATTGAATCATGAATAATGAATCATGAATTGAATCATGAATCATGAATCATGAATTGAATCATAAATCATGAATTGAATCATGAATCATGAATCATGAATCGAATCATGAATCATGAATCATGAATCATGAATCATGAATTGAATCATGAATCATGAATCAGGAATCATGAATCAAATCATGAATCATGAATCATGAATCATAAATCATGAATTGAATCATGAATCATGAATTGAATCATGAATCATGAATCATGAATCATGAATCATGAATCATGAATTGAATCATGAATCATAAATCATGAATTGAATCATGAATCATGAATCATGAATTATGAATTGAATCATGAATCATGAATCATGAATCAAGAATCATGAATTGAATCATGAATCATGAATTGAATCATGAATCATGAATCATGAATTGAATCATGAATCATGAATCATGAATCATGAATTGAATCATGAATCATGAATTGAATCATGAATCATGAATCATGAATTATGAATTGAATCATGAATCATGAATCATGAATCATGAATCAAGAATCATGAATTGAATCATGAATCATGAATTGAATCATGAATCATGAATTGAATCATGAATCATGAATCATGAATTATGAATTGAATCATGAATCATGAATCATGAATCATGAATTATGAATTGAATCATGAATCATGAATCATGAATCATGAATCATGAATTAAATCATGAATCATGAATTGAATCATGAATCATGAATCATGAATCATGAATCATGAATTGAATCATGAATCATGAATCATGAATCATGAATTGAATCATGAATCATGAATTGAATCATGAATCATGAATCATGAATCATGAATTGAATCATGAATCATAAATCATGAATTGAATCATGAATCATGAATCATGAATCATGAATCGAATCATGAATCATGAATCATGAATCATGAATCATGAATCGAATCATGAATCATGAATCATGAATCATGAATTGAATCATGAATAATGAATCATGAATTGAATCATGAATCATGAATCATGAATTGAATCATAAATCATGAATTGAATCATGAATCATGAATCATGAATCGAATCATGAATCATGAATCATGAATCATGAATCATGAATTGAATCATGAATCATGAATCAGGAATCATGAATCAAATCATGAATCATGAATCATGAATCATAAATCATGAATTGAATCATGAATCATGAATTGAATCATGAATCATGAATCATGAATCATGAATCATGAATCATGAATTGAATCATGAATCATAAATCATGAATTGAATCATGAATCATGAATCATGAATTATGAATTGAATCATGAATCATGAATCATGAATCAAGAATCATGAATTGAATCATGAATCATGAATTGAATCATGAATCATGAATCATGAATTGAATCATGAATCATGAATCATGAATCATGAATTGAATCATGAATCATGAATTGAATCATGAATCATGAATCATGAATTATGAATTGAATCATGAATCATGAATCATGAATCATGAATCAAGAATCATGAATTGAATCATGAATCATGAATTGAATCATGAATCATGAATTGAATCATGAATCATGAATTATGAATTGAATCATGAATCATGAATCATGAATCATGAATTGAATCATGAATCATGAATCATGAATCATGAATCATGAAGTGAATCATGAATCATGAATCATGAATCGAATCATGAATCATGAATCAAAAATCATGAATCGAATCATGAATCATGAATTGAATCATGAATCATGAATTAAATCATGAATCATGAATAATAAATCGAATCATGAATCATGAATCATGAATCATGAATCATGAATTGAATCATGAATCATGAATCATGAATTGAATCATAAATAATGAATGATAAATCAAATCATGAATCATAAATTGAATCATGAATCATGAATCTTGAATCATGAATCATGAATTATGAATTGAATCATGAATCATGAATCATGAATCATGAATCGAATCATGAATCATGAATTGAATCATGAATCATGAATCATGAATTGAATCATGAATCATGAATCATGAATTGAATCCTGAATTGAATCATGAATCATGAATAATAAATTGAATCATGAATCATGAATCATGAATTGAATCATGAATCATGAATCATGAATCATGAATCATGAATCATGAATAATGAATCATGAATCATGAATTGAATCATGAATCATGAATTGAATCATGAATAATGAATCATGAATCATGAATTGAATCATGAATCATGAATCATGAATCATGAATTGAATCATGAATCATGAATTGAATCATGAATCATGAATCATGAATTGAATCATGAATCATGAATTGAATCATGAATCATGAATCATGAATCATGAATTGAATCATGAATCATGAATCATGAATTGAATCATGAATCATGAATCATGAATTGAATCATGAATCATGAATCGAATCATGAATAATGAATCATGAATTGAATCATGAATCGAATCATGAATGATGAATCAAAAATCATGAATCGAATCATGAATCATGAATTGAATCATGAATCATGAATCATGAATTGAATCATGAATCATGAATTGAATCATGAATCATGAATCATGAATCATGAATCATAAATCGAATCATGAATCATGAATCATGAATCATGAATCATAAATTATGAATTGAATCATGAATCATGAATCATGAATTGAATCATGAATCATGAATTGAATCATGAATCATGAATCATGAATCATGAATTGAATCATGAATCATGAATCATGAATCGAATCATGAATCATGAATCAAGAATCATGAATCGAATCATGAATCATGAATTGAATCATGAATCATGAATCATGAATTGAATCATGAATCATGAATCATGAATCGAATCATGAATCATGAATCATGAATTGAATCATGAATAATGAATCATGAATTGAATCATGAATCATGAATCATGAATTGAATCATGAATCATGAATTGAATCATGAATCATGAATCATGAATCGAATCATGAATCATGAATTGAATCATGAATCATGAATCATGAATTGAATCATGAATCATGAATCATGAATTAAATCATGAATCATAAATCATGAATCATGAATCAAATCATGAATCATGAATTGAATCATGAATCATGAATTGAATCAAGATTCGAATCATGAAATGAATCATGAATCATGAATTGAATCATGAATCATGAATTGAATAATGAATCATTAATCATGAATTGAATAATGAATCATGAATTAAATCATGAATCATGAATCGAATCATGAATCATGAATTAAATCATGAATCATGAATTGAATCATGAATCATGAATTGAATAATGAATCATGAATCATGAATTGAATCATGAATTATGAATCATGAATCAAATCATGAATCATGAATTAAATCATGAATCATGAATTGAATCATGAATCATGAATTGAATAATGAATCATGAATCACGAATTGAATCATGAATTGAATCATGAAGCATGAATTGAATCATGAATTAAATCATGAATCATGAATCATAAATTGAATCATGAATTGAATCATGAATTATGAATCATGAATTGAATCATGAATCATGAATCATGAATTGAATCATGAATCATGATTCATGAATCATGAATTGAATCATGAATCATGAATCATAAATCATGAATCATGAATCATGAATTGAATTCATCAATCATGAATCATGAATTGAATCCTGAATTGAATCATGAATCATTAATTGAATCATGAATCATGAATTGAATCATGAATCATGAATCATGAATCGAATCATGAATCATGAATAATGAATCATGAATTGAATCATGAATAATGAATCATGAATTGAATCATGAATCATGAATCATGAATTGAATCATGAATCATGAATCATGAATCATGAATTGAATCATGAATCATGAATTGAATCATGAATCATGAATCATGAATTATGAATTGAATCATGAATCATGAATCATGAATCATGAATCAAGAATCATGAATTGAATCATGAATCATGAATTGAATCATGAATCATGAATTGAATCATGAATCATGAATCATGAATTATGAATTGAATCATGAATCATGAATCATGAATCATGAATTGAATCATGAATCATGAATCGAATCATGAATCATGAATCATGAATCGAATCATGAATCATGAATCATGAATCGAATCATGAATCATGAATCATGAATCATGAATCATGAATCGAATCATGAATCATGAATCATGAATCATGAATTGAATCATGAATAATGAATCATGAATTGAATCATGAATCATGAATCATGAATTGAATCATAAATCATGAATTGAATCATGAATCATGAATCATGAATCGAATCATGAATCATGAATCATGAATCATGAATCATGAATTGAATCATGAATCATGAATCAGGAATCATGAATCAAATCATGAATCATGAATCATAAATCATGAATTGAATCATGAATCATGAATTGAATCATGAATCATGAATCATGAATCATGAATCATGAATCATGAATTGAATCATGAATCATAAATCATGAATTGAATCATGAATCATGAATCATGAATTATGAATTGAATCATGAATCATGAATCATGAATCAAGAATCATGAATTGAATCATGAATCATGAATCATGAATCATGAATTGAATCATGAATCATGAATTGAATCATGAATTGAATCATGAATCATGAATTGAATCATGAATCATGAATCATGAATCATGAATTGAATCATGAATCATGAATCATGAATCATGAATTATGAATTGAATCATGAATCATGAATCATGAATCATGAATCATGAATTAAATCATGAATCATGAATTGAATCATGAATCATGAATCATGAATCATGAATCATGAATTGAATCATGAATCATGAATCATGAATCATGAATTGAATCATGAATCATGAATTGAATCATGAATCATGAATCATGAATCATGAATTGAATCATGAATCATAAATCATGAATTGAATCATGAATCATGAATCATGAATCATGAATCGAATCATGAATCATGAATCATGAATCATGAATCGAATCATGAATCATGAATCATGAATCATGAATTGAATCATGAATAATGAATCATGAATTGAATCATGAATCATGAATCATGAATTGAATCATAAATCATGAATTGAATCATGAATCATGAATCATGAATCGAATCATGAATCATGAATCATGAATCATGAATCATGAATTGAATCATGAATCATGAATCAGGAATCATGAATCAAATCATGAATCATGAATCATGAATCATAAATCATGAATTGAATCATGAATCATGAATTGAATCATGAATCATGAATCATGAATCATGAATCATGAATTGAATCATGAATCATAAATCATGAATTGAATCATGAATCATGAATCATGAATTATGAATTGAATCATGAATCATGAATCATGAATCAAGAATCATGAATTGAATCATGAATCATGAATTGAATCATGAATCATGAATCATGAATTGAATCATGAATCATGAATCATGAATCATGAATTGAATCATGAATCATGAATTGAATCATGAATCATGAATCATGAATTATGAATTGAATCATAAATCATGAATCATGAATCATGAATCAAGAATCATGAATTGAATCATGAATCATGAATTGAATCATGAATCATGAATTGAATCATGAATCATGAATCATGAATTATGAATTGAATCATGAATCATGAATCATGAATCATGAATTGAATCATGAATCATGAATCATGAATCATGAATCATGAAGTGAATCATGAATCATGAATCATGAATCGAATCATGAATCATGAATCAAAAATCATGAATCGAATCATGAATCATGAATTGAATCATGAATCATGAATTAAATCATGAATCATGAATAATAAATCGAATCATGAATCATGAATCATGAATCATGAATCATGAATTGAATCATGAATCATGAATCATGAATTGAATCATAAATAATGAATGATAAATCAAATCATGAATCATAAATTGAATCATGAATCATGAATCTTGAATCATGAATCATGAATTATGAATTGAATCATGAATCATGAATCATGAATCATGAATCGAATCATGAATCATGAATTGAATCATGAATCATGAATCATGAATTGAATCATGAATCATGAATCATGAATTGAATCCTGAATTGAATCATGAATCATGAATTGAATCATGAATTAAATCATGAATCATGAATAATAAATTGAATCATGAATCATGAATCATGAATTGAATCATGAATCATGAATCATGAATCATGAATCATGAATAATGAATCATGAATCATGAATTGAATCATGAATCATGAATTGAATCATGAATAATGAATCATGAATCATGAATTGAATCATGAATCATGAATCATGAATCATGAATTGAATCATGAATCATGAATTGAATCATGAATCATGAATCATGAATCATGAATTGAATCATGAATCATGAATTGAATCATGAATCATGAATCATGAATCATGAATTGAATCATGAATCATGAATCATGAATTGAATCATGAATCATGAATCATGAATTGAATCATGAATCATGAATCGAATCATGAATAATGAATCATGAATTGAATCATGAATCGAATCATGAATGATGAATCAAAAATCATGAATCGAATCATGAATCATGAATTGAATCATGAATCATGAATCATGAATTGAATCATGAATCATGAATTGAATCATGAATCATGAATCATGAATCATGAATCATAAATCGAATCATGAATCATGAATCATGAATCATGAATCATAAATTATGAATTGAATCATGAATCATGAATCATGAATTGAATCATGAATCATGAATTGAATCATGAATCATGAATCATGAATCATGAATTGAATCATGAATCATGAATCATGAATCGAATCATGAATCATGAATCAAGAATCATGAATCGAATCATGAATCATGAATTGAATCATGAATCATGAATCATGAATTGAATCATGAATCATGAATCATGAATCGAATCATGAATCATGAATCATGAATTGAATCATGAATAATGAATCATGAATTGAATCATGAATCATGAATCATGAATTGAATCATGAATCATGAATTGAATCATGAATCATGAATCATGAATCATGAATCGAATCATGAATCATGAATTGAATCATGAATCATGAATCATGAATTGAATCATGAATCATGAATCATGAATTAAATCATGAATCATAAATCATGAATCATGAATCAAATCATGAATCATGAATTGAATCATGAATCATGAATTGAATCAGGATTCGAATCATGAAATGAATCATGAATCATGAATTGAATCATGAATCATGAATTGAATAATGAATCATTAATCATGAATTGAATCATGAATCATGAATTAAATCATGAATCATGAATCATGAATCGAATCATGAATCATGAATTAAATCATGAATCATGAATTGAATCATGAATCATGAATTGAATAATGAATCATGAATCATGAATTGAATCATGAATTATGAATCATGAATCAAATCATGAATCATGAATTAAATCATGAATCATGAATTGAATCATGAATCATGAATTGAATAATGAATCATGAATCACGAATTGAATCATGAATTGAATCATGAAGCATGAATTGAATCATGAATTAAATCATGAATCATGAATCATAAATTGAATCATGAATTGAATCATGAATTATGAATCATGAATTGAATCATGAATCATGAATCATGAATTGAATCATGAATCATGATTCATGAATCATGAATTGAATCATGAATCATGAATCATAAATCATGAATCATGAATCATGAATTGAATTCATCAATCATGAATCATGAATTGAATCCTGAATTGAATCATGAATCATTAATTGAATCATGAATCATGAATTGAATCATGAATCATGAATCATGAATCGAATCATGAATCATGAATAATGAATCATGAATTGAATCATGAATAATGAATCATGAATTGAATCATGAATCATGAATCATGAATTGAATCATGAATCATGAATTGAATCATGAATCATGAATCGAATCATGAATCATGAATCATGAATCATGAATTGAATCATAAATCATGAATTGAATCATGAATCATGAATCATGAATCATGAATTGAATCATGAATCATAAATCATGAATTATGAATTGAATCATGAATCATGAATCATGAATTGAATCATGAATAATGAATCATGAATCATGAATTGAATCATGATTAATGAATCATGAATCGAATCATGAATCATGAATCATGAATCATGAATCATGAATCATGAATCGAATCATGAATCATGAATAATGAATCATGAATTAAATCATGAATCATGAATCATGAATTGAATCATGAATAATGAATCATGAATTGAATCATGAATCATGAATCATGAATTGAATCATGAATCATGAATTGAATCATGAATCATGAATCGAATCATGAATCATGAATCATGAATCATGAATCATGAATTAAATCATGAATCATGAATTGAATCATGAATCATGAATTATGAATCATGAATCATGAATTGAATCATGAATCATGAATCATGAATTATGAATTGAATCATGAATCATGAATCATGATTTGAATCATAAATAATGAATCATGAATCATGAATTGAATCATGATTAATGAATCATGAATCGAATCATGAATCATGAATCAAGAATCATGAAACAAATCATGAATCATGAATTGAATCATGAATCATGAATCATGAATCATGAATCGAATCATGAATCATGAATCATGAATCATGAATTGAATCATGATTAATGAATCATGAATCGAATCATGAATCATGAATCAAGAATCATGAAACAAATCATGAATCATGAATTGAATCATGAATCATGAATCATGAATTGAATCATGAATCATAAATCATGAATCATGAATCGAATCATGAATCATGAATTGAATCATGAATCATGAATTGAATCAGGATTCGAATCATGAATTGAATCATGAATCATGAATTGAATCATGAATCATGAATCATGAATCATGAATTGAATCATGAATAATGAATCATGAATTGAATCATGAATCATGAATCATGAATTGAATCATGAATCATGAATTGAATCATGAATCATGAATCGAATCATGAATCATGAATCATGAATCATGAATCATGAATTAAATCATGAATCATGAATTGAATCATGAATCATGAATCATGAATCATGAATTGAATCATGAATCATGAATCATGAATCATGAATTGAATCATGAATCATGAATTGAATCATGAATCATGAATCATGAATCATGAATTGAATCATGAATCATAAATCATGAATTGAATCATAAATCATGAATCATGAATCATGAATCGAATCATGAATCATGAATCATGAATCATGAATCGAATCATGAATCATGAATCATGAATCATGAATTGAATCATGAATAATGAATCATGAATTGAATCATGAATCATGAATCATGAATTGAATCATAAATCATGAATTGAATCATGAATCATGAATCATGAATCGAATCATGAATCATGAATCATGAATCATGAATCATGAATTGAATCATGAATCATGAATTGAATCATGAATCATGAATCAGGAATCATGAATCAAATCATGAATCATGAATCATGAATCATAAATCATGAATTGAATCATGAATCATGAATTGAATCATGAATCATGAATCATGAATCATGAATCATGAATCATGAATTGAATCATGAATCATAAATCATGAATTGAATCATGAATCATGAATCATGAATTATGAATTGAATCATGAATCATGAATCATGAATCAAGAATCATGAATTCAATCATGAATCATGAATTGAATCATGAATCATGAATCATGAATTGAATCATGAATCATGAATCATGAATTGAATCATGAATCATGAATTGAATCATGAATCATGAATCATGAATTATGAATTGAATCATGAATCATGAATCATGAATCATGAATCAAGAATCATGAATTGAATCATGAATCATGAATTGAATCATGAATCATGAATTGAATCATGAATCATGAATCATGAATTATGAATTGAATCATGAATCATGAATCATGAATCATGAATCATGAATCATGAATTGAATCATGAATCATGAATCATGAATCATGAATCATGAAGTGAATCATGAATCATGAATCATGAATCGAATCATGAATCATGAATCAAAAATCATGAATCGAATCATGAATCATGAATTGAATCATGAATCATGAATTAAATCATGAATCATGAATAATAAATCAAATCATGAATCATGAATCATGAATCATGAATTGAATCATGAATCATGAATCATGAATTGAATCATAAATAATGAATGATAAATCAAATCATGAATCATAAATTGAATCATGAATCGAGAATCTTGAATCATGAATCATGAATTATGAATTGAATCATGAATCATGAATCATGAATCATGAATCGAATCATGAATCATGAATTGAATCATGAATCATGAATCATGAATTGAATCATGAATCATGAATCATGAATTGAATCCTGAATTGAATCCTGAATCATGAATTGAATCATGAATTAAATCATGAATCATGAATAATAAATTGAATCATGAATCATGAATCATGAATTGAATCATGAATCATGAATCATGAATAATGAATCATGAATCATGAATTGAATCATGAATCATGAATTGAATCATGAATAATGAATCATGAATCATGAATTGAATAATGAATCATGAATCATGAATCATGAATTGAATCATGAATCATGAATTGAATCATGAATCATGAATCATGAATCATGAATTGAATCATGAATCATGAATCATGAATTGAATCATGAATCATGAATCATGAATTGAATCATGAATCATGAATCGAATCATGAATAATGAATCATGAATTGAATCATGAATCGAATCATGAATGATGAATCAAAAATCATGAATCGAATCATGAATCATGAATTGAATCATGAATCATGAATCATGAATTGAATCATGAATCATGAATTGAATCATGAATCATGAATCATGAATCATGAATCATAAATCGAATCATGAATCATGAATCATGAATCATGAATCATAAATTATGATTTGAATCATGAATCATGAATCATGAATTGAATCATGAATCATGAATTGAATCATGAATCATGAATCATGAATCATGAATCGAATCATGAATCATGAATTGAATCATGAATCATGAATCATGAATTGAATCATGAATCATGAATTAAATCATGAATCATAAATCATGAATCATGAATCAAATCATGAATCATGAATCATGAATCGAATCATGAATCATGAATTAAATCATGAATCATGAATTGAATCATGAATCATGAATTGAATAATGAATCATGAATCATGAATTGAATCATGAATTATGAATCATGAATCAAATCATGAATCATGAATTAAATCATGAATCATGAATTGAATCATGAATCATGAATTGAATAATGAATCATGAATCACGAATTGAATCATGAATTGAATCATGAAGCATGAATTGAATCATGAATTAAATCATGAATCATGAATCATAAATTGAATCATGAATTGAATCATGAATTATGAATCATGAATTGAATCATGAATCATGAATCATGAATTGAATCATGAATCATGATTCATGAATCATGAATCATGAATCATGAATTGAATCATAAATCATGAATCATGAATCATGAATTGAATTCATCAATCATGAATCATGAATTGAATCCTGAATTGAATCATGAATCATTAATTGAATCATGAATCATGAATTGAATCATGAATCATGAATCATGAATCGAATCATGAATCATGAATAATGAATCATGAATTGAATCATGAATAATGAATCATGAATTGAATCATGAATCATGAATCATGAATTGAATCATGAATCATGAATTGAATCATGAATCATGAATCGAATCATGAATCATGAATCATGAATCATGAATCATGAATTGAATCATAAATCATGAATTGAATCATGAATCATGAATCATGAATCATGAATTGAATCATGAATCATAAATCATGAATTATGAATTGAATCATGAATCATGAATCATGAATTGAATCATGAATAATGAATCATGAATCATGAATTGAATCATGATTAATGAATCATGAATCGAATCATGAATCATGAATCATGAATCATGAATCATGAATCATGAATCGAATCATGAATCATGAATAATGAATCATGAATTAAATCATGAATCATGAATCATGAATTGAATCATGAATAATGAATCATGAATTGAATCATGAATCATGAATCATGAATTGAATCATGAATCATGAATTGAATCATGAATCATGAATCGAATCATGAATCATGAATCATGAATCATGAATCATGAATTAAATCATGAATCATGAATTGAATCATGAATCATGAATTATGAATCATGAATCATGAATTGAATCATGAATCATGAATCATGAATTATGAATTGAATCATGAATCATGAATCATGAATTGAATCATAAATAATGAATCATGAATCATGAATTGAATCATGATTAATGAATCATGAATCGAATCATGAATCATGAATCAAGAATCATGAAACAAATCATGAATCATGAATTGAATCATGAATCATGAATCATGAATTGAATCATGAATTGAATCATGAATTATGAATCATGAATTGAATCATGAATCATGAATCATGAATTGAATCATGAATCATGATTCATGAATCATGAATCATGAATCATGAATTGAATCATAAATCATGAATCATGAATCATGAATTGAATTCATCAATCATGAATCATGAATTGAATCCTGAATTGAATCATGAATCATTAATTGAATCATGAATCATGAATTGAATCATGAATCATGAATCATGAATCGAATCATGAATCATGAATAATGAATCATGAATTGAATCATGAATAATGAATCATGAATTGAATCATGAATCATGAATCATGAATTGAATCATGAATCATGAATTGAATCATGAATCATGAATCGAATCATGAATCATGAATCATGAATCATGAATCATGAATTGAATCATAAATCATGAATTGAATCATGAATCATGAATCATGAATCATGAATCATGAATTGAATCATGAATCATAAATCATGAATTATGAATTGAATCATGAATCATGAATCATGAATTGAATCATGAATAATGAATCATGAATCATGAATTGAATCATGAATCATGAATTGAATCATGATTAATGAATCATGAATCGAATCATGAATCATGAATCATGAATCATGAATCATGAATCATGAATCGAATCATGAATCATGAATAATGAATCATGAATTAAATCATGAATCATGAATCATGAATTGAATCATGAATAATGAATCATGAATTGAATCATGAATCATGAATCATGAATTGAATCATGAATCATGAATTGAATCATGAATCATGAATCGAATCATGAATCATGAATCATGAAACATGAATCATGAATTAAATCATGAATCATGAATTGAATCATGAATCATGAATCATGAATCATGAATCATGAATTGAATCATGAATCATGAATCATGAATTATGAATTGAATCATGAATCATGAATTGAATCATAAATAATGAATCATGAATCATGAATTGAATCATGATTAATGAATCATGAATCGAATCATGAATCATGAATCAAGAATCATGAAACAAATCATGAATCATGAATTGAATCATGAATCATGAATCGAATCATGAATCATGAATCATGAATCATGAATTGAATCATGATTAATGAATCATGAATCGAATCATGAATCATGAATCAAGAATCATGAAACAAATCATGAATCATGAATTGAATCATGAATCATGAATCATGAATTGAATCATGAATCATAAATCATGAATCATGAATCGAATCATGAATCATGAATTGAATCATGAATCATGAATTGAATCAGGATTCGAATCATGAATTGAATCATGAATCATGAATTGAATCATGAATCATGAATTATGAATCATGAATTGAATCATGAATCATGAATCATGAATTGAATCATGAATCATGAATCATGAATCGAATCATGAATCATGAATTAAATCATGAATCATGAATTGAATCATGAATCATGAATTGAATAATGAATCATGAATCATGAATTGAATCATGAATTGAATCATGAATCATGAATTGAATCATGAATTAAATCATAAATCATGAATCATAAATTGAATCATGAATTGAATCATGAATCATGAATCATGAATTGAATCATGAATCATGAATCATGAATTGAATCATGAATCATGATTCATGAATCATGAATTGAATCATGAATCATGAATTGAATCATGAATCATGAATCATGAATTGAATCATGAATCATGAATTGAATCATGCATCATGAATTGAATCATGAATTGAATCATAAATCATGAATCATGAATCATGAAATGAATTCATCAATTATGAATCATGAATTGAATCATGAATTGAATCATGAATCATGAATTGAATCATGAATCATGAATCATAAATTGAATCATGAATCATGAATTAAATCATAAATTGAATCATGAATCATGAATCATGAATTGAATCATGAATCATGAATCATGAATTGAATCATGAATCATGAATTAAATCATAAATTGAATCATGAATCATGAAACATGAATTGAATCATGAATCATGAATCATGAATTGAATCATGAATCATGAATCATGAATCGAATCATGAATCATGAATCATGAATCATGAATTGAATCATGAATAATGAATCATGAATTGAATCATGAATCATGAATCATGAATTGAATCATGAATCATGAATTGAATCATAAATCATGAATCGAATCATGAATCATGAATCATGAATCATGAATCATGAATTGAATCATGAATCATGAATTGAATCATGAATCATGAATCATGAATTGAATCATGAATCATGAATCATGAATCATGAATTGAATCATGATTAATGAATCATGAATCGAATCATGAATCATGAATCATGAATCATGAATCATGAATCATGAATCGAATCATGAATCATGAATAATGAATCATGAATTAAATCATGAATCATGCATCATGAATTGAATCATGAATTGAATCATAAATCATGAATCATGAATCATGAATTGAATTCATCAATTATGAATCATGAATTGAATCATGAATTGAATCATGAATCATGAATTGAATCATGAATCATGAATCATAAATTGAATCATGAATCATGAATTAAATCATAAATTGAATCATGAATCATGAATCATGAATTGAATCATGAATCATGAATCATGAATTGAATCATGAATCATGAATCGAATCATGAATAATGAATCATGAATTGAATCATGAATCGAATCATGAATCATGAATCAAAAATCATGAATCGAATCATGAATCATGAATTGAATCATGAATCATGAATCATGAATTGAATCATGAATCATGAATTGAATCATGAATCATGAATCATGAATCATGAATCATAAATCGAATCATGAATCATGAATCATGAATCATGAATCATAAATTATGAATTGAATCATGAATCATGATTCATGAATTGAATCATGAATCATGAATTGAATCATGAATCATGAATCATGAATCATGAATCGAATCATGAATCATGAATTGAATCATGAATCATGAATCATGAATTGAATCATGAATCATGAATTAAATCATGAATCATAAATCATGAATCATGAATCAAATCATGAATCATGAATCATGAATCAAATCATGAATCATGAATTAAATCATGAATCATGAATTGAATCATGAATCATGAATTGAATAATGAATCATGAATCACGAATTGAATCATGAATTGAATCATGAAGCATGAATTGAATCATGAATTAAATCATGAATCATGAATCATAAATTGAATCATGAATTGAATCATGAATTATGAATCATGAATTGAATCATGAATCATGAATCATGAATCATGAATCATGAATTGAATCATAAATCATGAATCATGAATCATGAATTGAATTCATCAATCATGAATCATGAATTGAATCCTGAATTGAATCATGAATCATTAATTGAATCATGAATCATGAATTGAATCATGAATCATGAATCATGAATCGAATCATGAATCATGAATAATGAATCATGAATTGAATCATGAATAATGAATCATGAATTGAATCATGAATCATGAATCATGAATTGAATCATGAATCATGAATTGAATCATGAATCATGAATCGAATCATGAATCATGAATCATGAATCATGAATCATGAATTGAATCATAAATCATGAATTGAATCATGAATCATGAATCATGAATCATGAATTGAATCATGAATCATAAATCATGAATTATGAATTGAATCATGAATCATGAATCATGAATTGAATCATGAATAATGAATCATGAATCATGAATTGAATCATGATTAATGAATCATGAATCGAATCATGAATCATGAATCATGAATCATGAATCATGAATCATGAATCGAATCATGAATCATGAATAATGAATCATGAATTAAATCATGAATCATGAATCATGAATTGAATCATGAATAATGAATCATGAATTGAATCATGAATCATGAATCATGAATTGAATCATGAATCATGAATTGAATCATGAATCGAATCATGAATCATGAATCATGAATCATGAATCATGAATTAAATCATGAATCATGAATTGAATCATGAATCATGAATTATGAATCATGAATCATGAATTGAATCATGAATCATGAATCATGAATTATGAATTGAATCATGAATCATGAATCATGAATTGAATCATAAATAATGAATCATGAATCATGAATTGAATCATGATTAATGAATCATGAATCGAATCATGAATCATGAATCAAGAATCATGAAACAAATCATGAATCATGAATTGAATCATGAATCATGAATCATGAATTGAATCATGAATTGAATCATGAATTATGAATCATGAATTGAATCATGAATCATGAATCATGAATTGAATCATGAATCATGATTCATGAATCATGAATCATGAATCATGAATTGAATCATAAATCATGAATCATGAATCATGAATTGAATTCATCAATCATGAATCATGAATTGAATCCTGAATTGAATCATGAATCATTAATTGAATCATGAATCATGAATTGAATCATGAATCATGAATCATGAATCGAATCATGAATCATGAATAATGAATCATGAATTGAATCATGAATAATGAATCATGAATTGAATCATGAATCATGAATCATGAATTGAATCATGAATCATGAATTGAATCATGAATCATGAATCGAATCATGAATCATGAATCATGAATCATGAATCATGAATTGAATCATAAATCATGAATTGAATCATGAATCATGAATCATGAATCATGAATTGAATCATGAATCATAAATCATGAATTATGAATTGAATCATGAATCATGAATCATGAATTGAATCATGAATAATGAATCATGAATCATGAATTGAATCATGAATCATGAATTGAATCATGATTAATGAATCATGAATCGAATCATGAATCATGAATCATGAATCATGAATCATGAATCATGAATCGAATCATGAATCATGAATAATGAATCATGAATTAAATCATGAATCATGAATCATGAATTGAATCATGAATAATGAATCATGAATTGAATCATGAATCATGAATCATGAATTGAATCATGAATCATGAATTGAATCATGAATCATGAATCGAATCATGAATCATGAATCATGAAACATGAATCATGAATAATGAATCATGAATTGAATCATGAATCATGAATCATGAATTGAATCATGAATCATGAATTGAATCATGAATCATGAATCGAATCATGAATCATGAATCATGAAACATGAATCATGAATTAAATCATGAATCATGAATTGAATCATGAATCATGAATCATGAATCATGAATCATGAATTGAATCATGAATCATGAATCATGAATTATGAATTGAATCATGAATCATGAATTGAATCATAAATAATGAATCATGAATCATGAATTGAATCATGATTAATGAATCATGAATCGAATCATGAATCATGAATCAAGAATCATGAAACAAATCATGAATCATGAATTGAATCATGAATCATGAATCGAATCATGAATCATGAATCATGAATCATGAATTGAATCATGATTAATGAATCATGAATCGAATCATGAATCATGAATCAAGAATCATGAAACAAATCATGAATCATGAATTGAATCATGAATCATGAATCATGAATTGAATCATGAATCATAAATCATGAATCATGAATCGAATCATGAATCATGAATTGAATCATGAATCATGAATTGAATCAGGATTCGAATCATGAATTGAATCATGAATCATGAATTGAATCATGAATCATGAATTATGAATCATGAATTGAATCATGAATCATGAATCATGAATTGAATCATGAATCATGAATCGAATCATGAATCATGAATTAAATCATGAATCATGAATTGAATCATGAATCATGAATTGAATAATGAATCATGAATCATGAATTGAATCATGAATTGAATCATGAATCATGAATTGAATCATGAATTAAATCATAAATCATGAATCATAAATTGAATCATGAATTGAATCATGAATCATGAATCATGAATTGAATCATGAATCATGAATCATGAATTGAATCATGAATCATGATTCATGAATCATGAATTGAATCATGAATCATGAATTGAATCATGAATCATGAATCATGAATTGAATCATGAATCATGAATTGAATCATGCATCATGAATTGAATCATGAATTGAATCATAAATCATGAATCATGAATCATGAATTGAATTCATCAATTATGAATCATGAATTGAATCATGAATTGAATCATGAATCATGAATTGAATCATGAATCATGAATCATAAATTGAATCATGAATCATGAATTAAATCATAAATTGAATCATGAATCATGAATCATGAATTGAATCATGAATCATGAATCATGAATTGAATCATGAATCATGAATTAAATCATAAATTGAATCATGAATCATGAAACATGAATTGAATCATGAATCATGAATCATGAATTGAATCATGAATCATGAATCATGAATCGAATCATGAATCATGAATCATGAATCATGAATTGAATCATGAATAATGAATCATGAATTGAATCATGAATCATGAATCATGAATTGAATCATGAATCATGAATTGAATCATAAATCATGAATCGAATCATGAATCATGAATCATGAATCATGAATCATGAATTGAATCATGAATCATGAATTGAATCATGAATCATGAATCATGAATTGAATCATGAATCATGAATCATGAATCATGAATTGAATCATGATTAATGAATCATGAATCGAATCATGAATCATGAATCATGAATCATGAATCATGAATCATGAATCGAATCATGAATCATGAATAATGAATCATGAATTAAATCATGAATCATGCATCATGAATTGAATCATGAATTGAATCATAAATCATGAATCATGAATCATGAATTGAATTCATCAATTATGAATCATGAATTGAATCATGAATTGAATCATGAATCATGAATTGAATCATGAATCATGAATCATAAATTGAATCATGAATCATGAATTAAATCATAAATTGAATCATGAATCATGAATCATGAATTGAATCATGAATCATGAATCATGAATTGAATCATGAATCATGAATTAAATCATAAATTGAATCATGAATCATGAAACATGAATTGAATCATGAATCATGAATCATGAATTGAATCATGAATCATGAATCATGAATCGAATCATGAATCATGAATCATGAATCATGAATTGAATCATGAATAATGAATCATGAATTGAATCATGAATCATGAATCATGAATTGAATCATGAATCATGAATTGAATCATAAATCATGAATCGAATCATGAATCATGAATCATGAATCATGAATCATGAATTGAATCATGAATCATGAATTGAATCATGAATCATGAATCATGAATTGAATCATGAATAATGAATCATGAATCATGAATTGAATCATGATTAATGAATCATGAATCGAATCATGAATCGAATCATGAATCATGAATAATGAATCATGAATTAAATCATGAATCATGAATCATGAATTGAATCATGAATCATGAATCATGAATTGAATCATGAATAATGAATCATGAATCATGAATTGAATCATGATTAATGAATCATGAATCATGAATCATGAATCGAATCATGAATCATGAATAATGAATCATGAATTAAATCATGAATCATGAATCATGAATTGAATCATGAATAATGAATCATGAATTGAATCATGAATCATGAATCATGAATTGAATCATGAATCATGAATTGAATCATGAATCATGAATCGAATCATGAATCATGAATCATGAATCATGAATTAAATCATGAATCATGAATTGAATCATGAATCATGAATTATGAATCATGAATCATGAATTGAATCATGAATCATGAATCATGAATTATGAATTGAATCATGAATCATGAATCATGAATTGAATCATAAATAATGAATCATGAATCATGAATTGAATCATGATTAATGAATCATGAATCGAATCATGAATCATGAATCAAGAATCATGAAACAAATCATGAATCATGAATTGAATCATGAATCATGAATCATGAATCATGAATCGAATCATGAATCATGAATCATGAATCATGAATTGAATCATGATTAATGAATCATGAATCGAATCATGAATCATGAATCAAGAATCATGAAACAAATCATGAATCATGAATTGAATCATGAATCATGAATCATGAATTGAATCATGAATCATAAATCATGAATCATGAATCGAATCATGAATCATGAATTGAATCATGAATCATGAATTGAATCAGGATTCGAATCATGAATTGAATCATGAATCATGAATTGAATCATGAATCATGAATCATGAATCATGAATTGAATCATGAATAATGAATCATGAATTGAATCATGAATCATGAATCATGAATTGAATCATGAATCATGAATTGAATCATGAATCATGAATCGAATCATGAATCATGAATCATGAATCATGAATTAAATCATGAATCATGAATTGAATCATGAATCATGAATCATGAATCATGAATCATGAATTGAATCATAAATCATGAATCGAATCATGAATCATGAATCATGAATCATGAATCATGAATTGAATCATGAATCATGAATTGAATCATGAATCATGAATCATGAATTGAATCATGAATCATGAATCATGAATCATGAATTGAATCATGATTAATGAATCATGAATCGAATCATGAATCATGAATCATGAATCATGAATCATGAATCATGAATCGAATCATGAATCATGAATAATGAATCATGAATTAAATCATGAATCATGCATCATGAATTGAATCATGAATTGAATCATAAATCATGAATCATGAATCATGAATTGAATTCATCAATTATGAATCATGAATTGAATCATGAATTGAATCATGAATCATGAATTGAATCATGAATCATGAATCATAAATTGAATCATGAATCATGAATTAAATCATAAATTGAATCATGAATCATGAATCATGAATTGAATCATGAATCATGAATCATGAATTGAATCATGAATCATGAATTAAATCATAAATTGAATCATGAATCATGAAACATGAATTGAATCATGAATCATGAATCATGAATTGAATCATGAATCATGAATCATGAATCGAATCATGAATCATGAATCATGAATCATGAATTGAATCATGAATAATGAATCATGAATTGAATCATGAATCATGAATCATGAATTGAATCATGAATCATGAATTGAATCATAAATCATGAATCGAATCATGAATCATGAATCATGAATCATGAATCATGAATTGAATCATGAATCATGAATTGAATCATGAATCATGAATCATGAATTGAATCATGAATAATGAATCATGAATCATGAATTGAATCATGATTAATGAATCATGAATCGAATCATGAATCGAATCATGAATCATGAATAATGAATCATGAATTAAATCATGAATCATGAATCATGAATTGAATCATGAATCATGAATCATGAATTGAATCATGAATAATGAATCATGAATCATGAATTGAATCATGATTAATGAATCATGAATCATGAATCATGAATCGAATCATGAATCATGAATAATGAATCATGAATTAAATCATGAATCATGAATCATGAATTGAATCATGAATAATGAATCATGAATTGAATCATGAATCATGAATTGAATCATGAATCATGAATTGAATCATGAATCATGAATCGAATCATGAATCATGAATCATGAATCATGAATTAAATCATGAATCATGAATTGAATCATGAATCATGAATTATGAATCATGAATCATGAATTGAATCATGAATCATGAATCATGAATTATGAATTGAATCATGAATCATGAATCATGAATTGAATCATAAATAATGAATCATGAATCATGAATTGAATCATGATTAATGAATCATGAATCGAATCATGAATCATGAATCAAGAATCATGAAACAAATCATGAATCATGAATTGAATCATGAATCATGAATCATGAATCATGAATCGAATCATGAATCATGAATCATGAATCATGAATTGAATCATGATTAATGAATCATGAATCGAATCATGAATCATGAATCAAGAATCATGAAACAAATCATGAATCATGAATTGAATCATGAATCATGAATCATGAATTGAATCATGAATCATAAATCATGAATCATGAATCGAATCATGAATCATGAATTGAATCATGAATCATGAATTGAATCAGGATTCGAATCATGAATTGAATCATGAATCATGAATTGAATCATGAATCATGAATCATGAATCATGAATTGAATCATGAATAATGAATCATGAATTGAATCATGAATCATGAATCATGAATTGAATCATGAATCATGAATTGAATCATGAATCATGAATCGAATCATGAATCATGAATCATGAATCATGAATTAAATCATGAATCATGAATTGAATCATGAATCATGAATCATGAATCATGAATCATGAATTGAATCATGAATCATGAATCATGAATCATGAATTGAATCATGAATCATGAATTGAATCATGAATCATGAATCATGAATTGAATCATGAATCATAAATCATGAATTGAATCATGAATCATGAATCATGAATCATGAATCGAATCATGAATCATGACTCATGAATCATGAATCATGAATCGAATCATGAATCATGAATCATGAATTGAATCATGAATAATGAATCATGAATTGAATCATGAATCATGAATCATAATTTGAATCATAAATCATGAATTGAATCATGAATCATGAATCATGAATCGAATCATGAATCATGAATCATGAATCATGAATTGAATCATGAATCATGAATTGAATCATGAATCATGAATCAGGAATCATGAATCAAATCATGAATCATGAATCATGAATCATAAATCATGAATTGAATCATGAATCATGAATTGAATCATGAATCATGAATCATGAATCATGAATCATGAATCATGAATTGAATCATGAATCATAAATCATGAATTGAATCATGAATCATGAATCATGAATTATGAATTGAATCATGAATCATGAATCATGAATCAAGAATCATGAATTGAATCATGAATCATGAATTGAATCATGAATCATGAATCATGAATTGAATCATGAATCATGAATCATGAATCATGAATTGAATCATGAATCATGAATTGAATCATGAATCATGAATCATGAATTATGAATTGAATCATGAATCATGAATCATGAATCATGAATCAAGAATCATGAATTGAATCATGAATCATGAATTGAATCATGAATCATGAATTGAATCATGAATCATGAATCATGAATTATGAATTGAATCATGAATCATGAATCATGAATAGTGAATCATGAATTGAATCATGAATCATGAATCATGAATCATGAATCATGAAGTGAATCATGAATCATGAATCATGAATCGAATCATGAATCATGAATCAAAAATCATGAATCGAATCATGAATCATGAATTGAATCATGAATCATGAATTAAATCATGAATCATGAATAATAAATCAAATCATGAATCATGAATCATGAATCATGAATCATGAATTGAATCATGAATCATGAATCATGAATTGAATCATAAATAATGAATGATAAATCAAATCATGAATCATAAATTGAATCATGAATCGAGAATCTTGAATCATGAATCATGAATTATGAATTGAATCATGAATCATGAATCATGAATCGAATCATGAATCATGAATTGAAACATGAATCATGAATCATGAATTGAATCATGAATCATGAATCATGAATTGAATCCTGAATTGAATCCTGAATCATGAATTGAATCATGAATTAAATCATGAATCATGAATAATAAATTGAATCATGAATCATGAATCATGAATTGAATCATGAATCATGAATCATGAATCATGAATAATGAATCATGAATCATGAATTGAATCATGAATCATGAATTGAATCATGAATCATGAATCATGAATTGAATCATGAATCATGAATTGAATCATGAATCATGAATCATGAATCATGAATTGAATCATGAATCATGAATTGAATCATGAATCATGAATCATGAATCATGAATTGAATCATGAATCATGAATTGAATCATGAATCATGAATCATGAATCATGAATTGAATCATGAATCATGAATCATGAATTGAATCATGAATCATGAATCATGAATTGAATCATGAATCATGAATCGAATCATGAATAATGAATCATGAATTGAATCATGAATCGAATCATGAATGATGAATCAAAAATCATGAATCGAATCATGAATCATGAATTGAATCATGAATCATGAATCATGAATTGAATCATGAATCATGAATTGAATCATGAATCATGAATCATGAATCATGAATCATAAATCGAATCATGAATCATGAATCATGAATCATGAATCATAAATTATGAATTGAATCATGAATCATGAATCATGAATTGAATCATGAATCATGAATTGAATCATGAATCATGAATCATGAATCATGAATTGAATCATGAATCATGAATCATGAATCGAATCATGAATCATGAATCAAGAATCATGAATCGAATCATGAATCATGAATTGAATCATGAATCATGAATCATGAATTGAATCATGAATCATGAATCATGAATCGAATCATGAATCATGAATCATGAATTGAATCATGAATAATGAATCATGAATTGAATCATGAATCATGAATCATGAATTGAATCATGAATCATGAATTGAATCATGAATCATGAATCATGAATCATGAATCGAATCATGAATCATGAATTGAATCATGAATCATGAATCATGAATTGAATCATGAATCATGAATCATGAATTAAATCATGAATCATAAATCATGAATCATGAATCAAATCATGAATCATGAATTGAATCATGAATCATGAATTGAATCAGGATTCGAATCATGAAATGAATCATGAATCATGAATTGAATCATGAATCATGAATTGAATAATGAATCATTAATCATGAATTGAATCATGAATCATGAATTAAATCATGAATCATGAATCATGAATCGAATCATGAATCATGAATTAAATCATGAATCATGAATTGAATCATGAATCATGAATTGAATAATGAATCATGAATCATGAATTGAATCATGAATTATGAATCATGATACAAATCATGAATCATGAATTAAATCATGAATCATGAATTGAATCATGAATCATGAATTGAATAATGAATCATGAATCACGAATTGAATCATGAATTGAATCATGAAGCATGAATTGAATCATGAATTAAATCATGAATCATGAATCATAAATTGAATCATGAATTGAATCATGAATTATGAATCATGAATTGAATCATGAATCATGAATCATGAATTGAATCATGAATCATGATTCATGA
Source organism: Mixophyes australis (assembly GCA_036250195.1). NCBI lineage: Eukaryota > Metazoa > Chordata > Amphibia > Anura > Limnodynastidae > Mixophyes > Mixophyes australis. The sequence continues at coordinate 270,479 of JAVHZZ010000088.1, forward strand.
ATCATGAATCATGAATCATGAATTGAATCATAAATCATGAATCATGAATCATGAATTGAATTCATCAATCATGAATCATGAATTGAATCCTGAATTGAATCATGAATCATTAATTGAATCATGAATCATGAATTGAATCATGAATCATGAATCATGTATCGAATCATGAATCATGAATAATGAATCATGAATTGAATCATGAATAATGAATCATGAATTGAATCATGAATCATGAATCATGAATTGAATCATGAATCATGAATTGAATCATGAATCATGAATCGAATCATGAATCATGAATCATGAATCATGAATCATGAATTGAATCATAAATCATGAATTGAATCATGAATCATGAATCATGAATCATGAATTGAATCATGAATCATAAATCATGAATTATGAATTGAATCATGAATCATGAATCATGAATTGAATCATGAATAATGAATCATGAATCATGAATTGAATCATGATTAATGAATCATGAATCGAATCATGAATCATGAATCATGAATCATGAATCATGAATCATGAATCGAATCATGAATCATGAATAATGAATCATGAATTAAATCATGAATCATGAATCATGAATTGAATCATGAATAATGAATCATGAATTGAATCATGAATCATGAATCATGAATTGAATCATGAATCATGAATTGAATCATGAATCATGAATCGAATCATGAATCATGAATCATGAATCATGAATCATGAATTAAATCATGAATCATGAATTGAATCATGAATCATGAATTATGAATCATGAATCATGAATTGAATCATGAATCATGAATCATGAATTATGAATTGAATCATGAATCATGAATCATGAATTGAATCATAAATAATGAATCATGAATCATGAATTGAATCATGATTAATGAATCATGAATCGAATCATGAATCATGAATCAAGAATCATGAAACAAATCATGAATCATGAATTGAATCATGAATCATGAATCATGAATCATGAATCGAATCATGAATCATGAATCATGAATCATGAATTGAATCATGATTAATGAATCATGAATCGAATCATGAATCATGAATCAAGAATCATGAAACAAATCATGAATCATGAATTGAATCATGAATCATGAATTGAATCAGGATTCGAATCATGAATTGAATCATGAATCATGAATTGAATAATGAATCATGAATCATGAATCATGAATTGAATCATGAATCATGAATCATGAATCGAATCATGAATCATGAATTGAATCATGAATCATGAATCATGAATTGAATCATGAATCATGAATCATGAATTAAATCATGAATCATAAATCATGAATCATGAATCAAATCATGAATCATGAATTGAATCATGAATCATGAATTGAATCAGGATTCGAATCCTGAAATGAATCATGAATCATGAATTGAATCATGAATCATGAATTGAATAATGAATCATTAATCATGAATTGAATCATGAATCATGAATTAAATCATGAATCATGAATCATGAATCGAATCATGAATCATGAGTTAAATCATGAATCATGAATTGAATCATGAATCATGAATTGAATAATGAATCATGAATCATGAATTGAATCATGAATTATGAATCATGAATCAAATCATGAATCATGAATTAAATCATGAATCATGAATTGAATCATGAATCATGAATTGAATAATGAATCATGAATCACGAATTGAATCATGAATTGAATCATGAAGCATGAATTGAATCATGAATTAAATCATGAATCATGAATCATAAATTGAATCATGAATTGAATCATGAATTATGAATCATGAATTGAATCATGAATCATGAATCATGAATTGAATCATGAATCATGATTCATGAATCATGAATCATGAATCATGAATTGAATCATAAATCATGAATCATGAATCATGAATTGAATTCATCAATCATGAATCATGAATTGAATCCTGAATTGAATCATGAATCATTAATTGAATCATGAATCATGAATTGAATCATGAATCATGAATCATGAATCGAATCATGAATCATGAATAATGAATCATGAATTGAATCATGAATAATGAATCATGAATTGAATCATGAATCATGAATCATGAATTGAATCATGAATCATGAATTGAATCATGAATCATGAATCGAATCATGAATCATGAATCATGAATCATGAATCATGAATTGAATCATAAATCATGAATTGAATCATGAATCATGAATCATGAATCATGAATCATGAATTGAATCATGAATCATAAATCATGAATTATGAATTGAATCATGAATCATGAATCATGAATTGAATCATGAATAATGAATCATGAATCATGAATTGAATCATGAATCATGAATTGAATCATGATTAATGAATCATGAATCGAATCATGAATCATGAATCATGAATCATGAATCATGAATCATGAATCGAATCATGAATCATGAATAATGAATCATGAATTAAATCATGAATCATGAATCATGAATTGAATCATGAATAATGAATCATGAATTGAATCATGAATCATGAATCATGAATTGAATCATGAATCATGAATTGAATCATGAATCATGAATCGAATCATGAATCATGAATCATGAATCATGAATCATGAATTAAATCATGAATCATGAATTGAATCATGAATCATGAATCATGAATCATGAATTGAATCATAAATAATGAATCATGAATCATGAATTGAATCATGATTAATGAATCATGAATCGAATCATGAATCATGAATCAAGAATCATGAAACAAATCATGAATCATGAATTGAATCATGAATCATGAATCATGAATTGAATCATGAATCATGAATCGAATCATGAATCATGAATCATGAATCATGAATTAAATCATGAATCATGAATTGAATCATGAATCATGAATCATGAATCATGAATCATGAATTGAATCATGAATCATGAATCATGAATCATGAATTGAATCATGAATCATGAATTGAATCATGAATCATGAATCATGAATTGAATCATGAATCATAAATCATGAATTGAATCATGAATCATGAATCATGAATCATGAATCGAATCATGAATCATGACTCATGAATCATGAATCATGAATCGAATCATGAATCATGAATCATGAATTGAATCATGAATAATGAATCATGAATTGAATCATGAATCATGAATCATAATTTGAATCATAAATCATGAATTGAATCATGAATCATGAATCATGAATCGAATCATGAATCATGAATCATGAATCATGAATTGAATCATGAATCATGAATTGAATCATGAATCATGAATCAGGAATCATGAATCAAATCATGAATCATGAATCATGAATCATAAATCATGAATTGAATCATGAATCATGAATTGAATCATGAATCATGAATCATGAATCATGAATCATGAATCATGAATTGAATCATGAATCATAAATCATGAATTGAATCATGAATCATGAATCATGAATTATGAATTGAATCATGAATCATGAATCATGAATCAAGAATCATGAATTGAATCATGAATCATGAATTGAATCATGAATCATGAATCATGAATTGAATCATGAATCATGAATCATGAATCATGAATTGAATCATGAATCATGAATTGAATCATGAATCATGAATCATGAATTATGAATTGAATCATGAATCATGAATCATGAATCATGAATCAAGAATCATGAATTGAATCATGAATCATGAATTGAATCATGAATCATGAATTGAATCATGAATCATGAATCATGAATTATGAATTGAATCATGAATCATGAATCATGAATAGTGAATCATGAATTGAATCATGAATCATGAATCATGAATCATGAATCATGAAGTGAATCATGAATCATGAATCATGAATCGAATCATGAATCATGAATCAAAAATCATGAATCGAATCATGAATCATGAATTGAATCATGAATCATGAATTAAATCATGAATCATGAATAATAAATCAAATCATGAATCATGAATCATGAATCATGAATCATGAATTAAATCATGAATCATGAATCATGAATTGAATCATAAATAATGAATGATAAATCAAATCATGAATCATAAATTGAATCATGAATCGAGAATCTTGAATCATGAATCATGAATTATGAATTGAATCATGAATCATGAATCATGAATCGAATCATGAATCATGAATTGAAACATGAATCATGAATCATGAATTGAATCATGAATCATGAATCATGAATTGAATCCTGAATTGAATCCTGAATCATGAATTGAATCATGAATTAAATCATGAATCATGAATAATAAATTGAATCATGAATCATGAATCATGAATTGAATCATGAATCATGAATCATGAATCATGAATAATGAATCATGAATCATGAATTGAATCATGAATCATGAATTGAATCATGAATCATGAATCATGAATTGAATCATGAATCATGAATTGAATCATGAATCATGAATCATGAATCATGAATTGAATCATGAATCATGAATTGAATCATGAATCATGAATCATGAATCATGAATTGAATCATGAATCATGAATTGAATCATGAATCATGAATCATGAATCATGAATTGAATCATGAATCATGAATCATGAATTGAATCATGAATCATGAATCATGAATTGAATCATGAATCATGAATCGAATCATGAATAATGAATCATGAATTGAATCATGAATCGAATCATGAATGATGAATCAAAAATCATGAATCGAATCATGAATCATGAATTGAATCATGAATCATGAATCATGAATTGAATCATGAATCATGAATTGAATCATGAATCATGAATCATGAATCATGAATCATAAATCGAATCATGAATCATGAATCATGAATCATGAATCATAAATTATGAATTGAATCATGAATCATGAATCATGAATTGAATCATGAATCATGAATTGAATCATGAATCATGAATCATGAATCATGAATTGAATCATGAATCATGAATCATGAATCGAATCATGAATCATGAATCAAGAATCATGAATCGAATCATGAATCATGAATTGAATCATGAATCATGAATCATGAATTGAATCATGAATCATGAATCATGAATCGAATCATGAATCATGAATCATGAATTGAATCATGAATAATGAATCATGAATTGAATCATGAATCATGAATCATGAATTGAATCATGAATCATGAATTGAATCATGAATCATGAATCATGAATCATGAATCGAATCATGAATCATGAATTGAATCATGAATCATGAATCATGAATTGAATCATGAATCATGAATCATGAATTAAATCATGAATCATAAATCATGAATCATGAATCAAATCATGAATCATGAATTGAATCATGAATCATGAATTGAATCAGGATTCGAATCATGAAATGAATCATGAATCATGAATTGAATCATGAATCATGAATTGAATAATGAATCATTAATCATGAATTGAATCATGAATCATGAATTAAATCATGAATCATGAATCATGAATCGAATCATGAATCATGAATTAAATCATGAATCATGAATTGAATCATGAATCATGAATTGAATAATGAATCATGAATCATGAATTGAATCATGAATTATGAATCATGATACAAATCATGAATCATGAATTAAATCATGAATCATGAATTGAATCATGAATCATGAATTGAATAATGAATCATGAATCACGAATTGAATCATGAATTGAATCATGAAGCATGAATTGAATCATGAATTAAATCATGAATCATGAATCATAAATTGAATCATGAATTGAATCATGAATTATGAATCATGAATTGAATCATGAATCATGAATCATGAATTGAATCATGAATCATGATTCATGAATCATGAATCATGAATCATGAATTGAATCATAAATCATGAATCATGAATCATGAATTGAATTCATCAATCATGAATCATGAATTGAATCCTGAATTGAATCATGAATCATTAATTGAATCATGAATCATGAATTGAATCATGAATCATGAATCATGTATCGAATCATGAATCATGAATAATGAATCATGAATTGAATCATGAATAATGAATCATGAATTGAATCATGAATCATGAATCATGAATTGAATCATGAATCATGAATTGAATCATGAATCATGAATCGAATCATGAATCATGAATCATGAATCATGAATCATGAATTGAATCATAAATCATGAATTGAATCATGAATCATGAATCATGAATCATGAATTGAATCATGAATCATGAATTATGAATTGAATCATGAATCATGAATCATGAATTGAATCATGAATAATGAATCATGAATCATGAATTGAATCATGATTAATGAATCATGAATCGAATCATGAATCATGAATCATGAATCATGAATCATGAATCATGAATCGAATCATGAATCATGAATAATGAATCATGAATTAAATCATGAATCATGAATCATGAATTGAATCATGAATAATGAATCATGAATTGAATCATGAATCATGAATCATGAATTGAATCATGAATCATGAATTGAATCATGAATCATGAATCGAATCATGAATCATGAATCATGAATCATGAATCATGAATTAAATCATGAATCATGAATTGAATCATGAATCATGAATTATGAATCATGAATCATGAATTGAATCATGAATCATGAATCATGAATTATGAATTGAATCATGAATCATGAATCATGAATTGAATCATAAATAATGAATCATGAATCATGAATTGAATCATGATTAATGAATCATGAATCGAATCATGAATCATGAATCAAGAATCATGAAACAAATCATGAATCATGAATTGAATCATGAATCATGAATCATGAATCATGAATCGAATCATGAATCATGAATCATGAATCATGAATTGAATCATGATTAATGAATCATGAATCGAATCATGAATCATGAATCAAGAATCATGAAACAAATCATGAATCATGAATTGAATCATGAATCATGAATTGAATCAGGATTCGAATCATGAATTGAATCATGAATCATGAATTGAATAATGAATCATGAATCATGAATCATGAATTGAATCATGAATCATGAATCATGAATCGAATCATGAATCATGAATTGAATCATGAATCATGAATCATGAATTGAATCATGAATCATGAATCATGAATTAAATCATGAATCATAAATCATGAATCATGAATCAAATCATGAATCATGAATTGAATCATGAATCATGAATTGAATCAGGATTCGAATCCTGAAATGAATCATGAATCATGAATTGAATCATGAATCATGAATTGAATAATGAATCATTAATCATGAATTGAATCATGAATCATGAATTAAATCATGAATCATGAATCATGAATCGAATCATGAATCATGAGTTAAATCATGAATCATGAATTGAATCATGAATCATGAATTGAATAATGAATCATGAATCATGAATTGAATCATGAATTATGAATCATGAATCAAATCATGAATCATGAATTAAATCATGAATCATGAATTGAATCATGAATCATGAATTGAATAATGAATCATGAATCACGAATTGAATCATGAATTGAATCATGAAGCATGAATTGAATCATGAATTAAATCATGAATCATGAATCATAAATTGAATCATGAATTGAATCATGAATTATGAATCATGAATTGAATCATGAATCATGAATCATGAATTGAATCATGAATCATGATTCATGAATCATGAATCATGAATCATGAATTGAATCATAAATCATGAATCATGAATCATGAATTGAATTCATCAATCATGAATCATGAATTGAATCCTGAATTGAATCATGAATCATTAATTGAATCATGAATCATGAATTGAATCATGAATCATGAATCATGAATCGAATCATGAATCATGAATAATGAATCATGAATTGAATCATGAATAATGAATCATGAATTGAATCATGAATCATGAATCATGAATTGAATCATGAATCATGAATTGAATCATGAATCATGAATCGAATCATGAATCATGAATCATGAATCATGAATCATGAATTGAATCATAAATCATGAATTGAATCATGAATCATGAATCATGAATCATGAATCATGAATTGAATCATGAATCATAAATCATGAATTATGAATTGAATCATGAATCATGAATCATGAATTGAATCATGAATAATGAATCATGAATCATGAATTGAATCATGAATCATGAATTGAATCATGATTAATGAATCATGAATCGAATCATGAATCATGAATCATGAATCATGAATCATGAATCATGAATCGAATCATGAATCATGAATAATGAATCATGAATTAAATCATGAATCATGAATCATGAATTGAATCATGAATAATGAATCATGAATTGAATCATGAATCATGAATCATGAATTGAATCATGAATCATGAATTGAATCATGAATCATGAATCGAATCATGAATCATGAATCATGAATCATGAATCATGAATTAAATCATGAATCATGAATTGAATCATGAATCATGAATCATGAATCATGAATTGAATCATAAATAATGAATCATGAATCATGAATTGAATCATGATTAATGAATCATGAATCGAATCATGAATCATGAATCAAGAATCATGAAACAAATCATGAATCATGAATTGAATCATGAATCATGAATCATGAATCGAATCATGAATCATGAATCATGAATCATGAATTGAATCATGATTAATGAATCATGAATCGAATCATGAATCATGAATCAAGAATCATGAAACAAATCATGAATCATGAATTGAATCATGAATCATGAATCATGAATTGAATCATGAATCATAAATCATGAATCATGAATCGAATCATGAATCATGAATTGAATCATGAATCATGAATTGAATCAGGATTCGAATCATGAATTGAATCATGAATCATGAATTGAATCATGAATCATGAATTATGAATCATGAATTGAATCATGAATCATGAATCATGAATTGAATCATGAATCATGAATCATGAATCGAATCATGAATCATGAATTAAATCATGAATCATGAATTGAATCATGAATCATGAATTGAATAATGAATCATGAATCATGAATTGAATCATGAATTGAATCATGAATCATGAATTGAATCATGAATTAAATCATAAATCATGAATCATAAATTGAATCATGAATTGAATCATGAATCATGAATCATGAATTGAATCATGAATCATGATTCATGAATCATGAATTGAATCATTAATCATGAATTGAATCATGAATCATGAATCATGAATTGAATCATGAATCATGAATTGAATCATGAATCATGAATTGAATCATGCATCATGAATTGAATCATGAATTGAATCATAAATCATGAATCATGAATCATGAATTGAATTCATCAATTATGAATCATGAATTGAATCATGAATTGAATCATGAATCATGAATTGAATCATGAATCATGAATCATAAATTGAATCATGAATCATGAATTAAATCATAAATTGAATCATGAATCATGAATCATGAATTGAATCATGAATCATGAATCATGAATTGAATCATGAATCATGAATTAAATCATAAATTGAATCATGAATCATGAATTGAATCATGAATCATGAATCATGAATCGAATCATGAATCATGAATCATGAATCATGAATCGAATCATGAATCATGAATCATGAATCATGAATTGAATCATGAATAATGAATCATGAATTGAATCATGAATCATGAATCATGAATTGAATCATGAATCATGAATTGAATCATAAATCATGAATCGCATCATGAATCATGAATCATGAATCATGAATCATGAATTGAATCATGAATCATGAATTGAATCATGAATCATGAATCATGAATTGAATCATGAATAATGAATCATGAATCATGAATTGAATCATGATTAATGAATCATGAATCGAATCATGAATCATGAATCATGAATCATGAATCATGAATCATGAATCGAATCATGAATCATGAATAATGAATCATGAATTAAATCATGAATCATGAATCATGAATTGAATCATGAATAATGAATCATGAATTGAATCATGAATCATGAATCATGAATTGAATCATGAATCATGAATTGAATCATGAATCATGAATCGAATCATGAATCATGAATCATGAATCATGAATTAAATCATGAATCATGAATTGAATCATGAATCATGAATTATGAATCATGAATCATGAATTGAATCATGAATCATGAATCATGAATTATGAATTGAATCATGAATCATGAATCATGAATCATGAATTGAATCATAAATAATGAATCATGAATCATGAATTGAATCATGATTATTGAATCATGAATCGAATCATGAATCATGAATCAAGAATCATGAAACAAATCATGAATCATGAATTGAATCATGAATCGAATCATGAATCATGAATCATGAATCATGAATTGAATCATGATTAATGAATCATGAATCGAATCATGAATCATGAATCAAGAATCATGAAACAAATCATGAATCATGAATTGAATCATGAATCATGAATCATGAATTGAATCATGAATCATAAATCATGAATCATGAATCGAATCATGAATCATGAATTGAATCATGAATCATGAATTGAATCAGGATTCGAATCATGAATTGAATCATGAATCATGAATTGAATCATGAATCATGAATTATGAATCATGAATTGAATCATGAATCATGAATCATGAATTGAATCATGAATCATGAATCATGAATCGAATCATGAATCATGAATTAAATCATGAATCATGAATTGAATCATGAATCATGAATTGAATAATGAATCATGAATCATGAATTGAATCATGAATTGAATCATGAATCATGAATTGAATCATGAATTAAATCATAAATCATGAATCATAAATTGAATCATGAATTGAATCATGAATCATGAATCATGAATTGAATCATGAATCATGATTCATGAATTGAATCATGAATCATGATTCATGAATCATGAATTGAATCATGAATCATGAATTGAATCATGAATCATGAATCATGAATTGAATCATGAATCATGAATTGAATCATGAATCATGAATTGAATCATGCATCATGAATTGAATCATGAATTGAATCATAAATCATGAATCATGAATCATGAATTTAATTCATCAATTATGAATCATGAATTGAATCATGAATTGAATCATGAATCATGAATTGAATCATGAATCATGAATCATAAATTGAATCATGAATCATGAATTAAATCATAAATTGAATCATGAATCATGAATCATGAATTGAATCATGAATCATGAATCATGAATTGAATCATGAATCATGAATTAAATCATAAATTGAATCATGAATCATGAATTGAATCATGAATCATGAATCATGAATCGAATCATGAATCATGAATCATGAATCATGAATCGAATCATGAATCATGAATCATGAATTGAATCATGAATAATGAATCATGAATTGAATCATGAATCATGAATCATGAATTGAATCATGAATCATGAATTGAATCATAAATCATGAATCGAATCATGAATCATGAATCATGAATCATGAATCATGAATTGAATCATGAATCATGAATTGAATCATGAATCATGAATCATGAATTGAATCATGAATAATGAATCATGAATCATGAATTGAATCATGATTAATGAATCATGAATCGAATCATGAATCATGAATCATGAATCATGAATCATGAATCATGAATCGAATCATGAATCATGAATAATGAATCATGAATTAAATCATGAATCATGAATCATGAATTGAATCATGAATAATGAATCATGAATTGAATCATGAATCATGAATCATGAATTGAATCATGAATCATGAATTGAATCATGAATCATGAATCGAATCATGAATCATGAATCATGAATCATGAATTAAATCATGAATCATGAATTGAATCATGAATCATGAATTATGAATCATGAATCATGAATTGAATCATGAATCATGAATCATGAATTATGAATTGAATCATGAATCATGAATCATGAATTGAATCATAAATAATGAATCATGAATCATGAATTGAATCATGATTAATGAATCATGAATCGAATCATGAATCATGAATCAAGAATCATGAAACAAATCATGAATCATGAATTGAATCATGAATCATGAATCATGAATCATGAATCGAATCATGAATCATAAATCATGAATCATGAATTGAATCATGATTAATGAATCATGAATCGAATCATGAATCATGAATCAAGAATCATGAAACAAATCATGAATCATGAATTGAATCATGAATCATGAATCATGAATTGAATTATGAATCATAAATCATGAATCATGAATCGAATCATGAATCATGAATTGAATCATGAATCATGAATTGAATCAGGATTCGAATCATGAATTGAATCATGAATCATGAATTGAATCATGAATCATGAATCATGAATCATGAATTGAATCATGAATCATGAATCATGAATCATGAATCGAATCATGAATCATGAATTGAATCATGAATCATGAATCATGAATTGAATCATGAATCATGAATCATGAATTAAATCATGAATCATAAATCATGAATCATGAATCAAATCATGAATCATGAATTGAATCATGAATCATGAATTGAATCAGGATTCGAATCATGAAATGAATCATGAATCATGAATTGAATCATGAATCATGAATTGAATAATGAATCATTAATCATGAATTGAATCATGAATCATGAATTAAATCATGAATCATGAATTAAATCATGAATCATGAATCATGAATCGAATCATGAATCATGAATTAAATCATGAATCATGAATTGAATCATGAATCATGAATTGAATAATGAATCATGAATCATGAATTGAATCATGAATTATGAATCATGAATCAAATCATGAATCATGAATTAAATCATGAATCATGAATTGAATCATGAATCATGAATTGAATAATGAATCATGAATCACGAATTGAATCATGAATTGAATCATGAAGCATGAATTGAATCATGAATTAAATCATGAATCATGAATCATAAATTGAATCATGAATTGAATCATGAATTATGAATCATGAATTGAATCATGAATCATGAATCATGAATTGAATCATGAATCATGATTCATGAATCATGAATCATGAATCATGAATTGAATCATAAATCATGAATCATGAATCATGAATTGAATTCATCAATCATGAATCATGAATTGAATCCTGAATTGAATCATGAATCATGAATTGAATCATGAATCATGAATCGAATCATGAATCATGAATAATGAATCATGAATTGAATCATGAATAATGAATCATGAATTGAATCATGAATCATGAATCATGAATTGAATCATGAATCATGAATTGAATCATGAATCATGAATCGAATCATGAATCATGAATCATGAATTGAATCATAAATCATGAATTGAATCATGAATCATGAATCATGAATCATGAATTGAATCATGAATCATAAATCATGAATTATGAATTGAATCATGAATCATGAATCATGAATTGAATCATGAATAATGAATCATGAATCATGAATTGAATCATGATTAATGAATCATGAATCGAATCATGAATCATGAATCATGAATCATGAATCATGAATCATGAATCGAATCATGAATCATGAATAATGAATCATGAATTAAATCATGAATCATGAATCATGAATTGAATCATGAATAATGAATCATGAATTGAATCATGAATCATGAATCATGAATCGAATCATGAATCATGAATTGAATCATGAATCATGAATCGAATCATGAATCATGAATCATGAATCATGAATCATGAATTAAATCATGAATCATGAATTGAATCATGAATCATGAATCATGAATCATGAATTGAATCATGAATCATGAATCATGAATTATGAATTGAATCATGAATCATGAATCATGAATTGAATCATAAATAATGAATCATGAATCATGAATTGAATCATGATTAATGAATCATGAATCGAATCATGAATCATGAATCAAGAATCATGAAACAAATCATGAATCATGAATTGAATCATGAATCATGAATCATGAATCGAATCATGAATCATGAATCATGAATCATGAATTGAATCATGATTAATGAATCATGAATCGAATCATGAATCATGAATCAAGAATCATGAAACAAATCATGAATCATGAATTGAATCATGAATCATGAATCATGAATTGAATCATGAATCATAAATCATGAATCATGAATCGAATCATGAATCATGAATTGAATCATGAATCATGAATTGAATCAGGATTCGAATCATGAATTAAATCATGAATCATGAATTGAATCATGAATCATGAATTATGAATCATGAATTGAATCATGAATCATGAATCATGAATTGAATCATGAATCATGAATCGAATCATGAATCATGAATTAAATCATGAATCATGAATTGAATCATGAATCATGAATTGAATAATGAATCATGAATCATGAATTGAATCATGAATTGAATCATGAATCATGAATTGAATCATGAATTAAATCATAAATCATGAATCATAAATTGAATCATGAATTGAATCATGAATCATGAATCATGAATTGAATCATGAATCATGAATCATGAATTGAATCATGAATCATGATTCATGAATCATGAATTGAATCATGAATCATGAATTGAATCATGAATCATGAATCATGAATTGAATCATGAATCATGAATTGAATCATGCATCATGAATTGAATCATGAATTGAATCATAAATCATGAATCATGAATCATGAATTGAATTCATCAATTATGAATCATGAATTGAATCATGAATTGAATCATGAATCATGAATTGAATCATGAATCATGAATCATAAATTGAATCATGAATCATGAATTAAATCATAAATTGAATCATGAATCATGAATCATGAATTGAATCATGAATCATGAATCATGAATTGAATCATGAATCATGAATTAAATCATAAATTGAATCATGAATCATGAAACATGAATTGAATCATGAATCATGAATTGAATCATGAATCATGAATCATGAATCGAATCATGAATCATGAATCATGAATCATGAATTGAATCATGAATAATGAATCATGAATTGAATCATGAATCATGAATCATGAATTGAATCATGAATCATGAATTGAATCATAAATCATGAATCGAATCATGAATCATGAATCATGAATCATGAATCATGAATTGAATCATGAATCATGAATTGAATCATGAATCAAGAATCATGAATCATGAATCATGAATTGAATCATGCATCATAAATCATGAATTATGAATTGAATCATGAATCATGAATCATGAATTGAATCATGAATAATGAATCATGAATCATGAATTGAATCATGATTAATGAATCATGAATCGAATCATGAATCATGAATCATGAATCATGAATCATGAATCATGAATTATGAATTGAATCATGAATCATGAATCATGAATCATGAATCGAATCATGAATCATGAATCTTGAATCATGAATCATGAATTATGAATTGAATCATGAATCATGAATCATGAATCATGAATCGAATCATGAATCATGAATTGAATCATGAATCATGAATCATGAATTGAATCATGAATCATGAATCATGAATTGAATCCTGAATTGAATCATGAATCATGAATTGAATCATGAATTAAATCATGAATCATGAATAATAAATTGAATCATGAATCATGAATCATGAATTGAATCATGAATCATGAATCATGAATCATGAATAATGAATCATGAATCATGAATTGAATCATGAATCATGAATTGAATCATGAATAATGAATCATGAATCATGAATTGAATCATGAATCATGAATCATGAATCATGAATTGAATCATGAATCATGAATTGAATCATGAATCATGAATCATGAATCATGAATTGAATCATGAATCATGAATCATGAATCATGAATCATGAATTGAATCATGAATCATGAATCATGAATTGAATCATGAATCATGAATCATGAATTGAATCAAAAATCATGAATCGAATCATGAATAATGAATCATGAATTGAATCATGAATCGAATCATGAATGATGAATCAAAAATCATGAATCGAATCATGAATCATGAATTGAATCATGAATCATGAATCATGAATTGAATCATGAATCATGAATTGAATCATGAATCATGAATCATGAATCATGAATCATAAATCGAATCATGAATCATGAATCATGAATCATGAATCATAAATTATGAATTGAATCATGAATCATGAATCATGAATTGAATCATGAATCATGAATTGAATCATGAATCATGAATCATGAATCATGAATTGAATCATGAATCATGAATCATGAATCGAATCATGAATCATGAATCAAGAATCATGAATTGAATCATGAATCATGAATTGAATCATGAATCATGAATCATGAATTGAATCATGAATCATGAATCATGAATCGAATCATGAATCATGAATCATGAATTGAATCATGAATAATGAATCATGAATTGAATCATGAATCATGAATCATGAATTGAATCATGAATCATGAATTGAATCATGAATCATGAATCATGAATCGAATCATGAATCATGAATCATGAATCATGAATCATGAATTGAATCATGAATCATGAATTGAATCATGAATCATGAATCATGAATCATGAATTGAATCATGAATCATGAATCATGAATTGAATCATGAATCATAAATCATGAATCATGAATCAAATCATGAATCATGAATTGAATCATGAATCATGAATTGAATCAGGATTCGAATCATGAATTGAATCATGAATCATGAATTGAATCATGAATCATGAATTGAATAATGAATCATGAATCATGAATTGAATCATGAATCATGAATTAAATCATGAATCATGAATCATGAATCGAATCATGAATCATGAATTAAATCATGAATCATGAATTGAATCATGAATCATGAATTGAATAATGAATCATGAATCATGAATTGAATCATGAATTATGAATCATGAATCAAATCATGAATCATGAATTAAATCATGAATCATGAATTGAATCATGAATCATGAATTGAATAATGAATCATGAATCACGAATTGAATCATGAATTGAATCATGAAGCATGAATTGAATCATGAATTAAATCATGAATCATGAATCATAAATTGAATCATGAATTGAATCATGAATTATGAATCATGAATTGAATCATGAATCATGAATCATGAATTGAATCATGAATCATGATTCATGAATCATGAATCATAATTCATGAATTGAATCATAAATCATGAATCATGAATCATGAATTGAATTCATCAATCATGAATCATGAATTGAATCCTGAATTGAATCATGAATCATTAATTGAATCATGAATCATGAATCATGAATTGAATCATGAATCATGAATCATGAATCGAATCATGAATCATGAATAATGAATCATGAATTGAATCATGAATAATGAATCATGAATTGAATCATGAATCATGAATCATGAATTGAATCATGAATCATGAATTGAATCATGAATCATGAATCGAATCATGAATCATGAATCATGAATCATGAATCATTAATTGAATCATAAATCATGAATTGAATCATGAATCATGAATCATGAATCATGAATCATGAATTGAATCATGAATCATAAATCATGAATTATGAATTGAATCATGAATCATGAATCATGAATTGAATCATGAATAATGAATCATGAATCATGAATTGAATCATGATTAATGAATCATGAATCGAATCATGAATCATGAATCATGAATCATGAATCATGAATCGAATCATGAATCATGAATAATGAATCATGAATTAAATCATGAATCATGAATCATGAATTGAATCATGAATAATGAATCATGAATTGAATCATGAATCATGAATCATGAATTGAATCATGAATCATGAATTGAATCATGAATCATGAATCGAATCATGAATCATGAATTGAATCATGAATCATGAATTGAATCATGAATCATGAATCGAATCATGAATCATGAATCATGAATCATGAATCATGAATTAAATCATGAATCATGAATTGAATCATGAATCATGAATCATGAATCATGAATCATGAATTGAATCATGAATCATGAATCATGAATTATGAATTGAATCATGAATCATGAATTGAATCATAAATAATGAATCATGAATCATGAATTGAATCATGATTAATGAATCATGAATCGAATCATGAATCATGAATCAAGAATCATGAAACAAATCATGAATCATGAATTGAATCATGAATCATGAATCATGAATCATGAATCGAATCATGAATCATGAATCATGAATCATGAATTGAATCATGATTAATGAATCATGAATCGAATCATGAATCATGAATCAAGAATCATGAAACAAATCATGAATCATGAATTGAATCATGAATCATGAATCATGAATTGAATCATGAATCATAAATCATGAATCATGAATCGAATCATGAATCATGAATTGAATCATGAATCATGAATTGAATCAGGATTCGAATCATGAATTGAATCATGAATCATGAATTGAATCATGAATCATGAATTATGAATCATGAATTGAATCATGAATCATGAATCATGAATTGAATCATGAATCATGAATCATGAATCGAATCATGAATCATGAATTAAATCATGAATCATGAATTGAATCATGAATCATGAATTGAATAATGAATCATGAATCATGAATTGAATCATGAATTGAATCATGAATCATGAATTGAATCATGAATTAAATCATGAATCATGAATCATAAATTGAATCATGAATTGAATCATGAATCATGAATTGAATCATGAATCATGAATCATGAATTGAATCATGAATCATGAATCATGAATTGAATCATGAATCATGATTCATGAATCATGAATTGAATCATGAATCATGAATCATGAATTGAATCATGAATCATGAATTGAATCATGCATCATGAATTGAATCATGAATTGAATCATAAATCATGAATCATGAATCATGAATTGAATTCATCAATTATGAATCATGAATTGAATCATGAATTGAATCATGAATCATGAATTGAATCATGAATCATGAATCATAAATTGAATCATGAATCATGAATTAAATCATAAATTGAATCATGAATCATGAATCATGAATTGAATCATGAATCATGAATCATGAATTGAATCATGAATCATGAATTAAATCATAAATTGAATCATGAAGCATGAAACATGAATTGAATCATGAATCATGAATCATGAATTGAATCATGAATCATGAATCATGAATTGAATCATGAATCATGAATTAAATCATAAATTGAATCATGAATCATGAAACATGAATTGAATCATGAATCATGAATCATGAATTGAATCATGAATCATGAATCATGAATCGAATCATGAATCATGAATCATGAATCATGAATTGAATCATGAATAATGAATCATGAATTGAATCATGAATCATGAATTGAATCATAAATCATGAATCGAATCATGAATCATGAATCATGAATTGAATCATGAATCATGAATTGAATCATTAATCATGAATCATGAATCATGAATCATGAATTGAATCATGCATCATAAATCATGAATTATGAATTGAATCATGAATCATGAATCATGAATTGAATCATGAATAATGAATCATGAATCATGAATTGAATCATGATTAATGAATCATGAATCGAATCATGAATCATGAATCATGAATCATGAATCATGAATCGAATCATGAATCATGAATCATGAATCATGAATTGAATCATGAATAATGAATCATGAATTAAATCATGAATCATGAATCATGAATTGAATCATGAATCATGAATTGAATCATGAATCATGAATCATGAATCATGAATCGAATCATGAATCATGAATCATGAATCATGAATCATGAATTGAATCATGAATCATGAATTGAATCATGAATCATGAATCATGAATCATGAATTGAATCATGAATCATAAATCATGAATTGAATCATGAATCATGAATCATGAATTATGAATTGAATCATGAATCATGAATCATGAATTGAATCATGAATAATGAATCATGAATCATGAATTGATTCATGATTAATGAATCATGAATCGAATCATGAATCATGAATCAAGAATCATGAAACGAATTATGAATCATGAATTGAATCATGAATCATGAATCATGAATTGAATCATGAATCATGAATCATGAATCATGAATCGAATCATGAATCATGAATCATGAATCATGAATCATGAATTGAATCATGAATCATAAATTGAATCAGGATTCGAATCAAGAATTGAATCATGAATCGTGAATTGAATCATGAATCATGAATTATGAATCATGAATTGAATCATGAATCATGAATTGAATCATGAATCATGAATCATGAATCATGAATCATGAATTGAATCATGAATCATGAATCATGAATCCAATCATGAATCATGAATTAAATCATGAATCATGAATTGAATCATGAATCATGAATTGAATAATGAATCATGAATCATGAATTGAATCATGAATTGAATCATTAATCATGAATTGAATCATGAATTAAATCATGAATCATGAATCATAAATTGAATCATGAATTGAATCATGAATCATGAATCATGAATTGAATCATGAATCATGATTCATGAATCATGAATTGAATCATGAATCATGTATTGAATCATGAATCATGAATTGAATCATGCATCATGAATTGAATCATGAATTGAATCATGAATCATGAATTGAATCATGAATTGAATCATGAATCATGAATTGAATCATGAATTAAATCATGAATCATGAATCATAAATTGAATCATGAATTGAATCATGAATCATGAATTGAATCATGAATCATGAATCATGAATTGAATCATGAATCATGAATCATGAATTGAATCATGAATCATGATTCATGAATCATGAATTGAATCATGAATCATGAATCATGAATTGAATCATGAATCATGAATTGAATCATGCATCATGAATTGAATCATGAATTGAATCATAAATCATGAATCATGAATCATGAATTGAATTCATCAATTATGAATCATGAATTGAATCATGAATTGAATCATGAATCATGAATTGAATCATGAATCATGAATCATAAATTGAATCATGAATCATGAATTAAATCATAAATTGAATCATGAATCATGAATCATGAATTGAATCATGAATCATGAATCATGAATTGAATCATGAATCATGAATTAAATCATAAATTGAATCATGAAGCATGAAACATGAATTGAATCATGAATCATGAATCATGAATTGAATCATGAATCATGAATCATGAATTGAATCATGAATCATGAATTAAATCATAAATTGAATCATGAATCATGAAACATGAATTGAATCATGAATCATGAATCATGAATTGAATCATGAATCATGAATCATGAATCGAATCATGAATCATGAATCATGAATCATGAATTGAATCATGAATAATGAATCATGAATTGAATCATGAATCATGAATCATGAATTGAATCATGAATCATGAATTGAATCATAAATCATGAATCGAATCATGAATCATGAATCATGAATCATGAATCATGAATTGAATCATGAATCATGAATTGAATCATGAATCATGAATCATGAATCATGAATTGAATCATGCATCATAAATCATGAATTATGAATTGAATCATGAATCATGAATCATGAATTGAATCATGAATAATGAATCATGAATCATGAATTGAATCATGATTAATGAATCATGAATCGAATCATGAATCATGAATCATGAATCATGAATCATGAATCATGAATCGAATCATGAATCATGAATCATGAATCATGAATTGAATCATGAATAATGAATCATGAATTAAATCATGAATCATGAATCATGAATTGAATCATGAATCATGAATTGAATCATGAATCATGAATCATGAATCATGAATCGAATCATGAATCATGAATCATGAATCATGAATTGAATCATGAATCATGAATTGAATCATGAATCATGAATCATGAATCATGAATTGAATCATGAATCATAAATCATGAATTGAATCATGAATCATGAATCATGAATTATGAATTGAATCATGAATCATGAATCATGAATTGAATCATGAATAATGAATCATGAATCATGAATTGAATCATGATTAATGAATCATGAATCGAATCATGAATCATGAATCAAGAATCATGAAACGAATTATGAATCATGAATTGAATCATGAATCATGAATCATGAATTGAATCATGAATCATGAATCATGAATCATGAATCGAATCATGAATCATGAATCATGAATCATGAATCATGAATTGAATCATGAATCATAAATTGAATCAGGATTCGAATCAAGAATTGAATCATGAATCGTGAATTGAATCATGAATCATGAATTATGAATCATGAATTGAATCATGAATCATGAATTGAATCATGAATCATGAATCATGAATCATGAATTGAATCATGAATCATGAATCATGAATCGAATCATGAATCATGAATTAAATCATGAATCATGAATTGAATCATGAATCATGAATTGAATAATGAATCATGAATCATGAATTGAATCATGAATTAAATCATGAATCATGAATCATAAATTGAATCATGAATTGAATCATGAATCATGAATCATGAATTGAATCATGAATCATGATTCATGAATCATGAATTGAATCATGAATCATGAATCATGTATTGAATCATGAATCATGAATTGAATCATGCATCATGAATTGAATTATGAATTGAATCATAAATCATGAATCATGAATCATGAATTGAATTCATCAATCATGAATCATGAATTGAATCATGAATTATAAATCATGAATTGAATCATGAATCATGAATCATGAATTATGAATTGAATCATGAATCATGAATCATGAATTGAATCATGAATCATGAATCATGAATCATGAATCATAATTCATGAATCATGAAGTGAATCATGAATCATGAATCATGAATCGAATCATGAATCATGAATCAAAAATCATGAATCGAATCATGAATCATGAATTGAATCATGAATCATGAATCATGAATTAAATCATGAATCATGAATCATGAATTAAATCATGAATCATGAATCATAAATTGAATCATGAATCATGAATCATGAATTGAATCATGAATTTAATCATAAATCATGAATCATGAATTAAATCATGAATCATGATTGAATCATAAATCATGAATCATGAATTGAATCAAGATTCATTAATTATGAATCATGAATTGAATCATGAATCATGAATTGAATCATGATTGAATCATAAATCATGAATCATGAATCGAATCATGAATCATGAATTGAATCATGAATCATGAATCGAATCATGAATCATGAATTGAATCATAAATCATGAATCATGAATCGAATCATGAATCATGAATTGAATCATGAATCGTTATTTGAATCATGAATCATGAATCATGAATTGAATCATGAATCATTAATTATGAATTATGAATCGAATCATGAATCATGAATTGAATCATAAATCATGAATCATAATTCGAATCATGAATCATGAATCATGAATTGAATCATGAATCATGAATTGAATCATGAATCATGAATCATGAATCATGAATCATGAATTGAATCATGAATCATGAATCATGAATCGAATCATGAATCATGAATTGAATCATAAATCATGAATCATAATTCGAATCATGAATCATGAATCGAATCATGAATCATGAGTTGAATTAATGAATCATGAATTGAATCATGAATCATGAATCATGAATCATGAATTGAAGCATGAATCATAAATCATGAATCGAATCATGAATCATGAATCATGAATTATGAATCATAAATTGATTCATGAATCATGAATTATGAATTGATTCATGAATCATGAATTATGAATCATTAATTGAATCATGAATCATGAATTGAATCATGAATCATGATTTGAATCATAAATCATGAATCATGAATTGAATCATAAATAATGAATGATAAATCAAATCATGAATCATAAATTGAATCATGAATCATGAATCTTGAATCATGAATCATGAATTATGAATTGAATCATAAATCATGAATCATGAATTGAATCATAAATAATGAATGATAAATCAAATCATGAATCATAAATTGAATCATGAATCATGAATCTTGAATCATGAATCATGAATTATGAATTGAATCATGAATCATGAATCATGAATCATGAATCGAATCATGAATCATGAATTGAATCATGAATCATGAATCATGAATTGAATCCTGAATTGAATCATGAATCATGAATTGAATCATGAATTAAATCATGATTCATGAATAATAAATTGAATCATGAATCATGAATTGAATCATGAATTGAATCATGAATCATGAATCATGAATCATGAATTATGAAGCATGAATCATGAATTGAATCATGAATCATGAATTGAATCATGAATCATGAATCATGAATCATGAATTGAATCATGAATCATGAATCATGAATCATGAATCATGAATTGAATCATGAATCATGAATTGAATCATGAATCATGAATCATGAATCATGAATTGAATCATGAATCATGAATTGAATCATGAATCATGAATCATGAATCATGAATCATGAATTGAATCATGAATCATGAATCATGAATTGAATCATGAATCATGAATCATGAATTGAATCATGAATCATGAATTGAATCATGAATCATGAATCATGAATCGAATCATGAATCATGAATCATGAATCATGAATTGAATCATGAATAATGAATCATGAATTGAATCATGAATCATGAATCATGAATTGAATCATGAATCATGAATTGAATCATAAATCATGAATCGAATCATGAATCATGAATCATGAATCATGAATCATGAATTGAATCATGAATCATGAATTGAATCATGAATCATGAATCATGAATCATGAATCATGAATTGAATCATGCATCATAAATCATGAATCATGAATTGAATCATGAATAATGAATCATGAATCATGAATTGAATCATGATTAATGAATCATGAATCGAATCATGAATCATGAATCATGAATCATGAATCATGAATCATGAATTATGAATTGAATCATGAATCATGAATCATGAATCATGAATCGAATCATGAATCATGAATCTTGAATCATGAATCATGAATTATGAATTGAATCATGAATCATGAATCATGAATCATGAATCGAATCATGAATCATGAATTGAATCATGAATCATGAATCATGAATTGAATCATGAATCATGAATCATGAATTGAATCCTGAATTGAATCATGAATCATGAATTGAATCATGAATTAAATCATGAATCATGAATAATAAATTGAATCATGAATCATGAATCATGAATTGAATCATGAATCATAAATCATGAATCATGAATAATGAATCATGAATCATGAATTGAATCATGAATCATGAATTGAATCATGAATAATGAATCATGAATCATGAATTGAATCATGAATCATGAATCATGAATCATGAATTGAATCATGAATCATGAATTGAATCATGAATCATGAATCATGAATCATGAATTGAATCATGAATCATGAATCATGAATCATGAATCATGAATTGAATCATGAATCATGAATCATGAATTGAATCATGAATCATGAATCATGAATTGAATCAAAAATCATGAATCGAATCATGAATAATGAATCATGAATTGAATCATGAATCGAATCATGAATGATGAATCAAAAATCATGAATCGAATCATGAATCATGAATTGAATCATGAATCATGAATCATGAATTGAATCATGAATCATGAATTGAATCATGAATCATGAATCATGAATCATGAATCATAAATCGAATCATGAATCATGAATCATGAATCATGAATCATAAATTATGAATTGAATCATGAATCATGAATCATGAATTGAATCATGAATCATGAATTGAATCATGAATCATGAATCATGAATCATGAATTGAATCATGAATCATGAATCATGAATCGAATCATGAATCATGAATCAAGAATCATGAATCGAATCATGAATCATGAATTGAATCATGAATCATGAATCATGAATTGAATCATGAATCATGAATCATGAATCGAATCATGAATCATGAATCATGAATTGAATCATGAATAATGAATCATGAATTGAATCATGAATCATGAATCATGAATTGAATCATGAATCATGAATTGAATCATGAATCATGAATCATGAATCGAATCATGAATCATGAATCATGAATCATGAATCATGAATTGAATCATGAATCATGAATTGAATCATGAATCATGAATCATGAATCATGAATTGAATCATGAATCATGAATCATGAATTGAATCATGAATCATAAATCATGAATCATGAATCAAATCATGAATCATGAATTGAATCATGAATCATGAATTGAATCAGGATTCGAATCATGAATTGAATCATGAATCATGAATTGAATCATGAATCATGAATTGAATAATGAATCATGAATCATGAATTGAATCATGAATCATGAATTAAATCATGAATCATGAATCATGAATCGAATCATGAATCATGAATTAAATCATGAATCATGAATTGAATCATGAATCATGAATTGAATAATGAATCATGAATCATGAATTGAATCATGAATTATGAATCATGAATCAAATCATGAATCATGAATTAAATCATGAATCATGAATTGAATCATGAATCATGAATTGAATAATGAATCATGAATCACGAATTGAATCATGAATTGAATCATGAAGCATGAATTGAATCATGAATTAAATCATGAATCATGAATCATAAATTGAATCATGAATTGAATCATGAATTATGAATCATGAATTGAATCATGAATCATGAATCATGAATTGAATCATGAATCATGATTCATGAATCATGAATCATAATTCATGAATTGAATCATAAATCATGAATCATGAATCATGAATTGAATTCATCAATCATGAATCATGAATTGAATCCTGAATTGAATCATGAATCATTAATTGAATCATGAATCATGAATCATGAATTGAATCATGAATCATGAATCATGAATCGAATCATGAATCATGAATAATGAATCATGAATTGAATCATGAATAATGAATCATGAATTGAATCATGAATCATGAATCATGAATTGAATCATGAATCATGAATTGAATCATGAATCATGAATCGAATCATGAATCATGAATCATGAATCATGAATCATTAATTGAATCATAAATCATGAATTGAATCATGAATCATGAATCATGAATCATGAATCATGAATTGAATCATGAATCATAAATCATGAATTATGAATTGAATCATGAATCATGAATCATGAATTGAATCATGAATAATGAATCATGAATTGAATCATGATTAATGAATCATGAATCGAATCATGAATCATGAATCATGAATCATGAATCATGAATCGAATCATGAATCATGAATAATGAATCATGAATTAAATCATGAATCATGAATCATGAATTGAATCATGAATAATGAATCATGAATTGAATCATGAATCATGAATCATGAATTGAATCATGAATCATGAATTGAATCATGAATCATGAATCGAATCATGAATCATGAATTGAATCATGAATCATGAATTGAATCATGAATCATGAATCGAATCATGAATCATGAATCATGAATCATGAATCATGAATTAAATCATGAATCATGAATTGAATCATGAATCATGAATCATGAATCATGAATCATGAATTGAATCATGAATCATGAATCATGAATTATGAATTGAATCATGAATCATGAATTGAATCATAAATAATGAATCATGAATCATGAATTGAATCATGATTAATGAATCATGAATCGAATCATGAATCATGAATCAAGAATCATGAAACAAATCATGAATCATGAATTGAATCATGAATCATGAATCATGAATCATGAATCGAATCATGAATCATGAATCATGAATCATGAATTGAATCATGATTAATGAATCATGAATCGAATCATGAATCATGAATCAAGAATCATGAAACAAATCATGAATCATGAATTGAATCATGAATCATGAATCATGAATTGAATCATGAATCATAAATCATGAATCATGAATCGAATCATGAATCATGAATTGAATCATGAATCATGAATTGAATCAGGATTCGAATCATGAATTGAATCATGAATCATGAATTGAATCATGAATCATGAATTATGAATCATGAATTGAATCATGAATCATGAATCATGAATTGAATCATGAATCATGAATCATGAATCGAATCATGAATCATGAATTAAATCATGAATCATGAATTGAATCATGAATCATGAATTGAATAATGAATCATGAATCATGAATTGAATCATGAATTGAATCATGAATCATGAATTGAATCATGAATTAAATCATGAATCATGAATCATAAATTGAATCATGAATTGAATCATGAATCATGAATTGAATCATGAATCATGAATCATGAATTGAATCATGAATCATGAATCATGAATTGAATCATGAATCATGATTCATGAATCATGAATTGAATCATGAATCATGAATCATGAATTGAATCATGAATCATGAATTGAATCATGCATCATGAATTGAATCATGAATTGAATCATAAATCATGAATCATGAATCATGAATTGAATTCATCAATTATGAATCATGAATTGAATCATGAATTGAATCATGAATCATGAATTGAATCATGAATCATGAATCATAAATTGAATCATGAATCATGAATTAAATCATAAATTGAATCATGAATCATGAATCATGAATTGAATCATGAATCATGAATCATGAATTGAATCATGAATCATGAATTAAATCATAAATTGAATCATGAAGCATGAAACATGAATTGAATCATGAATCATGAATCATGAATTGAATCATGAATCATGAATCATGAATTGAATCATGAATCATGAATTAAATCATAAATTGAATCATGAATCATGAAACATGAATTGAATCATGAATCATGAATCATGAATTGAATCATGAATCATGAATCATGAATCGAATCATGAATCATGAATCATGAATCATGAATTGAATCATGAATAATGAATCATGAATTGAATCATGAATCATGAATTGAATCATAAATCATGAATCGAATCATGAATCATGAATCATGAATCATGAATCATGAATTGAATCATGAATCATGAATTGAATCATTAATCATGAATCATGAATCATGAATCATGAATTGAATCATGCATCATAAATCATGAATTATGAATTGAATCATGAATCATGAATCATGAATTGAATCATGAATAATGAATCATGAATCATGAATTGAATCATGATTAATGAATCATGAATCGAATCATGAATCATGAATCATGAATCATGAATCATGAATCGAATCATGAATCATGAATCATGAATCATGAATTGAATCATGAATAATGAATCATGAATTAAATCATGAATCATGAATCATGAATTGAATCATGAATCATGAATTGAATCATGAATCATGAATCATGAATCGAATCATGAATCATGAATCATGAATCATGAATCATGAATTGAATCATGAATCATGAATTGAATCATGAATCATGAATCATGAATCATGAATTGAATCATGAATCATAAATCATGAATTGAATCATGAATCATGAATCATGAATTATGAATTGAATCATGAATCATGAATCATGAATTGAATCATGAATAATGAATCATGAATCATGAATTGATTCATGATTAATGAATCATGAATCGAATCATGAATCATGAATCAAGAATCATGAAACGAATTATGAATCATGAATTGAATCATGAATCATGAATCATGAATTGAATCATGAATCATGAATCATGAATCATGAATCGAATCATGAATCATGAATCATGAATCATGAATCATGAATTGAATCATGAATCATAAATTGAATCAGGATTCGAATCAAGAATTGAATCATGAATCGTGAATTGAATCATGAATCATGAATTATGAATCATGAATTGAATCATGAATCATGAATTGAATCATGAATCATGAATCATGAATCATGAATCATGAATTGAATCATGAATCATGAATCATGAATCGAATCATGAATCATGAATTAAATCATGAATCATGAATTGAATCATGAATCATGAATTGAATAATGAATCATGAATCATGAATTGAATCATGAATTGAATCATTAATCATGAATTGAATCATGAATTAAATCATGAATCATGAATCATAAATTGAATCATGAATTGAATCATGAATCATGAATCATGAATTGAATCATGAATCATGATTCATGAATCATGAATTGAATCATGAATCATGTATTGAATCATGAATCATGAATTGAATCATGCATCATGAATTGAATCATGAATTGAATCATGAATCATGAATTGAATCATGAATTGAATCATGAATCATGAATTGAATCATGAATTAAATCATGAATCATGAATCATAAATTGAATCATGAATTGAATCATGAATCATGAATTGAATCATGAATCATGAATCATGAATTGAATCATGAATCATGAATCATGAATTGAATCATGAATCATGATTCATGAATCATGAATTGAATCATGAATCATGAATCATGAATTGAATCATGAATCATGAATTAAATCATGCATCATGAATTGAATCATGAATTGAATCATAAATCATGAATCATGAATCATGAATTGAATTCATCAATTATGAATCATGAATTGAATCATGAATTGAATCATGAATCATGAATTGAATCATGAATCATGAATCATAAATTGAATCATGAATCATGAATTAAATCATAAATTGAATCATGAATCATGAATCATGAATTGAATCATGAATCATGAATCATGAATTGAATCATGAATCATGAATTAAATCATAAATTGAATCATGAAGCATGAAACATGAATTGAATCATGAATCATGAATCATGAATTGAATCATGAATCATGAATCATGAATTGAATCATGAATCATGAATTAAATCATAAATTGAATCATGAATCATGAAACATGAATTGAATCATGAATCATGAATCATGAATTGAATCATGAATCATGAATCATGAATCGAATCATGAATCATGAATCATGAATCATGAATTGAATCATGAATAATGAATCATGAATTGAATCATGAATCATGAATCATGAATTGAATCATGAATCATGAATTGAATCATAAATCATGAATCGAATCATGAATCATGAATCATGAATCATGAATCATGAATTGAATCATGAATCATGAATTGAATCATGAATCATGAATCATGAATTGAATCATGCATCATAAATCATGAATTATGAATTGAATCATGAATCATGA
Organism: Mixophyes australis; assembly: GCA_036250195.1. Classification (NCBI taxonomy): domain Eukaryota; kingdom Metazoa; phylum Chordata; class Amphibia; order Anura; family Limnodynastidae; genus Mixophyes; species Mixophyes australis. The sequence goes on from JAVHZZ010000088.1 coordinate 301,699, forward strand.
ATCATGAATTGAATCATGAATAATGAATCATGAATCATGAATTGAATCATGATTAATGAATCATGAATCGAATCATGAATCATGAATCATGAATCATGAATCATGAATCATGAATCGAATCATGAATCATGAATCATGAATCATGAATTGAATCATGAATAATGAATCATGAATTAAATCATGAATCATGAATCATGATTTGAATCATGAATCATGAATTGAATCATGAATCATGAATCATGAATCATGAATCGAATCATGAATCATGAATCATGAATCATGAATTGAATCATGAATCATGAATTGAATCATGAATCATGAATCATGAATCATGAATTGAATCATGAATCATAAATCATGAATTGAATCATGAATCATGAATCATGAATTATGAATTGAATCATGAATCATGAATCATGAATTGAATCATGAATAATGAATCATGAATCATGAATTGAATCATGATTAATGAATCATGAATCGAATCATGAATCATGAATCAAGAATCATGAAACGAATTATGAATCATGAATTGAATCATGAATCATGAATCATGAATTGAATCATGAATCATGAATCATGAATCATGAATCGAATCATGAATCATGAATCATGAATCATGAATCATGAATTGAATCATGAATCATAAATTGAATCAGGATTCGAATCAAGAATTGAATCATGAATCGTGAATTGAATCATGAATCATGAATTATGAATCATGAATTGAATCATGAATCATGAATTGAATCATGAATCATGAATCATAAATCATGAATCATGAATCATGAATTGAATTCATCAATTATGAATCATGAATTGAATCATGAATTGAATCATGAATCATGAATTGAATCATGAATCATGAATCATAAATTGAATCATGAATCATGAATTAAATCATAAATTGAATCATGAATCATGAATCATGAATTGAATCATGAATCATGAATCATGAATTGAATCATGAATCATGAATTAAATCATAAATTGAATCATGAAGCATGAAACATGAATTGAATCATGAATCATGAATCATGAATTGAATCATGAATCATGAATCATGAATTGAATCATGAATCATGAATTAAATCATAAATTGAATCATGAATCATGAAACATGAATTGAATCATGAATCATGAATCATGAATTGAATCATGAATCATGAATCATGAATCGAATCATGAATCATGAATCATGAATCATGAATTGAATCATGAATAATGAATCATGAATTGAATCATGAATCATGAATTGAATCATAAATCATGAATCGAATCATGAATCATGAATCATGAATCATGAATCATGAATTGAATCATGAATCATGAATTGAATCATTAATCATGAATCATGAATCATGAATCATGAATTGAATCATGCATCATAAATCATGAATTATGAATTGAATCATGAATCATGAATCATGAATTGAATCATGAATAATGAATCATGAATCATGAATTGAATCATGATTAATGAATCATGAATCGAATCATGAATCATGAATCATGAATCATGAATCATGAATCGAATCATGAATCATGAATCATGAATCATGAATTGAATCATGAATAATGAATCATGAATTAAATCATGAATCATGAATCATGAATTGAATCATGAATCATGAATTGAATCATGAATCATGAATCATGAATCATGAATCGAATCATGAATCATGAATCATGAATCATGAATCATGAATTGAATCATGAATCATGAATTGAATCATGAATCATGAATCATGAATCATGAATTGAATCATGAATCATAAATCATGAATTGAATCATGAATCATGAATCATGAATTATGAATTGAATCATGAATCATGAATCATGAATTGAATCATGAATAATGAATCATGAATCATGAATTGATTCATGATTAATGAATCATGAATCGAATCATGAATCATGAATCAAGAATCATGAAACGAATTATGAATCATGAATTGAATCATGAATCATGAATCATGAATTGAATCATGAATCATGAATCATGAATCATGAATCGAATCATGAATCATGAATCATGAATCATGAATCATGAATTGAATCATGAATCATAAATTGAATCAGGATTCGAATCAAGAATTGAATCATGAATCGTGAATTGAATCATGAATCATGAATTATGAATCATGAATTGAATCATGAATCATGAATTGAATCATGAATCATGAATCATGAATCATGAATCATGAATTGAATCATGAATCATGAATCATGAATCGAATCATGAATCATGAATTAAATCATGAATCATGAATTGAATCATGAATCATGAATTGAATAATGAATCATGAATCATGAATTGAATCATGAATTGAATCATTAATCATGAATTGAATCATGAATTAAATCATGAATCATGAATCATAAATTGAATCATGAATTGAATCATGAATCATGAATCATGAATTGAATAATGAATCATGAATCATGAATTGAATCATGAATTGAATCATTAATCATGAATTGAATCATGAATTAAATCATGAATCATGAATCATAAATTGAATCATGAATTGAATCATGAATCATGAATCATGAATTGAATCATGAATCATGATTCATGAATCATGAATTGAATCATGAATCATGTATTGAATCATGAATCATGAATTGAATCATGCATCATGAATTGAATCATGAATTGAATCATGAATCATGAATTGAATCATGAATTGAATCATGAATCATGAATTGAATCATGAATTAAATCATGAATCATGAATCATAAATTGAATCATGAATTGAATCATGAATCATGAATTGAATCATGAATCATGAATCATGAATTGAATCATGAATCATGAATCATGAATTGAATCATGAATCATGATTCATGAATCATGAATTGAATCATGAATCATGAATCATGAATTGAATCATGAATCATGAATTGAATCATGCATCATGAATTGAATCATGAATTGAATCATAAATCATGAATCATGAATCATGAATTGAATTCATCAATTATGAATCATGAATTGAATCATGAATTGAATCATGAATCATGAATTGAATCATGAATCATGAATCATAAATTGAATCATGAATCATGAATTAAATCATAAATTGAATCATGAATCATGAATCATGAATTGAATCATGAATCATGAATCATGAATTGAATCATGAATCATGAATTAAATCATAAATTGAATCATGAAGCATGAAACATGAATTGAATCATGAATCATGAATCATGAATTGAATCATGAATCATGAATCATGAATTGAATCATGAATCATGAATTAAATCATAAATTGAATCATGAATCATGAAACATGAATTGAATCATGAATCATGAATCATGAATTGAATCATGAATCATGAATCATGAATCGAATCATGAATCATGAATCATGAATTGAATCATGAATAATGAATCATGAATTGAATCATGAATCATGAATCATGAATTGAATCATGAATCATGAATTGAATCATAAATCATGAATCGAATCATGAATCATGAATCATGAATCATGAATCATGAATTGAATCATGAATCATGAATTGAATCATGAATCATGAATCATGAATCATGAATTGAATCATGCATCATAAATCATGAATTATGAATTGAATCATGAATCATGAATCATGAATTGAATCATGAATAATGAATCATGAATCATGAATTGAATCATGATTAATGAATCATGAATCGAATCATGAATCATGAATCATGAATCATGAATCATGAATCATGAATCGAATCATGAATCATGAATCATGAATCATGAATTGAATCATGAATAATGAATCATGAATTAAATCATGAATCATGAATCATGAATTGAATCATGAATCATGAATTGAATCATGAATCATGAATCATGAATCATGAATCGAATCATGAATCATGAATCATGAATCATGAATTGAATCATGAATCATGAATTGAATCATGAATCATGAATCATGAATTGAATCATGAATCATAAATCATGAATTGAATCATGAATCATGAATCATGAATTATGAATTGAATCATGAATCATGAATCATGAATTGAATCATGAATAATGAATCATGAATCATGAATTGAATCATGATTAATGAATCATGAATCGAATCATGAATCATGAATCAAGAATCATGAAACGAATTATGAATCATGAATTGAATCATGAATCATGAATCATGAATTGAATCATGAATCATGAATCATGAATCGAATCATGAATCATGAATCATGAATCATGAATCATGAATTGAATCATGAATCATAAATTGAATCAGGATTCGAATCAAGAATTGAATCATGAATCGTGAATTGAATCATGAATCATGAATTATGAATCATGAATTGAATCATGAATCATGAATTGAATCATGAATCATGAATCATGAATCATGAATTGAATCATGAATCATGAATCATGAATCGAATCATGAATCATGAATTAAATCATGAATCATGAATTGAATCATGAATCATGAATTGAATAATGAATCATGAATCATGAATTGAATCATGAATTGAATCATGAATCATGAATTGAATCATGAATTAAATCATGAATCATGAATCATAAATTGAATCATGAATTGAATCATGAATCATGAATCATGAATTGAATCATGAATCATGATTCATGAATCATGAATTGAATCATGAATCATGAATCATGTATTGAATCATGAATCATGAATTGAATCATGCATCATGAATTGAATTATGAATTGAATCATAAATCATGAATCATGAATCATGAATTGAATTCATCAATCATGAATCATGAATTGAATCATGAATTATAAATCATGAATTGAATCATGAATCATGAATCATGAATTATGAATTGAATCATGAATCATGAATCATGAATTGAATCATGAATCATGAATCATGAATCATGAATCATAATTCATGAATCATGAAGTGAATCATGAATCATGAATCATGAATCGAATCATGAATCATGAATCAAAAATCATGAATCGAATCATGAATCATGAATTGAATCATGAATCATGAATCATGAATTAAATCATGAATCATGAATCATGAATTAAATCATGAATCATGAATCATAAATTGAATCATGAATCATGAATCATGAATTGAATCATGAATTTAATCATAAATCATGAATCATGAATTAAATCATGAATCATGAATTGAATCATGAATCATGAATCATGAATTGAATCAAGATTCATTAATTATGAATCATGAATTGAATCATGAATCATGTATTGAATCATGATTGAATCATAAATCATGAATCATGAATCGAATCATGAATCATGAATTGAATCATGAATCATGAATCGAATCATGAATCATGAATTGAATCATAAATCATGAATCATGAATCGAATCATGAATCATGAATTGAATCATGAATCGTTATTTGAATCATGAATCATGAATCATGAATTGAATCATGAATCATTAATTATGAATTATGAATCGAATCATGAATCATGAATTGAATCATAAATCATGAATCATAATTCGAATCATGAATCATGAATCATGAATTGAATCATGAATCATGAATTGAATCATGAATCATGAATCATGAATCATGAATCATGAATTGAATCATGAATCATGAATCATGAATCGAATCATGAATCATGAATTGAATCATAAATCATGAATCATAATTCGAATCATGAATCATGAATCGAATCATGAATCATGAGTTGAATTAATGAATCATGAATTGAATCATGAATCATGAATCATGAATCATGAATTGAAGCATGAATCATAAATCATGAATCGAATCATGAATCATGAATCATGAATTATGAATCATAAATTGATTCATGAATCATGAATTATGAATTGATTCATGAATCATGAATTATGAATCATTAATTGAATCATGAATCATGAATTGAATCATGAATCATGATTTGAATCATAAATCATGAATCATGAATTGAATCATAAATAATGAATGATAAATCAAATCATGAATCATAAATTGAATCATGAATCATGAATCTTGAATCATGAATCATGAATTATGAATTGAATCATGAATCATGAATCATGAATCATGAATCGAATCATGAATCATGAATTGAATCATGAATCATGAATCATGAATTGAATCATGAATTGAATCCTGAATTGAATCATGAATCATGAATTGAATCATGAATTAAATCATGATTCATGAATAATAAATTGAATCATGAATCATGAATTGAATCATGAATTGAATCATGAATCATGAATTATGAAGCATGAATCATGAATTGAATCATGAATCATGAATTGAATCATGAATCATGAATCATGAATCATGAATTATGAAGCATGAATCATGAATTGAATCATGAATCATGAATTGAATCATGAATCATGAATCATGAATCATGAATTGAATCATGAATCATGAATCATGAATCATGAATCATGAATTGAATCATGAATCATGAATCATGAATCATGAATCATGAATTGAATCATGAATCATGAATTGAATCATGAATCATGAATCATGAATCATGAATTGAATCATGAATCATGAATTGAATCATGAATCATGAATCATGAATCATGAATCATGAATTGAATCATGAATCATGAATCATGAATTGAATCATGAATCATGAATCATGAATTGAATCATGAATCATGAATTGAATCATGAATCATGAATCATGAATTGAATCATGAATCGAATCATGAATGATAAATCAAAAATCATGAATCGAATCATGAATCATGAATCATGAATTGAATCATGAATCATGAATTGAATCATGAATCATGAATCATGAATCGAATCATGAATAATAAATCGAATCATGAATCATGAATCATAAATCATGAATTGAATCATGAATCATGAATCATGAATTGAATCATGAATCATGAATCATTAATTGAATCATGAATCATGAATCATGAATTGAATCATGAATCATGAATCATGAATCGAATCATGAATCATGAATCAAGAATCATGAATCGAATCATGAATCATTAATTGAATCATGAATCATGAATCATGAATTGAATCATGAATCATGAATCATGAATCGAATCATGAATCATGAATCATGAATTATGAATTGAATCATGAATCATGAATCATGAATTGAATCATGAATAATGAATCATGAATCATGAATTGAATCATGATTAATGAATCATGAATCGAATCATGAATCATGAATCAAGAATCATGAAACGAATTATGAATCATGAATTGAATCATGAATCATGAATCATGAATTGAATCATGAATCATGAATTGAATAATGAATCATGAATCATGAATTAAATCATGAATTGAATCATGAATCATGAATTGAATCATGAATTAAATCATGAATCATGAATAATAAATTGAATCATGAATTGAATCATGAATCATGAATCATGAATTGAATCATGAATCATGATTCATGAATCATGAATTGAATCATGAATCATGAATCATGTATTGAATCATGAATCATGAATTGAATCATGCATCATGAATTGAATCATGAATTGAATCATAAATCATGAATCATGAATCATGAATTGAATTCATCAATCATGAATCATGAATTGAATCATGAATTATAAATCATGAATTGAATCATGAATCATGAATCATGAATTATGAATTGAATCATGAATCATGAATCATGAATCATGAATTGAATCATGAATCATGAATCATGAATCATGAATCATAATTCATGAATCATGAAGTGAATCATGAATCATGAATCATGAATCGAATCATGAATCATGAATCAAAAATCATGAATCGAATCATGAATCATGAATTGAATCATGAATCATGAATCATGAATTAAATCATGAATCATGAATCATGAATTAAATCATGAATCATGAATCATAAATTGAATCATGAATCATGAATCATGAATTGAATCATGAATTTAATCATGAATCATGAATCATGAATTAAATCATGAATCATGAATCATGAATTAAATCATGAATCATGAATCATAAATTGAATCATGAATCATGAATCATGAATTGAATCATGAATTTAATCATAAATCATGAATCATGAATTAAATCATGAATCATGAATTGAATCATGAATCATGAATCATGAATTGAATCAAGATTCATTAATTATGAATCATGAATTGAATCATGAATCATGAATTGAATCATGAATTGAATCATAAATCATGAATCATGAATCGAATCATGAATCATGAATTGAATCATGAATCATGAATCGAATCATGAATCATGAATTGAATCATAAATCATGAATCATGAATCGAATCATGAATCATGAATTGAATCATGAATCATTATTTGAATCATGAATCATGAATCATGAATTGAATCATGAATCATTAATTATGAATCATGAATCGAATCATGAATCATGAATTGAATCATAAATCATGAATCATAATTCGAATCATGAATCATGAATCATGAATTGAATCATGAATCATGAATTGAATCATGAATCATGAATCATGAATCATGAATCATGAATTAAATCATGAATCATGAATCATGAATCGAATCATGAATCATGAATTGAATCATAAATCATGAATCATAATTCGAATCATGAATCATGAATCATGAATCGAATCATGAATCATGAGTTGAATTAATGAATCATGAATTGAATCATGAATCATGAATCATGAATCATGAATTGAAGCATGAATCATGAATCATGAATCGAATCATGAATCATGAATCATGAATTATGAATCATGAATTGATTCATGAATCATGAATTATGAATTGATTCATGAATCATGAATTATGAATCATTAATTGAATCATGAATCATGAATTGAATCATGAATCATGATTTGAATCATAAATCATGAATCATGAATTGAATCATAAATAATGAATGATAAATCAAATCATGAATCATAAATTGAATCATGAATCATGAATCTTGAATCATGAATCATGAATTATGAATTGAATCATAAATCATGAATCATGAATTGAATCATAAATAATGAATGATAAATCAAATCATGAATCATAAATTGAATCATGAATCATGAATCTTGAATCATGAATCATGAATTATGAATTGAATCATGAATCATGAATCATGAATCATGAATCGAATCATGAATCATGAATTGAATCATGAATCATGAATCATGAATTGAATCATGAATTGAATCCTGAATTGAATCATGAATCATGAATTGAATCATGAATTAAATCATGATTCATGAATAATAAATTGAATCATGAATCATGAATTGAATCATGAATTGAATCATGAATCATGAATCATGAATCATGAATTATGAAGCATGAATCATGAATTGAATCATGAATCATGAATTGAATCATGAATCATGAATCATGAATCATGAATTGAATCATGAATCATGAATCATGAATCATGAATCATGAATTGAATCATGAATCATGAATTGAATCATGAATCATGAATCATGAATCATGAATTGAATCATGAATCATGAATTGAATCATGAATCATGAATCATGAATCATGAATCATGAATTGAATCATGAATCATGAATCATGAATTGAATCATGAATCATGAATCATGAATTGAATCATGAATCATGAATTGAATCATGAATCATGAATCATGAATTGAATCATGAATCGAATCATGAATGATAAATCAAAAATCATGAATCGAATCATGAATCATGAATTGAATCATGAATCATGAATCATGAATTGAATCATGAATCATGAATTGAATCATGAATCATGAATCATGAATCGAATCATGAATAATAAATCGAATCATGAATCATGAATCATAAATCATGAATTGAATCATGAATCATGAATCATGAATTGAATCATGAATCATGAATCATTAATTGAATCATGAATCATGAATCATGAATTGAATCATGAATCATGAATCATGAATCGAATCATGAATCATGAATCAAGAATCATGAATCGAATCATGAATCATTAATTGAATCATGAATCATGAATCATGAATTGAATCATGAATCATGAATCATGAATCATGAATCATGAATCATGAATCGAATCATGAATCATGAATCATGAATCATGAATTGAATCATGAATAATGAATAATGAATTGAATCATGAATCATGAATCATGAATTGAATCATGAATCATGAATTGAATCATAAATCATGAATCATGAATCATGAATCGAATCATGAATCATGAATCGAATCATGAATCATGAATCATGAATCATGAATCATGAATTGAATCATGAATCATGAATTGAATCATGAATCATGAATCATGAATCATGAATTGAATCATGAATCATGAATCATGAATCATGAATTGAATCATGAATCATAAATCATGAATTGAATCATGAATCATGAATCATGAATTGAATCATGAATAATGAATCATGAATCATGAATCATGAATCATGAATTGAATCATGAATAATGAATCATGAATTGAATCATGAATCATGAATCATGAAATGAATCATGAATCATGAATCGAATCATGAATCATGAATCATGAATCATGAATCATGAATTGAATCATGAATCATGAATTGAATCATGAATCATGAATCATGAATCATGAATCATGAATCATGAATTGAATCATGAATCATAAATCATGAATTGAATCATGAATCATGAATTATTAATTGAATCATGAATCATGAATCATGAATCATGAATCATGAATTGAATCATGATTAATGAATCATGAATCGAATCATGAATCATGAATCAAGAATCATGAAACAAATCATGAATCATGAATTGAATCATGAATCATGAATCGAATCATGAATCATGAATTGAATCATGAATCATGAATTGAATCAGGATTCGAATCATGAATTGAATCATGAATCATGAATTGAATCAGGATTCGAATCATGAATTGAATCATGAATCATGAATTGAATCATGAATCATGAATTGAATCATGAATCATGAATTATGAATCATGAATTAAATCATGAATCATGAATTGAATCATGAATCATGAATTGAATAATTAATCATAAATCACGAATTGAATCATGAATTGAATCATGAATCATGAATTGAATCATGAATTAAATCATGAATCATGAATCATAAATTGAATCATGAATTGAATCACGAATCATGAATCATGAATTGAATCATGAATCATGAATCATGAATTGAATCATGAATCATGAATCATGAATTGAATCATGAATCACGAATCATGAATTGAATCATGAATCATGAATCATGAATTAAATCATGAATCATGAATTGAATCATGAATCATGAATTGAATAATGAATCATGAATCACGAATTGAATCATGAATTGAATCATGAATCATGAATTGAATCATGAATTAAATCATGAATCATGAATCATAAATTGAATCATGAATTGAATCATGAATCATGAATCATGAATTGAATCATGAATCATGAATCATGAATTGAATCATGAATCATGAATTGAATCATGAATCATGAATTGAATCATGAATCATGAATCATGAATCATAAATTGAATCATGAATCATGAATTAAATCATAAATTGAATCATGAATCATGAATCATGAATTGAATCATGAATCATGAATCATGAATTGAATCATGAATCATGAATTAAATCATAAATTGAATCATGAATCATGAATCATGAATTGAATCATGAATCATGAATCATGAATCATGAATCATGAATCGAATCATGAATCATGAATCATGAATTATGAATTGAATCATGAATAATGAATCATGAATTGAATCATGAATCATGAATTGAATTATGAATCATGAATCATGAATCATGAATCATGAATTGAATCATGAATCATGAATCATGAATTGAATCATGAATCATGAATCATGAATTGAATCATGAATCATGAATTGAATCATGAATCATGAATCATGAATTGAATCATGAATCGAATCATGAATGATAAATCAAAAATCATGAATCGAATCATGAATCATGAATTGAATCATGAATCATGAATCATGAATTGAATCATGAATCATGAATTGAATCATGAATCATGAATCGAATCATGAATAATAAATCGAATCATGAATCATGAATCATAAATCATGAATTGAATCATGAATCATGAATCATGAATTGAATCATGAATCATGAATCATTAATTGAATCATGAATCATGAATCATGAATTGAATCATGAATCATGAATCATGAATCGAATCATGAATCATGAATCAAGAATCATGAATCGAATCATGAATCATTAATTGAATCATGAATCATGAATCATGAATTGAATCATGAATCATGAATCATGAATCGAATCATGAATCATGAATCATGAATCGAATCATGAATCATGAATCATGAATCATGAATTGAATCATGAATAATGAATAATGAATTGAATCATGAATCATGAATCATGAATTGAATCATGAATCATGAATTGAATCATAAATCATGAATCATGAATCATGAATCGAATCATGAATCATGAATCATGAATCATGAATCATGAATTGAATCATGAATCATGAATTGAATCATGAATCATGAATCATGAATCATGAATTGAATCATGATTCATGAATCATGAATCATGAATTGAATCATGAATCATAAATCATGAATTGAATCATGAATCATGAATCATGAATTGAATCATGAATAATGAATCATGAATCATGAATCATGAATCATGAATTGAATCATGAATAATGAATCATGAATTGAATCATGAATCATGAATCAAGAAATGAATCATGAATCATGAATCGAATCATGAATCATGAATCATGAATTGAATCATGAATCATGAATTGAATCATGAATCATGAATCATGAATCATGAATTGAGTCATGAATCATAAATCATGAATTGAATCATGAATCATGAATTATTAATTGAATCATGAACCATGAATCATGAATCATGAATCATGAATTGAATCATGAATAATGAATCATGAATTGAATCATGATTAATGAATCATGAATCGAATCATGAATCATGAATCAAGAATCATGAAACAAATCATGAATCATGAATTGAATCATGAATCATGAATCATGAATTGAATCATGAATCATAAATCATGAATCATGAATCGAATCATGAATCATGAATTGAATCATGAATCATGAATTGAATCAGGATTCGAATCATGAATTGAATCATGAATCATGAATTGAATCATGAATCATGAATTGAATCATGAATCATGAATTATGAATCATGAATTAAATCATGAATCATGAATTGAATCATGAATCATGAATTGAATAATTAATCATAAATCACGAATTGAATCATGAATTGAATCATGAATCATGAATTGAATCATGAATTAAATCATGAATCATGAATCATAAATTGAATCATGAATTGAATCATGAATCATGAATTGAATCATGAATCATGAATCATGAATTGAATCATGAATCACGAATCATGAATTGAATCATGAATCATGAATCATGAATCGAATCATGAATCATGAATTAAATCATGAATCATGAATTGAATCATGAATCATGAATTGAATAATGAATCATGAATCACGAATCGAATCATGAATTGAATCATGAATCATGAATTGAATCATGAATTAAATCATGAATCATGAATCATAAATTGAATCATAAATTGAATCATGAATCATGAATCATGAATTGAATCATGAATTATGAATCATGAATTGAATCATGAATCATGAATTGAATCATGAATCATGAATTGAATCATGAATCATGAATCATGAATCATAAATTGAATCATGAATCATGAATTAAATCATAAATTGATTCATGAATCATGAATCATGAATTGAATCATGAATCATGAATCATGAATTGAATCATGAATCATGAACTAAATCATAAATTGAATCATGAATCATGAATTGAATCATGAATCATGAATCATGAATCATGAATCATGAATCGAATCATGAATCATGAATCATGAATTATGAATTGAATCATGAATCATGAATCATGAATTGAATCATGAATCATGAATTAAATCATAAATTGAATCATGAATCATGAATTGAATCATGAATCATGAATCATGAATCATGAATCATGAATCGAATCATGAATCATGAATCATGAATTATGAATTGAATCATGAATATTGAATCATGAATTGAATCATGAATCATGAATTGAATCATGAATCATGAATCATGAATTGAATCATGAATCGAATCATGAATGATAAATCAAAAATCATGAATCGAATCATGAATCATGAATTGAATCATGAATCATGAATCATGAATTGAATCATGAATCATGAATTGAATCATGAATCATGAATCGAATCATGAATAATAAATCGAATCATGAATCATGAATCATAAATCATGAATTGAATCATGAATCATGAATCATGAATTGAATCATGAATCATGAATCATTAATTGAATCATGAATCATGAATCATGAATTGAATCATGAATCATGAATCATGAATCGAATCATGAATCATGAATCAAGAATCATGAATCGAATCATGAATCATTAATTGAATCATGAATCATGAATCATGAATTGAATCATGAATCATGAATCATGAATCGAATCATGAATCATGAATCATGAATCGAATCATGAATCATGAATCATGAATCATGAATTGAATCATGAATAATGAATAATGAATTGAATCATGAATCATGAATCATGAATTGAATCATGAATCATGAATTGAATCATAAATCATGAATCATGAATCATGAATCGAATCATGAATCATGAATCATGAATCATGAATCATGAATTGAATCATGAATCATGAATTGAATCATGAATCATGAATCATGAATCATGAATTGAATCATGATTCATGAATCATGAATCATGAATTGAATCATGAATCATAAATCATGAATTGAATCATGAATCATGAATCATGAATTGAATCATGAATAATGAATCATGAATCATGAATCATGAATCATGAATTGAATCATGAATAATGAATCATGAATTGAATCATGAATCATGAATCATGAAATGAATAATGAATCATGAATCGAATCATGAATCATGAATCATGAATCATGAATTGAATCATGAATCATGAATTGAATCATGAATCATGAATCATGAATCATGAATTGAATCATGAATCATAAATCATGAATTGAATCATGAATCATGAATTATTAATTGAATCATGAACCATGAATCATGAATCATGAATCATGAATTGAATCATGAATAATGAATCATGAATCATGAATTGAATCATGATTAATGAATCATGAATCGAATCATGAATCATGAATCAAGAATCATGAAACAAATCATGAATCATGAATTGAATCATGAATCATGAATCATGAATTGAATCATGAATCATAAATCATGAATCATGAATCGAATCATGAATCATGAATTGAATCATGAATCATGAATTGAATCAGGATTCGAATCATGAATTGAATCATGAATCATGAATTGAATCATGAATCATGAATTGAATCATGAATCATGAATTATGAATCATGAATTAAATCATGAATCATGAATTGAATCATGAATCATGAATTGAATAATTAATCATAAATCACGAATTGAATCATGAATTGAATCATGAATCATGAATTGAATCATGAATTAAATCATGAATCATGAATCATAAATTGAATCATGAATTGAATCATGAATCATGAATTGAATCATGAATCATGAATCATGAATTGAATCATGAATCACGAATCATGAATTGAATCATGAATCATGAATCATGAATCGAATCATGAATCATGAATTAAATCATGAATCATGAATTGAATCATGAATCATGAATTGAATAATGAATCATGAATCACGAATCGAATCATGAATTGAATCATGAATCATGAATTGAATCATGAATTAAATCATGAATCATGAATCATAAATTGAATCATAAATTGAATCATGAATCATGAATCATGAATTGAATCATGAATTATGAATCATGAATTGAATCATGAATCATGAATTGAATCATGAATCATGAATTGAATCATGAATCATGAATCATGAATCATAAATTGAATCATGAATCATGAATTAAATCATAAATTGATTCATGAATCATGAATCATGAATTGAATCATGAATCATGAATCATGAATTGAATCATGAATCATGAATTAAATCATAAATTGAATCATGAATCATGAATTGAATCATGAATCATGAATCATGAATCATGAATCATGAATCGAATCATGAATCATGAATCATGAATTATGAATTGAATCATGAATATTGAATCATGAATTAATTAAATCATGAATCATGAATCATGAATTGAATCATGAATCATGAATTGAATCATGAATCATGAATCGAATCATGAATCATGAATCATGAATCATGAATTGAATCATGAATTATGAATTGAATCATGAATCATGAATCATTAATTGAATCATGAATAATGAATCATGAATCATGAATTGAATCATGATTAATGAATCATGAATCGAATCATGAATCATAAATCATGAATCATGAATCATGAATCATGAATCGAATCATGAATCATGAATCATGAATCATGAATTGAATCATGAATAATGAATCATGAATTAAATCATGAATCATGAATCATGAATTGAATCATGAATAATGAATCATGAATTGAATCATGAATTATGAATCATGAATTGAATCATGAATCATGAATCATGAATCATGAATCATGAATTGAATCATGAATCATGAATTGAATCATGAATCATGAATCATAAATCATGAATTGAATCATGAATCATAAATCATGAATTATGAATTGAATCATGAATCATGAATTGAATCATGAATAATGAATCATGAATTGAATCATGATTAATGAATCATGAATCGAATCATGAATCATGAATCATGAATCATGAATCATGAATCGAATCATGAATCATGAATCATGAATCATGAATTGAATCATGATTAATGAATCATGAATCGAATCATGAATCATGAATCAAGAATCATGAAACAAATCATGAATCATGAATTGAATCATGAATCATGAATCATGAATTGAATCATGAATCATAAATCATGAATCATGAATCAAGAATCATGAAACAAATCATGAATCATGAATTGAATCATGAATCATGAATCATGAATTGAATCATGAATCATAAATCAAGAATCATGAAACAAATCATGATTCATGAATTGAATCATGAATCATGAATCATGAATTGAATCATGAATCATAAATCATGAATCATGAATCAAGAATCATGAAACAAATCATGAATCATGAATTGAATCATGAATCATGAATCATGAATTGAATCATGAATCATAAATCATGAATCATGAATCGAATCATGAATCATGAATTGAATCATGAATCATGAATTGAATCAGGATTCGAATCATGAATTGAATCATGAATCATGAATTGAATCATGAATCATGAATTATGAATCATGAATTGAATCATGAATCATGAATTGAAATATTGAATCATGAATCATGAATCATGAATTGAATCATGAATCATGAATCGAATCATGAATCATGAATTAAATCATGAATCATGAATTGAATCATGAATCATGAATTGAATAATGAATCATGAATCATGAATTGAATCATGAATTGAATCATGAATCATGAATTGAATCATGAATTAAATCATGAATCATGAATCATAAATTGAATCATGAATCATGAATTGAATCATGAATTGAATCATGAATCATGAATTGAATCATGCATCATGAATTGAATCATGAATTGAATTATAAATCATGAATCATGAATCATGAATTGAATTCATCAATCATGAATCATGAATTGAATCATGAATTGAATCATGAATCATGAATTGAATCATGAATCATGAATCATAAATTGAATCATGAATCATGAATTAAATCATAAATTGAATTATGAATCATGAATCATGAATTGAATCATGAATCATGAATCATGAATTGAATCATGAATCATGAATTAAATCATAAATTGAATCATGAATCATGAATCATGAATTGAATCATGAATCATGAATCATGAATTGAATCATGAATCATGAATCATGAATCATGAATCGAATCATGAATCATGAATCATGAATCATGAATTGAATCATGAATAATGAATCATGAATTGAATCATGAATCATGAATCGAATCATGAATCATGAATCATGAATCATGAATCATGAATTGAATCATGAATCATGAATTGAATCATAAATCATGAATCATGAATCATGAATCATGAATTGAATCATGAATCATAAATCATGAATTATGAATTGAATCATGAATCATGAATCATGAATTGAATCATGAATAATGAATCATGAATCATGAATTGAATCATGATTAATGAATCATGAATCGAATCATGAATCATGAATCATGAATCATGAATCATGAATCATGAATCGAATCATGAATCATGAATCATGAATCATGTATTGAATCATGAATAATGAATCATGAATTAAATCATGAATCATGAATCATGAATTGAATCATGAATCATGAATTGAATCATGAATCATGAATCATGAATCGAATCATGAATCATGAATCATGAATCATGAATCATGAATTGAATCATGAATCATGAATTGAATCATGAATCATGAATTATGAATCATGAATTGAATCATGAATCATAAATCATGAATTGAATCATGCATCATGAATCATGAATTATGAATTGAATCATGAATCATGAATCATGAATTGAATCATGAATAATGAATCATGAATCATGAATTGAATCATGATTATTGAATCATGAATCGAATCATGAATCATGAATTGAATCATGAATAATGAATCATGAATCATGAATTGAATCATGATTAATGAATCATGAATCGAATCATGAATCATGAATTGAATCATGATTAATGAATCATGAATCGAATCATGAATCATGAATCAAGAATCATGAATCATGAATCATGAATCGAATCATGAATCATGAATCATGAATTGAATCATGAATAATGAATCATGAATTAAATCATGAATCATGAATTGAATCATGAATAATGAATCATTAATCATGAATTGAATCATGATTAATGAATCATGAATCGAATCATGAATCATGAATCATGAATCATGAATCATGAATCGAATCATGAATCATGAATCATAAATCATGAATTGAATCATGAATAATGAATCATGAATTAAATCATGAATCATGAATCATGAATTGAATCATGAATAATGAATCATGAATTGAATCATGAATCATGAATCATGAATTGAATCATGAATCATGAATTGAATCATGAATCATGAATCGAATCATGAATCATGAATCATGAATCATGAATTGAATCATGAATCATGAATTGAATCATGAATCATGAATCATGAATCGTGAATTGAATCATGAATCATAAATCATGAATTATGAATTGAATCATGAATCATGAATCATGAATTGAATCATGAATAATGAATCATGAATTGAATCATGAATCATGAATCATGAATTGAATCATGAATCATAAATCAAGAATCATGAAACAAATCATGATTCATGAATTGAATCATGAATCATGAATCATGAATTGAATCATGAATCATAAATCATGAATCATGAATCAAGAATCATGAAACAAATCATGAATCATGAATTGAATCATGAATCATGAATCATGAATTGAATCATGAATCATAAATCATGAATCATGAATCGAATCATGAATCATGAATTGAATCATGAATCATGAATTGAATCAGGATTCGAATCATGAATTGAATCATGAATCATGAATTGAATCATGAATCATGAATTATGAATCATGAATTGAATCATGAATCATGAATTGAAATATTGAATCATGAATCATGAATCATGAATTGAATCATGAATCATGAATCGAATCATGAATCATGAATTAAATCATGAATCATGAATTGAATCATGAATCATGAATTGAATAATGAATCATGAATCATGAATTGAATCATGAATTGAATCATGAATCATGAATTGAATCATGAATTAAATCATGAATCATGAATCATAAATTGAATCATGAATCATGAATTGAATCATGAATTGAATCATGAATCATGAATT
The DNA here is from genome assembly GCA_036250195.1 of Mixophyes australis. Taxonomy (NCBI): domain Eukaryota; kingdom Metazoa; phylum Chordata; class Amphibia; order Anura; family Limnodynastidae; genus Mixophyes; species Mixophyes australis. Next base: position 321,720 of record JAVHZZ010000088.1, read on the forward strand.
GAATCATGCATCATGAATTGAATCATGAATTGAATTATAAATCATGAATCATGAATCATGAATTGAATTCATCAATCATGAATCATGAATTGAATCATGAATTGAATCATGAATCATGAATTGAATCATGAATCATGAATCATAAATTGAATCATGAATCATGAATTAAATCATAAATTGAATCATGAATCATGAATCATGAATTGAATCATGAATCATGAATCATGAATTGAATCATGAATCATGAATTAAATCATAAATTGAATCATGAATCATGAATCATGAATTGAATCATGAATCATGAATCATGAATTGAATCATGAATCATGAATCATGAATCATGAATCGAATCATGAATCATGAATCATGAATCATGAATTGAATCATGAATAATGAATCATGAATTGAATCATGAATCATGAATCGAATCATGAATCATGAATCATGAATCATGAATCATGAATTGAATCATGAATCATGAATTGAATCATAAATCATGAATCATGAATCATGAATCATGAATTGAATCATGAATCATAAATCATGAATTATGAATTGAATCATGAATCATGAATCATGAATTGAATCATGAATAATGAATCATGAATCATGAATTGAATCATGATTAATGAATCATGAATCATGAATCATGAATCGAATCATGAATCATGAATCATGAATTATGAATTGAATCATGAATCATGAATCATGAATTGAATCATGAATCATGAATTAAATCATAAATTGAATCATGAATCATGAATTGAATCATGAATCATGAATCATGAATCATGAATCATGAATCGAATCATGAATCATGAATCATGAATTATGAATTGAATCATGAATATTGAATCATGAATTGAATCATGAATCATGAATTGAATCATGAATCATGAATCATGAATTGAATCATGAATCGAATCATGAATGATAAATCAAAAATCATGAATCGAATCATGAATCATGAATTGAATCATGAATCATGAATCATGAATTGAATCATGAATCATGAATTGAATCATGAATCATGAATCGAATCATGAATAATAAATCGAATCATGAATCATGAATCATAAATCATGAATTGAATCATGAATCATGAATCATGAATTGAATCATGAATCATGAATCATTAATTGAATCATGAATCATGAATCATGAATTGAATCATGAATCATGAATCATGAATCGAATCATGAATCATGAATCAAGAATCATGAATCGAATCATGAATCATTAATTGAATCATGAATCATGAATCATGAATTGAATCATGAATCATGAATCATGAATCGAATCATGAATCATGAATCATGAATCGAATCATGAATCATGAATCATGAATCATGAATTGAATCATGAATAATGAATAATGAATTGAATCATGAATCATGAATCATGAATTGAATCATGAATCATGAATTGAATCATAAATCATGAATCATGAATCATGAATCGAATCATGAATCATGAATCATGAATCATGAATCATGAATTGAATCATGAATCATGAATTGAATCATGAATCATGAATCATGAATCATGAATTGAATCATGATTCATGAATCATGAATCATGAATTGAATCATGAATCATAAATCATGAATTGAATCATGAATCATGAATCATGAATTGAATCATGAATAATGAATCATGAATCATGAATCATGAATCATGAATTGAATCATGAATAATGAATCATGAATTGAATCATGAATCATGAATCATGAAATGAATCATGAATCATGAATCGAATCATGAATCATGAATCATGAATCATGAATTGAATCATGAATCATGAATTGAATCATGAATCATGAATCATGAATCATGAATTGAATCATGAATCATAAATCATGAATTGAATCATGAATCATGAATTATTAATTGAATCATGAACCATGAATCATGAATCATGAATCATGAATTGAATCATGAATAATGAATCATGAATCATGAATTGAATCATGATTAATGAATCATGAATCGAATCATGAATCATGAATCAAGAATCATGAAACAAATCATGAATCATGAATTGAATCATGAATCATGAATCATGAATTGAATCATGAATCATAAATCATGAATCATGAATCGAATCATGAATCATGAATTGAATCATGAATCATGAATTGAATCAGGATTCGAATCATGAATTGAATCATGAATCATGAATTGAATCATGAATCATGAATTGAATCATGAATCATGAATTATGAATCATGAATTAAATCATGAATCATGAATTGAATCATGAATCATGAATTGAATAATTAATCATAAATCACGAATTGAATCATGAATTGAATCATGAATCATGAATTGAATCATGAATTAAATCATGAATCATGAATCATAAATTGAATCATGAATTGAATCATGAATCATGAATTGAATCATGAATCATGAATCATGAATTGAATCATGAATCACGAATCATGAATTGAATCATGAATCATGAATCATGAATCGAATCATGAATCATGAATTAAATCATGAATCATGAATTGAATCATGAATCATGAATTGAATAATGAATCATGAATCACGAATCGAATCATGAATTGAATCATGAATCATGAATTGAATCATGAATTAAATCATGAATCATGAATCATAAATTGAATCATAAATTGAATCATGAATCATGAATCATGAATTGAATCATGAATTATGAATCATGAATTGAATCATGAATCATGAATTGAATCATGAATCATGAATTGAATCATGAATCATGAATCATGAATCATAAATTGAATCATGAATCATGAATTAAATCATAAATTGATTCATGAATCATGAATCATGAATTGAATCATGAATCATGAATCATGAATTGAATCATGAATCATGAATTAAATCATAAATTGAATCATGAATCATGAATTGAATCATGAATCATGAATCATGAATCATGAATCATGAATCGAATCATGAATCATGAATCATGAATTATGAATTGAATCATGAATATTGAATCATGAATTAATTAAATCATGAATCATGAATCATGAATTGAATCATGAATCATGAATTGAATCATGAATCATGAATCGAATCATGAATCATGAATCATGAATCATGAATTGAATCATGAATTATGAATTGAATCATGAATCATGAATCATTAATTGAATCATGAATAATGAATCATGAATCATGAATTGAATCATGATTAATGAATCATGAATCATGAATCATGAATCGAATCATGAATCATGAATCATGAATCATGAATTGAATCATGAATAATGAATCATGAATTAAATCATGAATCATGAATCATGAATTGAATCATGAATAATGAATCATGAATTGAATCATGAATTATGAATCATGAATTGAATCATGAATCATGAATCATGAATCATGAATCATGAATTGAATCATGAATCATGAATTGAATCATGAATCATGAATCATAAATCATGAATTGAATCATGAATCATAAATCATGAATTATGAATTGAATCATGAATCATGAATTGAATCATGAATAATGAATCATGAATTGAATCATGATTAATGAATCATGAATCGAATCATGAATCATGAATCATGAATCATGAATCATGAATCGAATCATGAATCATGAATCATGAATCATGAATTGAATCATGATTAATGAATCATGAATCGAATCATGAATCATGAATCAAGAATCATGAAACAAATCATGAATCATGAATTGAATCATGAATCATGAATCATGAATTGAATCATGAATCATAAATCATGAATCATGAATCAAGAATCATGAAACAAATCATGAATCATGAATTGAATCATGAATCATGAATCATGAATTGAATCATGAATCATAAATCAAGAATCATGAAACAAATCATGATTCATGAATTGAATCATGAATCATGAATCATGAATTGAATCATGAATCATAAATCATGAATCATGAATCAAGAATCATGAAACAAATCATGAATCATGAATTGAATCATGAATCATGAATCATGAATTGAATCATGAATCATAAATCATGAATCATGAATCGAATCATGAATCATGAATTGAATCATGAATCATGAATTGAATCAGGATTCGAATCATGAATTGAATCATGAATCATGAATTGAATCATGAATCATGAATTATGAATCATGAATTGAATCATGAATCATGAATTGAAATATTGAATCATGAATCATGAATCATGAATTGAATCATGAATCATGAATCGAATCATGAATCATGAATTAAATCATGAATCATGAATTGAATCATGAATCATGAATTGAATAATGAATCATGAATCATGAATTGAATCATGAATTGAATCATGAATCATGAATTGAATCATGAATTAAATCATGAATCATGAATCATAAATTGAATCATGAATCATGAATTGAATCATGAATTGAATCATGAATCATGAATTGAATCATGCATCATGAATTGAATCATGAATTGAATTATAAATCATGAATCATGAATCATGAATTGAATTCATCAATCATGAATCATGAATTGAATCATGAATTGAATCATGAATCATGAATTGAATCATGAATCATGAATCATAAATTGAATCATGAATCATGAATTAAATCATAAATTGAATTATGAATCATGAATCATGAATTGAATCATGAATCATGAATCATGAATTGAATCATGAATCATGAATTAAATCATAAATTGAATCATGAATCATGAATCATGAATTGAATCATGAATCATGAATCATGAATTGAATCATGAATCATGAATCATGAATCATGAATCGAATCATGAATCATGAATCATGAATCATGAATTGAATCATGAATAATGAATCATGAATTGAATCATGAATCATGAATCGAATCATGAATCATGAATCATGAATCATGAATCATGAATTGAATCATGAATCATGAATTGAATCATAAATCATGAATCATGAATCATGAATCATGAATTGAATCATGAATCATAAATCATGAATTATGAATTGAATCATGAATCATGAATCATGAATTGAATCATGAATAATGAATCATGAATCATGAATTGAATCATGATTAATGAATCATGAATCGAATCATGAATCATGAATCATGAATCATGAATCATGAATCATGAATCGAATCATGAATCATGAATCATGAATCATGTATTGAATCATGAATAATGAATCATGAATTAAATCATGAATCATGAATCATGAATTGAATCATGAATCATGAATTGAATCATGAATCATGAATCATGAATCGAATCATGAATCATGAATCATGAATCATGAATCATGAATTGAATCATGAATCATGAATTGAATCATGAATCATGAATTATGAATCATGAATTGAATCATGAATCATAAATCATGAATTGAATCATGCATCATGAATCATGAATTATGAATTGAATCATGAATCATGAATCATGAATTGAATCATGAATAATGAATCATGAATCATGAATTGAATCATGATTATTGAATCATGAATCGAATCATGAATCATGAATTGAATCATGAATAATGAATCATGAATCATGAATTGAATCATGATTAATGAATCATGAATCGAATCATGAATCATGAATTGAATCATGATTAATGAATCATGAATCGAATCATGAATCATGAATCAAGAATCATGAATCATGAATCATGAATCGAATCATGAATCATGAATCATGAATTGAATCATGAATAATGAATCATGAATTAAATCATGAATCATGAATTGAATCATGAATAATGAATCATTAATCATGAATTGAATCATGATTAATGAATCATGAATCGAATCATGAATCATGAATCATGAATCATGAATCATGAATCGAATCATGAATCATGAATCATAAATCATGAATTGAATCATGAATAATGAATCATGAATTAAATCATGAATCATGAATCATGAATTGAATCATGAATAATGAATCATGAATTGAATCATGAATCATGAATCATGAATTGAATCATGAATCATGAATTGAATCATGAATCATGAATCGAATCATGAATCATGAATCATGAATCATGAATTGAATCATGAATCATGAATTGAATCATGAATCATGAATCATGAATCGTGAATTGAATCATGAATCATAAATCATGAATTATGAATTGAATCATGAATCATGAATCATGAATTGAATCATGAATAATGAATCATGAATTGAATCATGAATCATGAATCATGAATTGAATCATGAATCATAAATCAAGAATCATGAAACAAATCATGATTCATGAATTGAATCATGAATCATGAATCATGAATTGAATCATGAATCATAAATCATGAATCATGAATCAAGAATCATGAAACAAATCATGAATCATGAATTGAATCATGAATCATGAATCATGAATTGAATCATGAATCATAAATCATGAATCATGAATCGAATCATGAATCATGAATTGAATCATGAATCATGAATTGAATCAGGATTCGAATCATGAATTGAATCATGAATCATGAATTGAATCATGAATCATGAATTATGAATCATGAATTGAATCATGAATCATGAATTGAAATATTGAATCATGAATCATGAATCATGAATTGAATCATGAATCATGAATCGAATCATGAATCATGAATTAAATCATGAATCATGAATTGAATCATGAATCATGAATTGAATAATGAATCATGAATCATGAATTGAATCATGAATTGAATCATGAATCATGAATTGAATCATGAATTAAATCATGAATCATGAATCATAAATTGAATCATGAATCATGAATTGAATCATGAATTGAATCATGAATCATGAATTGAATCATGCATCATGAATTGAATCATGAATTGAATTATAAATCATGAATCATGAATCATGAATTGAATTCATCAATCATGAATCATGAATTGAATCATGAATTGAATCATGAATCATGAATTGAATCATGAATCATGAATCATAAATTGAATCATGAATCATGAATTAAATCATAAATTGAATCATGAATCATGAATCATGAATTGAATCATGAATCATGAATCATGAATTGAATCATGAATCATGAATTAAATCATAAATTGAATCATGAATCATGAATCATGAATTGAATCATGAATCATGAATCATGAATTGAATCATGAATCATGAATCATGAATCATGAATCGAATCATGAATCATGAATCATGAATCATGAATTGAATCATGAATAATGAATCATGAATTGAATCATGAATCATGAATCGAATCATGAATCATGAATCATGAATCATGAATCATGAATTGAATCATGAATCATGAATTGAATCATAAATCATGAATCATGAATCATGAATCATGAATTGAATCATGAATCATAAATCATGAATTATGAATTGAATCATGAATCATGAATCATGAATTGAATCATGAATAATGAATCATGAATCATGAATTGAATCATGATTAATGAATCATGAATCGAATCATGAATCATGAATCATGAATCATGAATCATGAATCATGAATCGAATCATGAATCATGAATCATGAATCATGTATTGAATCATGAATAATGAATCATGAATTAAATCATGAATCATGAATCATGAATTGAATCATGAATCATGAATTGAATCATGAATCATGAATCATGAATCGAATCATGAATCATGAATCATGAATCATGAATCATGAATTGAATCATGAATCATGAATTGAATCATGAATCATGAATTATGAATCATGAATTGAATCATGAATCATAAATCATGAATTGAATCATGCATCATGAATCATGAATTATGAATTGAATCATGAATCATGAATCATGAATTGAATCATGAATAATGAATCATGAATCATGAATTGAATCATGATTATTGAATCATGAATCGAATCATGAATCATGAATTGAATCATGAATAATGAATCATGAATCATGAATTGAATCATGATTAATGAATCATGAATCGAATCATGAATCATGAATTGAATCATGATTAATGAATCATGAATCGAATCATGAATCATGAATCAAGAATCATGAATCATGAATCATGAATCGAATCATGAATCATGAATCATGAATCATGAATTGAATCATGAATAATGAATCATGAATTAAATCATGAATCATGAATTGAATCATGAATAATGAATCATTAATCATGAATTGAATCATGATTAATGAATCATGAATCGAATCATGAATCATGAATCATGAATCATGAATCATGAATCGAATCATGAATCATGAATCATAAATCATGAATTGAATCATGAATAATGAATCATGAATTAAATCATGAATCATGAATCATGAATTGAATCATGAATAATGAATCATGAATTGAATCATGAATCATGAATCATGAATTGAATCATGAATCATGAATTGAATCATGAATCATGAATCGAATCATGAATCATGAATCATGAATCATGAATTGAATCATGAATCATGAATTGAATCATGAATCATGAATCATGAATCGTGAATTGAATCATGAATCATAAATCATGAATTATGAATTGAATCATGAATCATGAATCATGAATTGAATCATGAATAATGAATCATGAATTGAATCATGATTAATGAATCATGAATCGAATCATGAATCATGAATCATGAATCATGAATCATGAATCGAATCATGAATCATGAATCATGAATCATGAATTGAATCATGATTAATGAATCATGAATCATGAATCATGAATTGAATCATGAATCATAAATCATGAATCATGAATCGAATCATGAATCATGAATTGAATCATGAATCATGAATTGAATCAGGATTCGAATCATGAATTGAATCCTGAATCTTGAATTGAATCATGAATCATGAATTATGAATCATGAATTGAATCATGAATCATGAATTGAAATATTGAATCATGAATCATGAATCATGAATTGAATCATGAATCATGAATCATGAATCGAATCATGAATCATGAATTAAATCATGAATCATGAATTGAATCATGAATTGAATAATGAATCATGAATCATAAATTGAATCATGAATTGAATCATGAATCATGAATTGAATCATGAATTAAATCATGAATCATGAATCATAAATTGAATCATGAATTGATTCATGAATCATGAATCATGAATTGAATCATGAATCATGAATCATGAATTGAATCATGAATCATGATTCATGAATCATGAATTGAATCATGAATCATGATTCATGAATCATGAATTGAATCATGAATCATGAATTGAATCATGCATCATGAATTGAATCATGAATTGAATTATAAATCATGAATCATGAATCATGAATTGAATTCATCAATCATGAATCATGAATTGAATCATGAATTGAATCATGAATCATGAATTGATTCATGAATCATGAATCATAAATTGAATCATGAATCATGAATTAAATCATAAATTGAATCATGAATCATGAATCATGAATTGAATCATGAATCATGAATCATGAATTGAATCATGAATCATGAATTAAATCATAAATTGAATCATGAATCATGAATCATGAATCATGAATCATGAATCATGAATCATGAATTGAATCATGAATCATGAATCATGAATCGAATCATGAATCATGAATCATGAATCATGAATTGAATCATGAATAATGAATCATGAATTGAATCATGAATCATGAATCATGAATTGAATCATGAATTGAATCATGAATCATGAATCATGAATCGAATCATGAATCATGAATCATGAATCATGAATTGAATCATGAATAATGAATCATGAATTGAATCATGAATCATGAATCATGAATTGAATCATGAATCATGAATTGAATCATGAATCATGAATCGAATCATGAATCATGAATCATGAATCATGAATTAAATCATGAATCATGAATTGAATCATAAATCATGAATCATGAATCATGAATCATGAATTGAATCATGAATCATAAATCATGAATTATGAATTGAATCATGAATCATGAATCATGAATTGAATCATGAATAATGAATCATGAATCATGAATTGAATCATGATTAATGAATCATGAATCGAATCATGAATCATGAATCATGAATCATGAATCGAATCATGAATCATGAATCATGAATCATGAATTGAATCATGAATCATAAATCATGAATTGAATCATAAATCATGAATCATGAATTATGAATTGAATCATGAATCATGAATCATAAATTGAATCATGAATAATGAATCATGAATCATGAATTGAATCATGATTAATGAATCATGAATCCAATCATGAATCATGAATCAAGAATCATGAAACGAATCATGAATCATGAATTGAATCAAGAATCATGAATCATGAATTGAATCATGAATCATGAATCATGAATCATGAATCGAATCATGAATCATGAATCATGAATCATGAATCATGAATTGAATCATGAATCATAAATTGAATCAGGATTCGAATCAAGAATTGAATTATGAATCATGAATTGAATCATGAATCATGAATTATGAATCATGAATTGAATCATGAATCATGAATTGAATCATGAATCATGAATCATGAATCATGAATTGAATCATGAATCATGAATCGAATCATGAATCATGAATTAAATCATGAATCATGAATTGAATCATGAATCATGAATTGAATAATGAATCATGAATCATGAATTGAATCATGAATCATGAATTGAATCATGAATCATGAATTATGAATCATGAATTGAATCATGAATCATGAATTGAAATATTGAATCATGAATCATGAATCATGAATTGAATCATGAATCATGAATCGAATCATGAATCATGAATTAAATCATGAATCATGAATTGAATCATGAATCATGAATTGAATAATGAATCATGAATCATGAATTGAATCATGAATTGAATCATGAATCATGAATTGAATCATGAATTAAATCATGAATCATGAATCATAAATTGAATCATGAATCATGAATTGAATCATGAATTGAATCATGAATCATGAATTGAATCATGCATCATGAATTGAATCATGAATTGAATTATAAATCATGAATCATGAATCATGAATTGAATTCATCAATCATGAATCATGAATTGAATCATGAATTGAATCATGAATCATGAATTGAATCATGAATCATGAATCATAAATTGAATCATGAATCATGAATTAAATCATAAATTGAATCATGAATCATGAATCATGAATTGAATCATGAATCATGAATCATGAATTGAATCATGAATCATGAATTAAATCATAAATTGAATCATGAATCATGAATCATGAATTGAATCATGAATCATGAATCATGAATTGAATCATGAATCATGAATCATGAATCATGAATCGAATCATGAATCATGAATCATGAATCATGAATTGAATCATGAATAATGAATCATGAATTGAATCATGAATCATGAATCGAATCATGAATCATGAATCATGAATCATGAATCATGAATTGAATCATGAATCATGAATTGAATCATAATCATGAATCATGAATCATGAATCATGAATTGAATCATGAATCATAAATCATGAATTATGAATTGAATCATGAATCATGAATCATGAATTGAATCATGAATAATGAATCATGAATCATGAATTGAATCATGATTAATGAATCATGAATCGAATCATGAATCATGAATCATGAATCATGAATCATGAATCATGAATCGAATCATGAATCATGAATCATGAATCATGTATTGAATCATGAATAATGAATCATGAATTAAATCATGAATCATGAATCATGAATTGAATCATGAATAATGAATCATGAATCATGAATTGAATCATGATTAATGAATCATGAATCGAATCATGAATCATGAATCATGAATCATGAATCATGAATCATGAATCGAATCATGAATCATGAATCATGAATCATGTATTGAATCATGAATAATGAATCATGAATTAAATCATGAATCATGAATCATGAATTGAATCATGAATCATGAATTGAATCATGAATCATGAATCATGAATCGAATCATGAATCATGAATCATGAATCATGAATCATGAATTGAATCATGAATCATGAATTGAATCATGAATCATGAATTATGAATCATGAATTGAATCATGAATCATAAATCATGAATTGAATCATGCATCATGAATCATGAATTATGAATTGAATCATGAATCATGAATCATGAATTGAATCATGAATAATGAATCATGAATCATGAATTGAATCATGATTATTGAATCATGAATCGAATCATGAATCATGAATTGAATCATGAATAATGAATCATGAATCATGAATTGAATCATGATTAATGAATCATGAATCGAATCATGAATCATGAATCAAGAATCATGAATCATGAATCATGAATCGAATCATGAATCATGAATCATGAATCATGAATTGAATCATGAATAATGAATCATGAATTAAATCATGAATCATGAATCATGAATTGAATCATGAATAATGAATCATTAATCATGAATCGAATCATGAATCATGAATCATAAATCATGAATTGAATCATGAATAATGAATCATGAATTAAATCATGAATCATGAATCATGAATTGAATCATGAATAATGAATCATGAATTGAATCATGAATCATGAATCATGAATCATAAATCATGAATTGAATCATGAATAATGAATCATGAATTAAATCATGAATCATGAATCATGAATTGAATCATGAATAATGAATCATGAATTGAATCATGAATCATGAATCATGAATTGAATCATGAATCATGAATTGAATCATGAATCATGAATCGAATCATGAATCATGAATCATGAATCATGAATTGAATCATGAATCATGAATTGAATCATGAATCATGAATCATGAATCATGAATTGAATCATGAATCATAAATCATGAATTATGAATTGAATCATGAATCATGAATCATGAATTGAATCATGAATAATGAATCATGAATTGAATCATGATTAATGAATCATGAATCGAATCATGAATCATGAATCATGAATCATGAATCATGAATCATGAATCGAATCATGAATCATGAATCATGAATCATGAATTGAATCATGATTAATGAATCATGAATCATGAATCATGAATTGAATCATGAATCATAAATCATGAATCATGAATCGAATCATGAATCATGAATTGAATCATGAATCATGAATTGAATCAGGATTCGAATCATGAATTGAATCCTGAATCTTGAATTGAATCATGAATCATGAATTATGAATCATGAATTGAATCATGAATCATGAATTGAAATATTGAATCATGAATCATGAATCATGAATTGAATCATGAATCATGAATCATGAATCGAATCATGAATCATGAATTAAATCATGAATCATGAATTGAATCATGAATCATGAATTGAATAATGAATCATGAATCATAAATTGAATCATGAATTGAATCATGAATCATGAATTGAATCATGAATTAAATCATGAATCATGAATCATAAATTGAATCATGAATTGAATCATGAATAATGAATCATTAATCATGAATTGAATCATGATTAATGAATCATGAATCGAATCATGAATCATGAATCATGAATCATGAATTATGAATCGAATCATGAATCATGAATCATAAATCATGAATTGAATCATGAATAATGAATCATGAATAATGATTCATGATTGAATCATGAATCATGAATCATGAATTGAATCATGAATCATGATTCATGAATCATGAATCATGAATCATGAATTGAATCATGAATCATGAATTGAATCATGCATCATGAATTGAATCATGAATTGAATTATAAATCATGAATCATGAATCATGAATTGAATTCATCAATCATGAATCATAAATTGAATCATGAATTGAATCATGAATCATGAATTGAATCATGAATCATGAATCATAAATTGAATCATGAATCATGAATTAAATCATAAATTGAATCATGAATCATGAATCATGAATTGAATCATGAATCATGAATCATGAATTGAATCATGAATCATTAATTAAATCATAAATTGAATCATGAATCATGAATCATGAATTGAATCATGAATCATGAATCATGAATTGAATCATGAATCATGAATCATGAATCGAATCATGAATCATGAATCATGAATCATGAATTGAATCATGAATAATGAATCATGAATTGAATCATGAATCATGAATCATGAATTGAATCATGAATCATGAATTGAATCATGAATCATGAATCGAATCATGAATCATGAATCATGAATCATGAATTAAATCATGAATCATGAATTGAATCATTAATCATGAATCATGAATCATGAATCATGAATTGAATCATGAATCATAAATCATGAATTATGAATTGAATCATGAATCATGAATCATGAATTGAATCATGAATAATGAATCATGAATCATGAATTGAATCATGATTAATGAATCATGAATCGAATCATGAATCATGAATCATGAATCATGAATCATGAATCATGAATCGAATCATGAATCATGAATCATGAATCATGAATTGAATCATGAATCATAAATCATGAATTGAATCATAAATCATGAATCATGAATTATGAATTGAATCATGAATCATGAATCATAAATTGAATCATGAATAATGAATCATGAATCATGAATTGAATCATGATTAATGAATCATGAATCCAATCATGAATCATGAATCAAGAATCATGAAACGAATCATGAATCATGAATTGAATCAAGAATCATGAATCATGAATTGAATCATGAATCATGAATCATGAATCGAATCATGAATCATGAATCATGAATCATGAATCATGAATTGAATCATGAATCATGAATTGAATCATGAATCATGAATTATGAATCATGAATTGAATCATGAATCATGAATTGAATCATGAATCATGAATCATGAATCATGAATCATGAATCATGAATCATGAATTGAATCATGAATCATGAATCATGAATTGAATCATGAATCATGATTCATGAATCATGAATTGAATCATGAATCATGAATCATGAATTGAATCATGAATCATGAATTGAATCATGCATCATGAATTGAATCATGAATTGAATTATAAATCATGAATCATGAATCATGAATTGAATCATGAATCATGAATTAAATCACAAATTGAATCATGAATCATGAATCATGAATTGAATCATGAATCATGAATCATTAATTGAATCATGAATCATGAATTAAATCATAAATTGAATCATGAATCATGAATCATGAATTGAATCATGAATCATGAATCATGAATTGAATCATGAATCATGAATTAAATCATAAATTGAATCATGAATCATGAATTGAATTATGAATCATGAATCATGAATTGAATCATGAATCATGAATCATGAATCGAATCATGAATCATGAATCATGAATCATGAATTGAATCATTTATAATGAATCATGAATTGAATCATGAATCATGAATTGAATCATGAATCATGAATTGAATCATGTATCATGAATCGAATCATGAATCATGAATCATGAATCATGAATCATGAATTGAATCATGAATCATGAATCATGAATCATGAATTGAATCATGAATCATAAATCATGAATTATGAATTGAATCATGAATCATGAATCATGAATTGAATCATGAATAATGAATCATGAATCATGAATTGAATCATGATTAATGAATCATGAATCGAATCATGAATCATGAATCATGAATCATGAATCATGAATCGAATCATGAATCATGAATCATGAATCATGAATCATGAATCATGAATTGAATCATGAATAATGAATCATGAATTAAATCATGAATCATGAATCATGAATTGAATCATGAATCATGAATTGAATCATGAATCATGAATCATGAATCATGAATCGAATCATGAATCATGAATCATGAATCATGAATTGAATCATGAATCATGAATTGAATCATGAATCATGAATCATGAATCATGAATTAAATCATGAATCATAAATCATGAATTGAATCATGAATTATGAATCATGAATTATGGATTGAATCATGAATCATGAATCATGAATTGAATCATGAATCATGAATCATGAATTGAATCATGAATCATGAATTAAACCATAAATTGAATCATGAATCATGAATCATGAATTGAATTATGAATCATGAATCATGAATTGAATCATGAATCATGAATCATGAATCGAATCATGAATCATGAATCATGAATTGAATCATTTATAATGAATCATGAATTGAATCATGAATCATGAATTGAATCATGAATCATGAATTGAATCATGAATTATGAATCGAATCATGAATCATGAATCATGAATCATGAATCATGAATTGAATCATGAATCATGAATTGAATCATGAATCATGAATCATGAATCATGAATTGAATCATGAATAATGAATCATGAATCATGAATTGAATCATGATTAATGAATCATGAATCGAATCATGAATCATGAATCATGAATCGAATCATGAATCATGAATTGAATCATGAATAATGAATCTTGAATTAAATCATGAATCATGAATTGAATCATGAATCGTGAATTGAATCATGAATCATGAATCAAGAATCATGAATCGAATCATGAATCATGAATCATGAATCATGAATTGAATCATGAATCATGAATCATGAATCATGAATCATGAATTGAATCATGAATCATAAATCATGAATTGAATCATGAATCATGAATTATGAATTGAATCATGAATCATGAATCATGAATTGAATCATGAATAATGAATCATGAATCATGAATTGAATCATGATTAATGAATCATGAATCGAATCATGAATCATGAATCATGAATCTAGAATCATGAAACGAATCATGAATCATGAATTGAATCATGAATCATGAATCATTAATTGAATCATGAATCATGAATCATGAATCGAATCATGAATCATGAATCATGAATCATGAATTGAATCATGAATCATGAATTGAATCAGGATTCGAATCAAGAATTGAATCATGAATCATGAATTGAATCATGAATCATGAATTATGAATCATGAATTGAATCATGAATCATGAATTGAATCATGAATCATGAATCATGAATCATGAATCATGAATCATGAATCATGAATTGAATCATGAATCATGAATCATGAATCGAATCATGAATCATGAATTAAATCATGAATCATGAAATGAATCATGAATCATGAATTGAATAATGAATCATGAATTGAATCATGAATTGAATCATGAATCATGAATTGAATCATGAATTAAATCATGAATCATGAATCATAAATTGAATCATGAATTGAATCATGAATCATGAATCATGAATTGAATCATGAATCATGAATCATGAATTGAATCATGAATCATGATTCATGAATCATGAATTGAATCATGAATCATGAATCATGAATTGAATCATGAATCATGAATTGAATCATGCATCATGAATTGAATCATGAATTGAATTATAAATCATGAATCATGAATCATGAATTGAATCATGAATCATGAATTAAATCATAAATTGAATCATGAATCATGAATCATGAATTGAATCATGAATCATGAATCATTAATTGAATCATGAATCATGAATTAAATCATAAATTGAATCATGAATCATGAATCATGAATTGAATCATGAATCATGAATCATGAATTGAATCATGAATCATGAATTAAATCATAAATTGAATCATGAATCATGAATTGAATTATGAATCATGAATCATGAATTGAATCATGAATCATGAATCATGAATCGAATCATGAATCATGAATCATGAATCATGAATTGAATCATTTATAATGAATCATGAATTGAATCATGAATCATGAATTGAATCATGAATCATGAATTGAATCATGTATCATGAATCGAATCATGAATCATGAATCATGAATCATGAATCATGAATTGAATCATGAATCATGAATCATGAATCATGAATTGAATCATGAATCATAAATCATGAATTATGAATTGAATCATGAATCATGAATCATGAATTGAATCATGAATAATGAATCATGAATCATGAATTGAATCATGATTAATGAATCATGAATCGAATCATGAATCATGAATCATGAATCATGAATCGAATCATGAATCATGAATCATGAATCATGAATCATGAATCATGAATTGAATCATGAATAATGAATCATGAATTAAATCATGAATCATGAATCATGAATTGAATCATGAATCATGAATTGAATCATGAATCATGAATCATGAATCATGAATCGAATCATGAATCATGAATCATGAATCATGAATTGAATCATGAATCATGAATTGAATCATGAATCATGAATCATGAATCATGAATTGAATCATGAATCATAAATCATGAATTGAATCATGAATCATGAATCATGAATTATGAATTGAATCATGAATCATGAATCATGAATTGAATCATGAATCATGAATCATGAATTGAATCATGAATCATGAATTAAATCATAAATTGAATCATGAATCATGAATCATGAATTGAATTATGAATCATGAATCATGAATTGAATCATGAATCATGAATCGAATCATGAATCATGAATCATGAATTGAATCATTTATAATGAATCATGAATTGAATCATGAATCATGAATTGAATCATGAATCATGAATTGAATCATGAATTATGAATCGAATCATGAATCATGAATCATGAATCATGAATCATGAATTGAATCATGAATCATGAATTGAATCATGAATCATGAATCATGAATCATGAATCATGAATTGAATCATGAATCATAAATCATGAATTATGAATTGAATCATGAATCATGAATCATGAATTGAATCATGATTAATGAATCATGAATTGAATCATGAATCATGAATTGAATCATGAATCATGAATCATGAATCATGAATCGAATCATGAATCATGAATCATGAATCATGAATTGAATCATGAATCATGAATTGAATCATGAATCATGAATCATGAATCATGAATTGAATCATGAATCATAAATCATGAATTGAATCATGAATCATGAATCATGAATTATGAATTGAATCATGAATCATGAATCATGAATTGAATCATGAATAATGAATCATGAATCATGAATTGAATCATGATTAATGAATCATGAATCGAATCATGAATCATGAATCAAGAATCATGAAACGAATCATGAATCATGAATTGAATCATGAATTGAATCATGAATCATGAATCATGAATCATGAATCGAATCATGAATCATGAATCATGAATCATGAATTGAATCATGAATCATAAATTGAATCAGGATTCGAATCAAGAATTGAATCATGAATCATGAATTGAATCATGAATCATGAATTATGAATCATGAATTGAATCATGAATCATGAATTGAATCATGAATCATGAATCATGAATTGAATCATGAATCATGAATCATGAATCGAATAATGAATTAAATCATGAATCATGAATTAAATCATGAATCATGAATTGAATAATGAATCATGAATCATGAATTGAATCATGAATTGAATCATGAATCATGAATTGAATCATCAATTAAATCATGAATCATGAATCATAAATTGAATCATGAATTGAAACATGAATCATGAATTGAATCATGAATCATGAATTGAATCATGAATCATGAATCATGAATCATGAATCGAATCATGAATCATGAATCATGAATTGAATCATGAATAATGAATCATGAATTAAATCATGAATCATGAATCATGAATTGAATCATGAATCATGAATTGAATCATAAATCATGAATCATGAATCATGAATTGAATCATGAATCATGAATCATGAATCATGAATTGAATCATGAATCATGAATTGAATCATGAATCATGAATCATGAATCATGAATTGAATCATGAATCATAAATCATGAATTGAATCATGAATCATGAATCATGAATTATGAATTGAATCATGAATCATGAATCATGAATTGAATCATGAATAATGAATCATGAATCATGAATTGAATCATGATTAATGAATCATGAATCGAATCATGAATCAAGAATCATGAAACGAATCATGAATCATGAATTGAATCATGAATCATGAATTGAATCATGAATCATGAATCATTAATCATGAATCGAATCATGAATCATGAATCATGAATCATGAATTGAATCATGAATCATGAATTATGAATCATGAATTGAATCATGAATCATGAATTGAATCATGAATCATGAATCATGAATCATGAATTGAATCATGAATCATGAATCATGAATCGAATCATGAATCATGAATTAAATCATGAATCATGAATTGAATCATGAATCATGAATTGAATAATGAATCATGAATCATGAATTGAATCATGAATCATGAATCATGAATTGAATCATGAATTAAATCATGAATCATAAATTGAATCATGAATTGAATCATGAATCATGAATTGAATCATGAATCATGAATCATGAATTGAATCATGAATCATGATTCATGAATCATGAATTGAATCATGAATCAGGAATCATGAATTGAATCATGAATCATGAATTGAATCAGGAATCATGATTCATGAATCATGAATTGAATCATGATTCATGAATCATGAATTGAATCATGAATCAGGAATCATGAATTGAATCATGAATCATGAATTGAATCAGGAATCATGATTCATGAATCATGAATTGAATCATGAATCATGAATCATGAATTGAATCATGAATCATGATTCATGAATCATGAATTGAATCATGAATCATGAATCATGAATTGAATCATGAATCATGAATTGAATCATGCATCATGAATTGAATCATGAATTGAATCATAAATCATGAATCATTAATTGAATTCATCAATCATGAATCATGAATTGAATCATGAATTGAATCATGAATCATGAATTGAATCATGAATCATGAATCATGAATCATAAATTGAATCATGAATCATGAATTGAATCATGAATCATGAATTGAATCATGAATCATGAATTAAATCATAAATTGAATCATGAATCATGAATCATGAATTGAATCATGAATCATGAATCATGAATTGAATCATGAATCATGAATCGAATCATGAATCATGAATTGAATCATGAATCGAATCATGAATCATGAATTGAATCATGAATCATGAATCGAATCATGAATCATGAATCGAATCATGAATCTTGAATCATGAATTGAATCATGAATCATGAATCATGAATTGAATCATGAATCATGAATCATGAATCGAATCATGAATCATGAATCAAGAATCATGAATCATGAATTGAATAATGAATCATGAATCATGAATTGAATCATAAATCATGATTCATGAATCATGAATCGAATCATGAATCATGAATCATGAATTGAATCATGAATCATGAATTGAATCATGAATCATGAATCATGAATCATGAATTGAATCATGAATCATGAATTATGAATTGAATCATGAATCATGAATCATGAATCATGAATCATGAATCATGAATTGAATCATGAATCATGAATAATGAATAAAATCATGAATCATGAATCAAGAATCATGTAACGAATTATGAATAATGAATTGAATCATGAATTGAATCATGAATCATGAATTGAATCATGAATCATGAATCATGAATCATGAATCATGAATTAAGACTTGAATCATGAATCATGAATCATGAATCATGAATCATGAATCATGAATTGATTCATGAATCATGAATCATGAATTGAATCATGAATCATGAATCATGAATTATGAATCTAATCATGAATCATGAATCATGAATCATGAATCATGAATTGAATAATGAATCATGAATCATGAATTGAATCATAAATCATGATTCATGAATTGAATCAGGATTCGAATCATGAATTGAATCACGAATCATGAATTGAATCATGAATCATGAATTAGGAATCATGAATTGAATCATGAATCATGAATTGAATCATGAATCATGAATCATGAATTGAATCATGAATCATGAATCATGAATCGAATCATGAATCATGAATTTAATCATGAATCATGAATTGAATCATGAATTGAATCATGAATCATGAATCATGAATCGAATAATGAATCATGAATCATGAATCATGAATCATGAATTGAATCATGAATCATGAATTGAATCATGAATCATGAATCATGAATCATGAATCATGAATTGAATCATGAATCATAAATCATGAATTATGAATTGAATCATGAATCATGAATCATGAATTGAATCATGAATAATGAATCATGAATCATGAATTGAATCATGATTAATGAATCATGAATCGAATCATGAATCATGAATCATGAATCATGAATCAAATCATGAATCATGAATTGAATCATGAATAATGAATCATGAATTAAATCATGAATCATGAATTGAATCATGAATCATGAATTGAATCATGAATCATGAATCATGAATCGAATCATGAATCATGAATCATGAATTGAATCATGAATCATGAATTGAATCATGAATCATGAATCATGAATCATGAATTGAATCATGAATCATAAATCATGAATCGAATCATGAATCATGAATCAAGAATCACGAAATGAATCATGAATCATGAATTGAATCATGAATCATTAATTGAATCATGAATCATGAATCATGAATCATGAATCGAATCATGAATCATGAATCATGAATCAAGAATTGAATCATGAATCATGAATTGAATCAGGATTCGAATCAAGAATTGAATCATGAATCATGAATTGAATCATGAATCATGAATCATGAATCATGAATCATGAATCATGAATTGAATCATGAATCATGAATCATGAATCGAATCATGAATCATGAATTAAATCATGAATCATGAATTGAATCATGAATCATGAATTGAATCATGAATCATGAATCATGAATTGAATCATGAATTGAATCATGAATCATGAATTGAATCATGAATTAAATCATGAATCATGAATCATAAATTGAATCATGAATTGAATCATGAATCATGAATTGAATCATGAATCATGAATCATGAATTAAATTATGAATCATGATTCATGAATCATGAATTGAATCATGAATCATGAATTGAATCATGAATCATGAATTGAATCATGAATCATGAATCATGAATTGAATCATGAATCATGAATTGAATCATGCATCATGAATTGAATCATGAATTGAATCATAAATCATGAATCATGAATCATGAATTGAATTCATCAATCATGAATTAAATAATAAATTGAATCATGAATCATGAATCATGAATTGAATCATGAATCATGAATCATGAATTGAATCATGAATCATGAATTAAATCATAAATTGAATCATGAATCATGAATCATGAATTGAATCATGAATCATAAATCATGAATTATGAATTGAATCATGAATCATGAATCATGAATTGAATCATGAATAATGAATCATGAATCATGAATTGAATCATGATTAATGAATCATGAATCGAATCATGATTAATGAAACATGAATCGAATCATGAATCATGAATCATGAATCATGAATCATGAATCATGAATCGAATCATGAATCATGAATCATGAATCATGAATTGAATCATGAATAATGAATCATGAATTAAATCATGAATCATGAATCATGAATTGAATCATGAATCATGAATTGAATCATGAATCATGAATCATGAGTCATGAATCGAATCATGAATCATGAATCATGAATCATGAATTGAATCATGAATCATGAATTGAATCATGAATCATGAATCATGAATTGAATCATGAATCATAAATCATGAATTGAATCATGAATCATGAATCATGAATTGAATCATGAATCATGAATCATGAATCATGAATTGAATCATGATTAATGAATCATGAATCGAATCATGAATCATGAATCAAGAATCATGAAACGAATCATGAATCATGAATTGAATCATGAATCATGAATCATGAATTGAATCATGAATCATGAATCATGAATCATGAATCGAATCATGAATCATGAATCATTAATCATGAATTGAATCATGAATCATAAATTGAATCAGGATTCGAATCAAGAATTGAATCATGAATCATGAATTGAATCATGAATCATGAATTATGAATCATGAATTGAATCATGAATCATGAATTGAATCATGAATCATGAATCATGAATCATGAATCATGAATCATGAATTGAATCATGAATCATGAATCATGAATCGAATAATGAATTAAATCATGAATCATGAATTAAATCATGAATCATGAATTGAATAATGAATCATGAATCATGAATTGAATCATGAATTGAATCATGAATCATGAATTGAATCATGAATTGAATCATGAATCATGAATCATAAATTGAATCATGAATTGAATCATGAATCATGAATCATGAATTGAATCATGAATCATGAATTGAATTCATCAATCATGAATCATGAATTGAATCATGAATTGAATCATGAATCATGAATCATGAATTGAATCATGCATCATGAATTGAATCATGAATTGAATCATGAATTGAATCATGAATCATGAATTGAATTCATCAATCATGAATCATGAATTGAATCATGAATTGAATCATGAATCATGAATTGAATCATGAATCATGAATCATGAATCATGAATCATAAATTAAATCATGAATCATGAATTAAATCATAAATTGAATCATGAATCATGAATCATGAATTGAATCATGAATCATGAATCATGAAATAAATCATAAATTGAATCATGAATCATGAATCATGAATTGAATCATGAATAATGAATCATGAATTGAATCATTAATCATGAATCATGAATTGAATCATGAATCATGAATTGAATCATGAATCATGAATCATGAATCGAATCATGAATCATGAATCATGAATCATGAATCATGAATCATGAATTGAATCATGAATCATGAATTGAATCATGAATCATGAATCATGAATCATGAATCATGAATTGAATCATGAATCATAAATCATGAATTATGAATTGAATCATGAATCATGAATCATGAATTGAATCATGAATAATGAATCATGAATTATGAATTGAATCATGATTAATGAATCATGAATCGAATCATGAATCATGAATCATGAATCATGAATCATGAATCGAATCATGAATCATGAATCATGAATTGAATCATGAATCATGAATTGAATCATGAATAATGAATCATGAATTAAATCATGAATCATGAATTGAATCATGAATCATGAATTGAATCATGAATCATAAATCATGAATTATGAATTGAATCATGAATCATGAATCATGAATTGAATCATGAATAATGAATCATGAATTATGAATTGAATCATGATTAATGAATCATGAATCGAATCATGAATCATGAATCATGAATCATGAATCATGAATTGAATCATGAATCATGAATCATGAATCATGAATCATGAATTGAATCATAAATCATAAATCATGAATTGAATCATGAATCATGAATCATGAATTATGAATTGAATCATGAATCATGAATTGAATCATGATTAATGAATCATGAATCGAATCATGAATCATGAATCAAGAATCATGAAACGAATCATGAATCATGAATTGAATCATGAATCATGAATCATGAATTGAATCATGAATCATGAATCATTAATCATGAATCGAATCATGAATCATGAATCATGAATCATGAATTGAATCATGAATCATGAATTGAATCAGGATTCGAATCAAGAATTGAATCATGAATCATGAATTGAATCATGAATCATGAATCATGAATTATGAATCATGAATTGAATCATGAATCATGAATTGAATCATGAATCATGAATCATGAATCATGATTAATGAATCATGAATCGAATCATGAATCATGAATCATGAATCATGAATCATGAATCGAATCATGAATCATGAATCATGAATCATGAATTGAATCATGAATAATGAATCATGAATTAAATCATGAATCATGAATCATGAATTGAATCATGAATCATGAATTGTATCATGAATCATGAATCATGAATCATGAATCGAATCATGAATCATGAATCATGAATCATGAATCATGAATTGAATCATGAATCATGAATTGAATCATGAATCATGAATCATGAATCATGAATCATGAATTGAATCATGAATCATAAATCATGAATTGAATCATGAATCATGAATCATGAATTATGAATTGAATCATGAATCATGAATCATGAATTGAATCATGATTAATGAATCATGAATCGAATCATGAATCATGAATCAAGAATCATGAAACGAATCATGAATCATGAATTGAATCATGAATCATGAATCATGAATTGAATCATGAATCATGAATCATTAATCATGAATCGAATCATGAATCATGAATTGAATCATGAATCATGAATTATGAATCATGAATTGAATCATAAATCATGAATTGAATCATGAATCATGAATCATGAATCATGAATCATGAATTGAATCATGAATCATGAATCGAATCATGAATCATGAATTAAATCATGAATCATGAATTGAATCATGAATCATGAATTGAATAATGAATCATGAATCATGAATTGAATCATGAATTGAATCATGAATCATGAATTGAATCATGAATTAAATCATGAATCATGAATCATAAATTGAATCATGAATTGAATCATGAATCATGAATTGAATCATGAATCATGAATCATGAATCATGAATCATGAATTGAATCATGAATCATGAATTGAATCATGAATCATGAATTGAATCAGGAATCATGATTCATGAATCATGAATTGAATCATGAATCATGATTCATGAATCATGAATCATGAATCATGAATTGAATCATGAATCATGAATTGAATCATGCATCATGAATTGAATCATGAATTGAATCATAAATCATGAATCATGAATTGAATTCATCAATCATGAATCATGAATTGAATCATGAATCATGAATTGAATCATGAATCATGAATCATGAATCATAAATTGAATCATGAATTATGAATTAAATCATAAATTGAATCATGAATCATGAATCATGAATTGAATCATGAATCATGAATCATGAATTGAATCATGAATCATGAATTAAATCATAAATTGAATCATGAATCATGAATCATGAATTGAATCACGAATCATGAATCGAATCATGAATCATGAATTGAATCATGAATCGAATCATGAATCATGAATTGAATCATGAATCATGAATCGAATCATGAATCATGAATCGAATCATGAATCTTGAATCATGAATTGAATCATGAATCATGAATCATGAATTGAATCATGAATCATGAATCATGAATCGAATCATGAATCATGAATCAAGAATCATGAATCATGAATTGAATAATGAATCATGAATCATGAATTGAATCATAAATCATGATTCATGAATCATGAATCGAATCATGAATCATGAATCATGAATTGAATCATGAATCATGAATCATGAATTGAATCATGAATCATGAATCATGAATTGAATCATGAATCATGAATCATGAATTGAATCATGAATCATAAATCATGAATTGAATCATGAATCATGAATCATGAATCATGAATTATGAATTGAATCATGAATCATGAATCATGAATCATGAATCATGAATCATGAATCATGAATAATGAATCATGAATTGAATCATGAATCATGAATAATGAATCAAATCATGAATCATGAATCAAGAATCATGAAACGAATTATGAATAATGAATTGAATCATGAATTGAATCATGAATCATGAATTGAATCATGAATCATGAATCATGAATTATGAATTAAGACTTGAATCATGAATCATGAATCATGAATCATGAATCATGAATCATGAATTGATTCATGAATCATGAATCATGAATTGAATCATGAATCATGAATCATGAATTATGAATCTAATCATGAATCATGAATCATGAATCATGAATTGAATCATGAATCATGAATCATGAATCATGAATCATGAATTATGAATTGAATCATGAATCATGAATCATGAATCATGAATCATGAATCATGAATCATGAATAATGAATCATGAATTGAATCATGAATCATGAATAATGAATCAAATCATGAATCATGAATCAAGAATCATGAAACAAATTATGAATAATGAATTGAATCATGAATTGAATCATGAATCATGAATTGAATCATGAATCATGAATCATGAATTATGAATTAAGACTTGAATCATGAATCATGAATCATGAATCATGAATCATGAATCATGAATTGATTCATGAATCATGAATCATGAATTGAATCATGAATCATGAATCATGAATTATGAATCTAATCATGAATCATGAATCATGAATCATGAATCATGAATTGAATAATGAATCATGAATCATGAATTGAATCATAAATCATGATTCATGAATTGAATCAGGATTCGAATCATGAATTGAATCATGAATCATGAATTGAATCATGAATCATGAATTAGGAATCATGAATTGAATCATGAATCATGAATTGAATCATGAATCGAATCATGAATCATGAATTGAATCATGAATCATGAATTGAATCATGAATTGAATCATGAATCATGAATCATGAATCATGAATCGAATAATGAATCATGAATCATGAATCATGAATCATGAATTGAATCATGAATCATGAATTGAATCATGAATCATGAATCATGAATCATGAATCATGAATCATGAATTGAATCATGAATCATAAATCATGAATTATGAATTGAATCATGAATCATGAATCATGAATTGAATCATGAATAATGAATCATGAATCATGAATTGAATCATGATTAATGAATCATGAATCGAATCATGAATCATGATTTATAAATCATGAATCATGAATTGAATCATGAATAATGAATCATGAATTAAATCATGAATCATGAATCATGAATTGAATCATGAATCATGAATTGAATCATGAATCATGAATCATGAATCAAATCATGAATCATGAATCATGAATCATGAATCATGAATTGAATCATGAATCATGAATCATGAATTGAATCATGATTAATGAATCATGAATCGAATCATGAATCATGAATCAAGAATCATGAAACGAATCATGAATCATGAATTGAATCATGAATCATGAATCATGAATTGAATCATGAATCATGAATCATTAATCATGAATCGAATCATGAATCATGAATTGAATCATGAATCATGAATTATGAATCATGAATTGAATCATAAATCATGAATTGAATCATGAATCATGAATCATGAATCATGAATCATGAATTGAATCATGAATCATGAATCGAATCATGAATCATGAATTAAATCATGAATCATGAATTGAATCATGAATCATGAATTGAATAATGAATCATGAATCATGAATTGAATCATGAATTGAATCATGAATCATGAATTGAATCATGAATTAAATCATGAATCATGAATCATAAATTGAATCATGAATTGAATCATGAATCATGAATTGAATCATGAATCATGAATCATGAATCATGAATCATGAATTGAATCATGAATCATGAATTGAATCATGAATCATGAATTGAATCAGGAATCATGATTCATGAATCATGAATTGAATCATGAATCATGATTCATGAATCATGAATCATGAATCATGAATTGAATCATGAATCATGAATTGAATCATGCATCATGAATTGAATCATGAATTGAATCATAAATCATGAATCATGAATTGAATTCATCAATCATGAATCATGAATTGAATCATGAATCATGAATTGAATCATGAATCATGAATCATGAATCATAAATTGAATCATGAATTATGAATTAAATCATAAATTGAATCATGAATCATGAATCATGAATTGAATCATGAATCATGAATCATGAATTGAATCATGAATCATGAATTAAATCATAAATTGAATCATGAATCATGAATCATGAATTGAATCACGAATCATGAATCGAATCATGAATCATGAATTGAATCATGAATCGAATCATGAATCATGAATTGAATCATGAATCATGAATCGAATCATGAATCATGAATCGAATCATGAATCTTGAATCATGAATTGAATCATGAATCATGAATCATGAATTGAATCATGAATCATGAATCATGAATCGAATCATGAATCATGAATCAAGAATCATGAATCATGAATTGAATAATGAATCATGAATCATGAATTGAATCATAAATCATGATTCATGAATCATGAATCGAATCATGAATCATGAATCATGAATTGAATCATGAATCATGAATCATGAATTGAATCATGAATCATGAATCATGAATTGAATCATGAATCATGAATCATGAATTGAATCATGAATCATAAATCATGAATTGAATCATGAATCATGAATCATGAATCATGAATTATGAATTGAATCATGAATCATGAATCATGAATCATGAATCATGAATCATGAATCATGAATAATGAATCATGAATTGAATCATGAATCATGAATAATGAATCAAATCATGAATCATGAATCAAGAATCATGAAACGAATTATGAATAATGAATTGAATCATGAATTGAATCATGAATCATGAATTGAATCATGAATCATGAATCATGAATTATGAATTAAGACTTGAATCATGAATCATGAATCATGAATCATGAATCATGAATCATGAATTGATTCATGAATCATGAATCATGAATTGAATCATGAATCATGAATCATGAATTATGAATCTAATCATGAATCATGAATCATGAATCATGAATTGAATCATGAATCATGAATCATGAATCATGAATCATGAATTATGAATTGAATCATGAATCATGAATCATGAATCATGAATCATGAATCATGAATCATGAATAATGAATCATGAATTGAATCATGAATCATGAATAATGAATCAAATCATGAATCATGAATCAAGAATCATGAAACAAATTATGAATAATGAATTGAATCATGAATTGAATCATGAATCATGAATTGAATCATGAATCATGAATCATGAATTATGAATTAAGACTTGAATCATGAATCATGAATCATGAATCATGAATCATGAATCATGAATTGATTCATGAATCATGAATCATGAATTGAATCATGAATCATGAATCATGAATTATGAATCTAATCATGAATCATGAATCATGAATCATGAATCATGAATTGAATAATGAATCATGAATCATGAATTGAATCATAAATCATGATTCATGAATTGAATCAGGATTCGAATCATGAATTGAATCATGAATCATGAATTGAATCATGAATCATGAATTAGGAATCATGAATTGAATCATGAATCATGAATTGAATCATGAATCGAATCATGAATCATGAATTGAATCATGAATCATGAATTGAATCATGAATTGAATCATGAATCATGAATCATGAATCATGAATCGAATAATGAATCATGAATCATGAATCATGAATCATGAATTGAATCATGAATCATGAATTGAATCATGAATCATGAATCATGAATCATGAATCATGAATCATGAATTGAATCATGAATCATAAATCATGAATTATGAATTGAATCATGAATCATGAATCATGAATTGAATCATGAATAATGAATCATGAATCATGAATTGAATCATGATTAATGAATCATGAATCGAATCATGAATCATGATTTATAAATCATGAATCATGAATTGAATCATGAATAATGAATCATGAATTAAATCATGAATCATGAATCATGAATTGAATCATGAATCATGAATTGAATCATGAATCATGAATCATGAATCAAATCATGAATCATGAATCATGAATCATGAATCATGAATTGAATCATGAATCATGAATCGAATCATGAATCATGAATCATGAATCATGAATCATGAATTGAATCATGAATCATGAATTGAATCATGAATCATGAATCATGAATCATGAATTGAATCATGAATCATAAATCATGAATTGAATCATGAATCATGAATTATGAATTGAATCATGAATCATGAATCATGAATTGAATCATGAATAATGAATCATGAATCATGAATTGAATCATGATTAATGAATCATGAATCGAATCATGAATCATGAATCAAGAATCATGAAACGAATCATGAATCATGAATTGAATCATGAATCATGAATCATGAATTGAATCATGAATCATGAATCATGAATCATGAATCGAATCATGAATCATGAATCATGAATCAAGAATTGAATCATGAATCATGAATTGAATCATGAATCATGAATCATGAATCATGAATCATTAATTGAATCATGAATTGAATCAGGATTCGAATCAAGAATTGAATCATGAATCATGAATTGAATCATGAATCATGAATTATGAATCATGAATTGAATCATGAATCATGAATTGAATCATGAATCATGAATCATGAATCATGAATCATGAATCATGAATTGAATCATGAATCATGAATCATGAATCGAATCATGAATCATGAATTAAATCATGAATCATGAATTGAATCATGAATCATGAATTGAATAATGAATCATGAATCATGAATTGAATCATGAATTGAATCATGAATCATGAATTGAATCATGAATTAAATCATGAATCATGAATCATAAATTGAATCATGAATTGAATCATGAATCATGAATTGAATCATGAATCATGAATCATGAATCATGAATCATGAATTGAATCATGAATCATGATTCATGAATCATGAATTGAATCATGAATCATGAATCATGAATTGAATCATGAATCATGAATTGAATCAGGAATCATGATTCATGAATCATGAATTGAATCATGAATCATGATTCATGAATCATGAATTGAATCATGAATCATGAATTGAATCATGAATTGAATCATAAATCATGAATCATGAATTGAATTCATCAATCATGAATCATGAATTGAATCATGAATTGAATCATGAATCATGAATTGAATCATGAATCATGAATCATGAATCATAAATTGAATCATGAATTATGAATTAAATCATAAATTGAATCATGAATCATGAATCATGAATTGAATCATGAATTGAATCATAAATCATGAATCATGAATTGAATTCATCAATCATGAATCATGAATTGAATCATGAATTGAATCATGAATCATGAATTGAATCATGAATCATGAATCATGAATCATAAATTGAATCATGAATTATGAATTAAATCATATATTGAATCATGAATCATGAATTGAATCATGAATCATGAATCATGAATCATGAATTGAATCATGAATCATGAATTAAATCATAAATTGAATCATGAATCATGAATCATGAATTGAATCACGAATCATGAATCGAATCATGAATCATGAATTGAATCATGAATCGAATCATGAATCATGAATTGAATCATGAATCATGAATCGAATCATGAATCATGAATCGAATCATGAATCTTGAATCATGAATTGAATCATGAATCATGAATCATGAATTGAATCATGAATCATGAATCATGAATCGAATCATGAATCATGAATCAAGAATCATGAATCATGAATTGAATAATGAATCATGAATCATGAATTGAATCATAAATCATGATTCATGAATCATGAATCATGAATCATGAATCATGAATCATGAATCATGAATCATGAATTGAATCATGAATCATGAATAATGAATCAAATCATGAATCATGAATCAAGAATCATGAAACGAATTATGAATAATGAATTGAATCATGAATTGAATCATGAATCATGAATTGAATCATGAATCATGAATCATGAATCATGAATTATGAATTAAGACTTGAATCATGAATCATGAATCATGAATCATGAATCATGAATCATGAATTGATTCATGAATCATGAATCATGAATTGAATCATGAATCATGAATCATGAATTATGAATCTAATCATGAATCATGAATCATGAATCATGAATGATGAATTGAATAATGAATCATGAATCATGAATTGAATCATAAATCATGAATCATGAATTGAATCAGGATTCGAATCATGAATTGAATCATGAATCATGAATTGAATCATGAATCATGAATTAGGAATCATGAATTGAATCATGAATCATGAATTGAATCATGAATCGAATCATGAATCATGAATTGAATCATGAATCATGAATTGAATCATGAATTGAATCATGAATCATGAATTGAATCATGAATCATGAATCATGAATCATGAATCATGAATTGAATCATGAATCATAAATCATGAATTATGAATTGAATCATGAATCATGAATCATGAATTGAATCATGAATAATGAATCATGAATCATGAATTGAATCATGATTAATGAATCATGAATCGAATCATGAATCATGATTTATAAATCATGAATCATGAATTGAATCATGAATAATGAATCATGAATTAAATCATGAATCATGAATCATGAATTGAATCATGAATCATGAATTGAATCATGAATCATGAATAATGAATCGAATCATGAATCATGAATCATGAATCATGAATCATGAATTGAATCATGAATCATGAATCGAATCATGAATCATGAATCATGAATCATGAATCATGAATTGAATCATGAATCATGAATTGAATCATGAATCATGAATCATGAATCATGAATTGAATCATGAATCATAAATCATGAATTGAATCATGAATCATGAATTATGAATTGAATCATGAATCATGAATCATGAATTGAATCATGAATAATGAATCATGAATCATGAATTGAATCATGATTAATGAATCATGAATCGAATCATGAATCATGAATCAAGAATCTTGAAACGAATCATGAATCATGAATTGAATCATGAATCATGAATCATGAATTGAATCATGAATCATGAATCATGAATCATGAATCGAATCATGAATCATGAATCATGAATCAAGAATTGAATCATGAATCATGAATTGAATCATGAATCATGAATCATGAATCGAATCATGAATCATGAATCAAGAATCATGAATCATGAATTGAATAATGAATCATGAATCATGAATTGAATCATAAATCATGATTCATGAATCATGAATCGAATCATGAATCATGATTCATGAATCATGAATCGAATCATGAATCATGAATCATGAATTGAATCATGAATCATGAATCATGAATTGAATCATGAATCATGAATCATGAATTGACTCATGAATCATGAATCATGAATCATGAATTGAATCATGAATCATAAATCATGAATTAAATCATGAATCATGAATCATGAATCATGAATAATGAATCATGAATTGAATCATGAATCATGAATAATGAATCAAATCATGAATCATGAATCAAGAATTATGAAACGAATTATGAATAATGAATTGAATCATGAATTGAATCATGAATCATGAATTGAATCATGAATCATGAATCATGAATCATGAATTATGAATTAAGACTTGAATCATGAATCATGAATCATGAATCATGAATCATGAATCATGAATTGATTCATGAATCATGAATCATGAATTGAATCATGAATCATGAATCATGAATTATGAATCTAATCATGAATCATGAATCATGAATCATGAATTGAATAATGAATCATGAATCATGAATTGAATCATAAATCATGATTCATGAATTGAATCAGGATTCGAATCATGAATTGAATCATGAATCATGAATTGAATCATGAATCATGAATTAGGAATCATGAATTGAATCATGAATCATGAATTGAATCATGAATCGAATCATGAATCATGAATTGAATCATGAATCATGAATTGAATCATGAATTGAATCATGAATCATGAATCATGAATCGAATAATGAATCATGAATCATGAATCATGAATCATGAATTGAATCATGAATCATGAATTGAATCATGAATCATGAATCATGAATCATGAATCATGAATTGAATCATGAATCATAAATCATGAATTATGAATTGAATCATGAATCATGAATTGAATCATGAATAATGAATCATGAATCATGAATTGAATCATGATTAATGAATCATGAATCGAATCATGAATCATGATTTATAAATCATGAATCATGAATTGAATCATGAATAATGAATCATGAATTAAATCATAAATCATGAATCATGAATTGAATCATGAATCATGAATTGAATCATAAATCATGAATCATGAATCGAATCATGAATCATGAATCATGAATCATGAATCATGAATCATGAATTGAATCATGAATCATGAATCGAATCATGAATCATGAATCATGAATCATGAATCATGAATTGAATCATGAATCATGAATTGAATCATGAATCATGAATCATGAATCATGAATTGAATCATGAATCATAAATCATGAATTGAATCATGAATCATGAATTATGAATTGAATCATGAATCATGAATCATGAATTGAATCATGAATAATGAATCATGAATCATGAATTGAATCATGATTAATGAATCATGAATCGAATCATGAATCATGAATCAAGAATCATGAAACGAATCATGAATCATGAATTGAATCATGAATCATGAATCATGAATTGAATCATGAATCATGAATCATGAATCATGAATCGAATCATGAATCATGAATCATGAATCAAGAATTGAATCATGAATTGAATCATGAATCATGAATCATGAATCATGAATCATGAATTGAATCATGAATCATGAATCATGAATCGAATCATGAATCATGAATTAAATCATGAATCATGAATTGAATCATGAATCATGAATTGAATAATGAATCATGAATCATGAATTGAATCATGAATTGAATCATGAATCATGAATTAAATCATGAATTAAATCATGAATCATGAATCATAAATTGAATCATGAATTGAGTCATGAATCATGAATCATGAATTGAATCATGAATCATGAATCATGAATTGAATCATGAATCATGATTCATGAATCATGAATTGAATCATGAATCATGAATCATGAATTGAATCATGAATCATGAATTGAATCATGCATCATGAATTGAATCATGAATTGAATCATAAATCATGAATCATGAATCATGAATTAAATTCATCAATCATGAATTAAATAATAAATTGAATCATGAATCATGAATCATGAATTGAATCATGAATCATGAATCATGAATTGAATCATGAATCATGAATTAAATCATGAATTGAATCATGAATCATGAATCATGAATCGAATCATGAATCATGAATCATGAATCATGAATCATGAATTGAATCATGAATAATGAATCAAGAATTGAATCATGAATCATGAATCATGAATTGAATCATGAATCATGAATTGAATCATGAATCATGAATCGAATCATGAATCATGAATCATGAATCATGAATCATGAATTGAATCATGAATCATGAATCATGAATCATGAATCATAAATTGAATCATGAATCATGAATCATGAATTATGAATTGAATCATGAATCATGAATCATGAATTGAATCATGATTAATGAATCATGAATCGAATCATGAATCATGAATCAAGAATCATGAAACGAATCATGAATCATGAATTGAATCATGAATCATGAATCATGAATTGAATCATGAATCATGAATCATTAATCATGAATCGAATCATGAATCATGAATCATGAATTGAATCATGAATCATGAATTGAATCAGGATTCGAATCAAGAATTGAATCATGAATCATGAATTGAATCATGAATCATGAATTATGAATCATGAATTGAATCATGAATCATGAATTGAATCATGAAGCATGAATCATGAATCATGAATCATGAATTGAATCATGAATCATGAATCATGAATCGAATCATGAATCATGAATTAAATCATTAATCATGAATTGAATCATGAATCATGAATTGAATAATGAATCATGAATCATGAATTGAATCATGAATTGAATCATGAATCATGAATTGAATCATGAATTAAATCATGAATCATGAATCATAAATTGAATCATGAATTGAATCATGAATCATGAATTGAATCATGAATCATGAATCATGAATTGAATCATGAATCATGATTCATGAATCATGAATTGAATCATGAATCATGAATCATGAATCATGAATTGAATCATGAATCATGAATTGAATCAGGAATCATGATTCATGAATCATGAATTGAATCATGAATCATGATTCATGAATCATGAATTGAATCATGAATCATGAATCATGAATTGAATCATGAATCATGAATTGAATCATGCATCATGAATTGAATCATGAATTGAATCATAAATCATGAATCATGAATTGAATTCATCAATCATGAATCATGAATTGAATCATTAATTGAATCATGAATCATGAATTGAATCATGAATCATGAATCATGAATCATAAATTGAATCATGAATTATGAATTAAATCATAAATTGAATCATGAATCATGAATCATGAATTGAATCATGAATCATGAATCATGAATTGAATCATGAATCATGAATTAAATCATAAATTGAATCATGAATAATGAATCATGAATTGAATCACGAATCATGAATCGAATCATGAATCATTAATTGAATCATGAATCGAATCATGAATCATGAATTGAATCATGAATCATGAATCGAATCATGAATCATGAATCGAATCATGAATCTTGAATCATGAATTGAATCATGAATCATGAATCATGAATTGAATCATGAATCATGAATCATGAATCGAATCATGAATCATGAATCAAGAATCATGAATCATGAATTGAATAATGAATCATGAATCATGAATTGAATCATAAATCATGATTCATGAATCATGAATCGAATCATGAATCATGAATCATGAATTGAATCATGAATCATGAATCATGAATTGAATCATGAATCATGAATCATGAATTGAATCATGAATCATGAATCATGAATCATGAATTGAATCATGAATCATAAATCATGAATTGAATCATGAATCATGAATCATGAATCATGAATCATGAATTATGAATTGAATCATGAATCATGAATCATGAATCATGAATCATGAATCATGAATAATGAATCATGAATTGAATCATGAATCATGAATAATGAATCAAATCATGAATCATGAATCAAGAATCATGAAACGAATTATGAATAATGAATTGAATCATGAATTGAATCATGAATCATGAATTGAATCATGAATCATGAATCATGAATTATGAATTAAGACTTGAATCATGAATCATGAATCATGAATCATGAATCATGAATCATGAATTCATTCATGAATCATGAATCATGAATTGAATCATGAATCATGAATTATGAATCTAATCATGAATCATGAATCATGAATCATGAATCATGAATTGAAAAATGAATCATGAATCATGAATTGAATCATAAATCATGATTCATGAATTGAATCAGGATTCGAATCATGAATTGAATCATGAATCATGAATTGAATCATGAATCATGAATTAGGAATCATGAATTGAATCATGAATCATGAATTGAATCATGAATCGGATCATGAATCATGAATTGAATCATGAATCATGAATTGAATCATGAATTGAATCATGAATCATGAATCATGAATCATGAATCGAATAATGAATCATGAATCATGAATCATGAATCATGAATTGAATCATGAATCATGAATTGAATCATGAATCATGAATCATGAATCATGAATCATGAATTGAATCATGAATCATAAATCATGAATTATGAATTGAATCATGAATCATGAATCATGAATTGAATCATGAATAATGAATCATGAATCATGAATTGAATCATGATTAATGAATCATGAATCGAATCATGAATCATGAATCATAAATCATGAATCATGAATTGAATCATGAATAATGAATCATGAATTAAATCATGAATCATGAATCATGAATTGAATCATGAATCATGAATTGAATCATGAATCATGAATCATGAATCGAATCATGAATCATGAATCATGAATCATGAATTGAATCATGAATCATGAATCGAATCATGAATCATGAATCATGAATCATGAATCATGAATTGAATCATGAATCATGAATTGAATCATGAATCATGAATCATGAATCATGAATTGAATCATGAATCATAAATCATGAATTGAATCATGAATCATGAATTATGAATTGAATCATGAATCATGAATTGAATCATGAATAATGAATCATGAATCATGAATTGAATCATGATTAATGAATCATGAATCGAATCATGAATCATGAATCAAGAATCATGAAACGAATCATGAATCATGAATTGAATCATGAATCATGAATTGAATCATGAATCATGAATCATGAATCATGAATCGAATCATGAATCATGAATCATGAATCAAGAATTGAATCATGAATCATGAATTGAATCATGAATCATGAATCATGAATCATGAATCATGAATCATGAATTGAATCATGAATCATGAATCATGAATCGAATCATGAATCATGAATTAAATCATGAATCATGAATTGAATCATGAATCATGAATTGAATAATGAATCATGAATCATGAATTGAATCATGAATTGAATCATGAATCATGAATTGAATCATGAATTAAATCATGAATCATGAATCATAAATTGAATCATGAATTGAGTCATGAATCATGAATCATGAATTGAATCATGAATCATGAATCATGAATTGAATCATGAATCATGATTCATGAATCATGAATTGAATCATGAATCATGAATCATGAATTGAATCATGAATCATGAATTGAATCATGCATCATGAATTGAATCATGAATTGAATCATAAATCATGAATCATGAATCATGAATTAAATTCATCAATCATGAATTAAATAATAAATTGAATCATGAATCATAAATCATGAATTGAATCATGAATCATGAATCATGAATTGAATCATGAATCATGAATTAAATCATAAATTGAATCATGAATCATGAATCATGAATTGAATCATGAATCATGAATCATGAATTGAATCATGAATCATGAATCATGAATCGAATCATGAATCATGAATTGAATCATGAATCATGAATCGAATCATGAATCATGAATCGAATCATGAATCTTGAATCATGAATTGAATCATGAATAATGAATCATGAATTGAATCATGAATCATGAATCATGAATCGAATCATGAATCATGAATCAAGAATCATGAATCATGAATTGAATAATGAATCATGAATCATGAATTGAATCATAAATCATGATTCATGAATCATGAATCGAATCATGAATCATGAATCATGAATTGAATCATGAATCATGAATCATGAATTGAATCATGAATCATGAATCATGAATTGAATCATGAATCATGAATCATGAATCATGAATTGAATCATGAATCATAAATCATGAATTGAATCATGAATCATGAATCATGAATCATGAATCATGAATTATGAATTGAATCATGAATCATGAATCATGAATCATGAATCATGAATAATGAATCATGAATTGAATCATGAATCATGAATAATGAATCAAATCATGAATCATGAATCAAGAATCATGAAACGAATTATGAATAATGAATTGAATCATGAATTGAATCATGAATCATGAATTGAATCATGAATCATGAATCATGAATCATGAATTATGAATTAAGACTTGAATCATGAATCATGAATCATGAATCATGAATCATGAATTGATTCATGAATCATGAATCATGAATTGAATCATGAATCATGAATCATGAATTATGAATCTAATCATGAATCATGAATCATGAATCATGAATCATGAATTGAATAATGAATCATGAATCATGAATTGAATCATAAATCATGATTCATGAATTGAATCAGGATTCGAATCATGAATTGAATCATGAATCATGAATTGAATCATGAATCATGAATTAGGAATCATGAATTGAATCATGAATCATGAATTGAATCATGAATCGGATCATGAATCATAAATTGAATCATGAATCATGAATTGAATCATGAATTGAATCATGAATCATGAATCATGAATCATGAATCGAATAATGAATCATGAATCATGAATCATGAATCATGAATTGAATCATGAATCATGAATTGAATCATGAATCATGAATCATGAATCATGAATCATGAATCATGAATTGAATCATGAATCATAAATCATGAATTATGAATTGAATCATGAATCATGAATCATGAATTGAATCATGAATAATGAATCATGAATCATGAATTGAATCATGATTAATGAATCATGAATCGAATCATGAATCATGAATCATAAATCATGAATCATGAATTGAATCATGAATAATGAATCATGAATTAAATCATGAATCATGAATCATGAATTGAATCATGAATCATGAATTGAATCATGAATCATGAATCATGAATCATGAATCATGAATCATGAATCATGAATTGAATCATGAATCATGAATTGAATCATGAATCATGAATCGAATCATGAATCATGAATCATGAATCATGAATCATGAATTGAATCATGAATCATGAATTGAATCATGAATCATGAATCATGAATCATGAATTGAATCATGAATCATAAATCATGAATTGAATCATGAATCATGAATTATGAATTGAATCATGAATCATGAATCATGAATTGAATCATGAATAATGAATCATGAATCATGAATTGAATCATGATTAATGAATCATGAATCGAATCATGAATCATGAATCAAGAATCATGAAACGAATCATGAATCATGAATTGAATCATGAATCATGAATCATGAATTGAATCATGAATCATGAATCATGAATCATGAATCGAATCATGAATCATGAATCATGAATCAAGAATTGAATCATGAATCATGAATTGAATCATGAATCATGAATCATGAATCATGAATCATGAATTGAATCATGAATCATGAATCATGAATCGAATCATGAATCATGAATTAAATCATGAATCATGAATTGAATCATGAATCATGAATTGAATAATGAATCATGAATCATGAATTGAATCATGAATTGAATCATGAATCATGAATTGAATCATGAATTAAATCATGAATCATGAATCATAAATTGAATCATGAATTGAGTCATGAATCATGAATCATGAATTGAATCATGAATCATGAATCATGAATTGAATCATGAATCATGATTCATGAATCATGAATTGAATCATGAATCATGAATCATGAATTGAATCATGAATCATGAATTGAATCATGCATCATGAATTGAATCATGAATTGAATCATAAATCATGAATCATGAATCATGAATTAAATTCATCAATCATGAATTAAATAATAAATTGAATCATGAATCATGAATCATGAATTGAATCATGAATCATGAATCATGAATTGAATCATGAATCATGAATTAAATCATAAATTGAATCATGAATCATGAATCATGATTTGAATCATGAATCATGAATCATGAATTGAATCATGAATCATGAATCGAATCATGAATCATGAATCATGAATCATGAATTGAATCATGAATAATGAATCAAGAATTGAATCATGAATCATGAATCATGAATTGAATCATGAATCATGAATTGAATCATGAATCATGAATCATGAATCGAATCATGAATCATGAATCATGAATCATGAATCATGAATTGAATCATGAATCATGAATCATAAATCATGAATCATAAATTGAATCATGAATCATGAATTAAATCATAAATTGAATCATGAATCATGAATCATGAATTGAATCATGAATCATGAATCATGAATTGAATCATGAATCATGAATTAAATCATAAAGTGAATCATAAATCATGAATTGAATCATGAATCATTAATCATGAATTGAATCATGAATCATGAATCATGAATCGAATCATGAATCATGAATCATGAATCATGAATTGAATCATGAATAATGAATCAAGAATTGAATCATGAATCATGAATCATGAATTGAATCATGAATCATGAATTGAATCATGAATCATGAATCATGAATTGAATCATGAATCATGAATCATGAATCGAATCATGAATCATGAATCATGAATCATGAATTGAATCATGAATAATGAATCAAGAATTGAATCATGAATCATGAATCATGAATTGAATCATGAATCATGAATTGAATCATGAATCATGAATCATGAATCGAATCATGAATCATGAATCATGAATCATGAATCATGAATTGAATCATGAATCATGAATTGAATCATGAATCATGAATCATGAATCATGAATCATGAATTGAATCATGAATCATAAATCATGAATTATGAATTGAATCATGAATCATGAATCATGAATTGAATCATGAATAATGAATCATGAATCATG
Organism: Mixophyes australis; assembly: GCA_036250195.1. NCBI lineage: Eukaryota > Metazoa > Chordata > Amphibia > Anura > Limnodynastidae > Mixophyes > Mixophyes australis. Next base: position 365,684 of record JAVHZZ010000088.1, read on the forward strand.
AATTGAATCATGATTAATGAATCATGAATCGAATCATGAATCATGAATCATGAATCATGAATCATGAATCGAATCATGAATCATGAATCATGAATCATGAATTGAATCATGAATAATGAATTTAATCATGAATCATGAATCATGAATCATGAATCATGAATTGAATCATGAATCATGAATCGAATCATGAATCATGAATTAAATCATGAATCATGAATTGAATCATGAATCATGAATTAAATCATGAATCATGAATTGAATCATGAATCATGAATTGAATCATGAATCATGAATCATGAATCATGAATCATGAATTGAATCATGAATCATGAATCGAATCATGAATCATGAATTGAATAATGAATCATGAATCATGAATTGAATCATGAATTGAATCATGAATCATGAATTGAATCATGAATTAAATCATGAATCATGAATCATAAATTGAATCATGAATTGAATCATGAATCATGAATCATGAATTGAATCATGAATCATGAATCATGAATTGAATCATGAATCATGATTCATGAATCATGAATTGAATCATGAATCATGAATCATGAATTGAATCATGAATCATGAATTGAATCATGCATCATGAATTGAATCATGAATTGAATCATAAATCATGAATCATGAATTAAATTCATCAATCATGAATTAAATAATAAATTGAATCATGAATCATGAATCATGAATTGAATCATGAATCATGAATCATGAATTGAATCATGAATCATGAATTAATTCATAAATTGAATCATCAATCATGAATCATGAATTGAATCATGAATCATGAATCATGAATTGAATCATGAATCATGAATCATGAATCGAATCATGAATCATGAATCATGAATTGAATCATGAATAATGAATCAAGAATTGAATCATGAATCATGAATCATGAATTGAATCATGAATCATGAATTGAATCATGAATCATGAATCATGAATCGAATCATGAATCATGAATCATGAATCATGAATCATGAATTGAATCATGAATCATGAATCATGAATCATGAATCATAAATTGAATCATGAATCATGAATTAAATCATAAATTGAATCATGAATCATGAATCATGAATTGAATCATGAATCATGAATCATGAATTGAATCATGAATCATGAATTAAATCATAAATTGAATCATGAATCATGAATCATGAATTGAATCATGAATCATTAATCATGAATTGAATCATGAATCATGAATCATGAATCGAATCATGAATCATGAATCATGAATCATGAATTGAATCATGAATAATGAATCAAGAATTGAATCATGAATCATGAATCATGAATTGAATCATGAATCATGAATTGAATCATGAATCATGAATCATGAATTGAATCATGAATCATGAATCATGAATCGAATCATGAATCATGAATCATGAATCATGAATTGAATCATGAATAATGAATCAAGAATTGAATCATGAATCATGAATCATGAATTGAATCATGAATCATGAATTGAATCATGAATCATGAATCATGAATCGAATCATGAATCATGAATCATGAATCATGAATCATGAATTGAATCATGAATCATGAATTGAATCATGAATCATGAATCATGAATCATGAATCATGAATTGAATCATGAATCATAAATCATGAATTATGAATTGAATCATGAATCATGAATCATGAATTGAAACATGAATAATGAATCATGAATCATGAATTGAATCATGATTAATGAATCATGAATCGAATCATGAATCATGAATCATGAATCATGAATCATGAATCGAATCATGAATCATGAATCATGAATTGAATCATGAATAATGAATCATGAATTAAATCATGAATCATGAATCATGAATTGAATCATGAATCATGAATTGAATCATGAATCATGAATCATGAATCATGAATCGAATCATGAATCATGAATCATGAATCATGAATCATGAATTGAATCATGAATCATGAATTGAATCATGAATCATGAATCATGAATTGAATCATGAATCATAAATCATGAATTGAATCATGAATCATGAATCATGAATTATGAATTGAATCATGAATCATGAATCATGAATTGAATCATGAATAATGAATCATGAATTATGAATTGAATCATGATTAATGAATCATGAATCGAATCATGAATCAAGAATCATGAAACGAATCATGAATCATGAATTGAATCATGAATCATGAATCATGAATTGAATCATGAATCATGAATCATGAATCATGAATCGAATCATGAATCATGAATCATGAATCATGAATTGAATCATGAATCATGAATTAAATCAGGATTCGAATCAAGAATTGAATCATGAATCATAAATTGAATCATGAATCATGAATTATGAATCATGAATTGAATCATGAATCATGAATTGAATCATGAATCATGAATCATGAATTGAATCATGAATCATGAATCATGAATCGAATCATGAATCATGAATTAAATCATGAATCATGAATTGAATCATGAATCATGAATTGAATAATGAATCATGAATCATGAATTGAATCATGAATTGAATCATGAATTCTGAATTGAATCATGAATTAAATCATGAATCATGAATCATAAATTGAATCATGAATTGAATCATGAATCATGATTCATGAAGCATGAATTGAATCATGAATCATGAATCATGAATTGAATCATGAATCATGATTCATGAATCATGAATTGAATCATGAATCATGAATCATGAATTGAATCATGAATCATGAATTGAATCATGCATCATGAATCATGAATCATGAATTGAATTCATCAATCATGAATCATGAATTGAATCATGAATTGAATCATGAATCATGAATTGAATCATGAATCATGAATTGAATCATGAATCATGAATCATGAATCATGAATCTTAAATTGAATCATGAATTATGAATTAAATCATAAATTTAATCATGAATCATGAATCATGAATTGAATCATGAATCATGAATCATGAATTGAATCATGAATCATGAATTAAATCATAAATTGAATCATGAATCATGAATCATGAATTGAATCATGAATCATGAATCATGAATTGAATCATGAATCATGAATCGAATCATGAATCATGAATCGAATCATGAATCATGAATTGAATCATGAAGCGAATCATGAATCATGAATTGAATCATGAATCATGAATCGAATCATGAATCATGAATCGAATCATGAATCTTGAATCATGAATTGAATCATGAATCATGAATCATGAATTAAATCATGAATCATTAATCATGAATCGAATCATGAATCAAGAATCATGAATTGAATCATGAATCATGAATTAAATCATGAATCATGAATTGAATCATGAATCATGAATCATGAATTATGAATCTAATCATGAATCATGAATCATGAATCATGAATTGAATAATGAATCATGAATCATGAATTGAATCATGAATCATGAATCATGAATTGAATCAGGATTTGAATCAAGAATTGAATCATGAATCATGAATTGAATCATGAATCATGAATTAGGAATCATGAATTGAATCATGAATCATGAATTGAATCATGAATCATGAATCATGAATCATGAATCATGAATCATGAATTGAATCATGAATCATGAATCATTAATCGAATCATGAATCATGAATTGAATCATGAATCATGAATCATTAATCGAATCATGAATCATGAATTAAATCATGAATCATGAATTGAATCATGAATCATGAATTGAATCATGAATTGAATCATGAATCATGAATTGAATCATGAATCATGAATTGTATTATGAATCATGAATCAAATCATGAATCATGAATTGAATCATGAATCGAGTCATGAATCATGAATCATGAATTGAATCATGAATCATGATTCATGAATCATGAATTGAATCATGAATCATGAATCATGAATTGAATCATGAATCATGAATTGAATCATGCATCATGAATTGAATCATGAATTGAATCATAAATCATGAATCATGAATTGAATTCATCAATCATGAATCATGAATTGAATCATGAATTGAATCATGAATCATGAATTGAATCATGAATCATGAATCATGAATCATAAATTGAATCATGAATTATGAATTAAATCATAAATTGAATCATGAATCATGAATCATGAATTGAATCATGAATCATGAATCATGAATTAAATCATGAATCATGAATTAAATCATAAATTGAATCATGAATAATGAATCATGAATTGAATCACGAATCATGAATCGAATCATGAATCATGAATTGAATCATGAATCGAATCATGAATCATGAATTGAATCATGAATCATGAATCGAATCATGAATCATGAATCGAATCATGAATCTTGAATCATGAATTGAATCATGAATCATGAATTGAATCATGAATCATGAATCATGAATCGAATCATGAATCATGAATCAAGAATCATGAATCATGAATTGAATAATGAATCATGAATCATGAATTGAATCATAAATCATGATTCATGAATCATGAATCGAATCATGAATCATGAATCATGAATTGAATCATGAATCATGAATTGAATCATGAATCATGAATCATGAATTGAATCATGAATCATGAATCATGAATCATGAATTGAATCATGAATCATAAATCATGAATTGAATCATGAATCATGAATCATGAATCATGAATCATGAATTATGAATTGAATCATGAATCATGAATCATGAACCATGAATCATGAATCATGAATAATGAATCATGAATTGAATCATGAATCATGAATAATGAATCAAATCATGAATCATGAATCAAGAATCATGAAACGAATTATGAATAATGAATTGAATCATGAATTGAATCATGAATCATGAATTGAATCATGAATCATGAATCATGAATCATGAATTATGAATTAAGACTTGAATCATGAATCATGAATCATGAATCATGAATCATGAATTGATTCATGAATCATGAATCATGAATTGAATCATGAATCATGAATCATGAATTATGAATCTAATCATGAATCATGAATCATGAATTGAATCATGAATCATGAATTAGGAATCATGAATTGAATCATGAATCATGAATTGAATCATGAATCGAATCATGAATCATGAATTGAATCATGAATCATGAATTGAATCATGAATTGAATCATGAATCATGAATCATGAATCATGAATCGAATAATGAATCATGAATCATGAATCATGAATCATGAATTGAATCATGAATCATGAATTGAATCATGAATCATGAATCATGAATCATGAATCATGAATTGAATCATGAATCATAAATCATGAATTATGAATTGAATCATGAATCATGAATCATGAATTGAATCATGAATAATGAATCATGAATCATGAATTGAATCATGATTAATGAATCATGAATCGAATCATGAATCATGAATCATAAATCATGAATCATGAATTGAATCATGAATAATGAATCATGAATTAAATCATGAATCATGAATCATGAATTGAATCATGAATCATGAATTGAATCATGAATCATGAATTGAATCATGAATCATGAATCATGAATCGAATCATGAATCATGAATCATGAATCATGAATCATGAATTGAATCATGAATCATGAATCGAATCATGAATCATGAATCATGAATCATGAATCATGAATTGAATCATGAATCATGAATTGAATCATGAATCATGAATCATGAATCATGAATTGAATCATGAATCATAAATCATGAATTGAATCATGAATCATGAATTATGAATTGAATCATGAATCATGAATCATGAATTGAATCATGAATAATGAATCATGAATCATGAATTGAATCATGATTAATGAATCATGAATCGAATCATGAATCATGAATCAAGAATCATGAAACGAATCATGAATCATGAATTGAATCATGAATCATGAATTGAATCATGAATCATGAATCATGAATCGAATCATGAATCATGAATCATGAATCAAGAATTGAATCATGAATCATGAATTGAATCATGAATCATGAATCATGAATCATGAATCATGAATTGAATCATGAATCATGAATTGAATCATGAATCATGAATCATGAATCGAATCATGAATCATGAATTAAATCATGAATCATGAATTGAATCATGAATCATGAATTGAATAATGAATCATGAATCATGAATTGAATCATGAATTGAATCATGAATCATGAATTGAATCATGAATTAAATCATGAATCATGAATCATAAATTGAATCATGAATTGAGTCATGAATCATGAATCATGAATTGAATCATGAATCATGAATCATGAATTGAATCATGAATCATGATTCATGAATCATGAATTGAATCATGAATCATGAATCATGAATTGAATCATGAATCATGAATTGAATCATGAATCATGAATCATGAATTGAATCATGAATCATGAATTGAATCATGCATCATGAATTGAATCATGAATTGAATCATAAATCATGAATCATGAATCATGAATTAAATTCATCAATCATGAATTAAATAATAAATTGAATCATGAATCATGAATCATGAATTGAATCATGAATCATGAATCATGAATTGAATCATGAATCATGAATTAAATCATAAATTGAATCATGAATCATGAATCATGAATTGAATCATGAATCATGAATCATGAATTGAATCATGAATCATGAATCATGAATCGAATCATGAATCATGAATTGAATCATGAATAATGAATCAAGAATTGAATCATGAATCATGAATCATGAATTGAATCATGAATCATGAATTGAATCATGAATCATGAATCATGAATCGAATCATGAATCATGAATCATGAATCATGAATCATGAATTGAATCATGAATCATGAATCATGAATCATGAATCATAAATTGAATCATGAATCATGAATTAAATCATAAATTGAATCATGAATCATGAATCATGAATTGAATCATGAATCATGAATTGAATCATGAATCATGAATTAAATCATAAATTGAATCATGAATCATGAATCATGAATTGAATCATGAATCATTAATCATGAATTGAATCATGAATCATGAATCATGAATCGAATCATGAATCATGAATCATGAATCATGAATTGAATCATGAATAATGAATCAAGAATTGAATCATGAATCATGAATCATGAATTGAATCATGAATCATGAATTGAATCATGAATCATGAATCATGAATTGAATCATGAATCATGAATCATGAATCGAATCATGAATCATGAATTGAATCATGAATAATGAATCAAGAATTGAATCATGAATCATGAATCATGAATTGAATCATGAATCATGAATTGAATCATGAATCATGAATCATGAATCGAATCATGAATCATGAATCATGAATCATGAATTGAATCATGAATCATGAATTGAATCATGAATCATGAATCATGAATCATGAATTGAATCATGAATCATAAATCATGAATCATGAATTGAATCATGATTAATGAATCATGAATCGAATCATGAATCATGAATCATAATTCATGAATCATGAATCGAATCATGAATCATGAATCATGAATCATGAATTGAATCATGAATAATGAATCATGAATTAAATCATGAATCATGAATCATGAATTGAATCATGAATCATGAATCATGAATCATGAATCATTAATTGAATCATGAATCATGAATCATGAATCGAATCATGAATCATGAATTAAATCATGAATCATGAATTGAATCATGAATCATGAATTGAATAATGAATCATGAATCATGAATTGAATCATGAATTGAATCATGAATCATGAATTGAATCATGAATTAAATCATGAATCATGAATCATAAATTGAATCATGAATTGAATCATGAATCATGAATCATGAATTGAATCATGAATCATGAATCATGAATTGAATCATGAATCATGAATCATGAATCATGAATTGAATCATGAATCATGAATCATGAATTGAATCATGAATCATGATTCATGAATCATGAATTGAATCATGAATCATGAATCATGAATTGAATCATGAATCATGAATTGAATCATGCATCATGAATTGAATCATGAATTGAATCATAAATCATGAATCATGAATCATGAATTAAATTCATCAATCATGAATTAAATAATAAATTGAATCATGAATCATGAATTGAATCATGAATCATGAATTAAATCATAAATTGAATCATGAATCATGAATCATGAATTGAATCATGAATCATGAATCATGAATTGAATCATGAATCATGAATCATGAATCGAATCATGAATCATGAATCATGAATCATGAATTGAATCATGAATAATGAATCAAGAATTGAATCATGAATCATGAATCATGAATTGAATCATGAATCATGAATTGAATCATGAATCATGAATCATGAATCGAATCATGAATCATGAATCATGAATCATGAATCATGAATTGAATCATGAATCATGAATCATAAATCATGAATCATAAATTGAATCATGAATCATGAATTAAATCATAAATTGAATCATGAATCATGAATCATGAATTGAATCATGAATCATGAATCATGAATTGAATCATGAATCATGAATTAAATCATAAATTGAATCATAAATCATAAATTGAATCATGAATCATTAATCATGAATTGAATCATGAATCATGAATCATGAATCGAATCATGAATCATGAATCATGAATCATGAATTGAATCATGAATAATGAATCAAGAATTGAATCATGAATCATGAATCATGAATTGAATCATGAATCATGAATTGAATCATGAATCATGAATCATGAATTGAATCATGAATCATGAATCATGAATCGAATCATGAATCATGAATCATGAATCATGAATTGAATCATGAATAATGAATCAAGAATTGAATCATGAATCATGAATCATGAATTGAATCATGAATCATGAATTGAATCATGAATCATGAATCATGAATCGAATCATGAATCATGAATCATGAATCATGAATCATGAATTGAATCATGAATCATGAATTGAATCATGAATCATGAATCATGAATCATGAATCATGAATTGAATCATGAATCATAAATCATGAATTATGAATTGAATCATGAATCATGAATCATGAATTGAATCATGAATAATGAATCATGAATCATGAATTGAATCATGATTAATGAATCATGAATCGAATCATGAATCATGAATCATGAATCATGAATCATGAATCGAATCATGAATCATGAATCATGAATTGAATCATGAATAATGAATTGAATCATGAATCATGAATCATGAATCATGAATCATGAATTGAATCATGAATCATGAATCGAATCATGAATCATGAATTAAATCATGAATCATGAATTGAATCATGAATCATGAATTAAATCATGAATCATGAATTGAATCATGAATCATGAATTGAATCATGAATCATGAATCATGAATCATGAATCATGAATTGAATCATGAATCATGAATCGAATCATGAATCATGAATTAAATCATGAATCATGAATTGAATCATGAATCATGAATTGAATAATGAATCATGAATCATGAATTGAATCATGAATTGAATCATGAATCATGAATTGAATCATGAATTAAATCATGAATCATGAATCATAAATTGAATCATGAATTGAATCATGAATCATGAATCATGAATTGAATCATGAATCATGAATCATGAATTGAATCATGAATCATGATTCATGAATCATGAATTGAATCATGAATCATGAATCATGAATTGAATCATGAATCATGAATTGAATCATGCATCATGAATTGAATCATGAATTGAATCATAAATCATGAATCATGAATTAAATTCATCAATCATGAATTAAATAATAAATTGAATCATGAATCATGAATCATGAATTGAATCATGAATCATGAATCATGAATTGAATCATGAATCATGAATTAATTCATAAATTGAATCATCAATCATGAATCATGAATTGAATCATGAATCATGAATCATGAATTGAATCATGAATCATGAATCATGAATCGAATCATGAATCATGAATCATGAATTGAATCATGAATAATGAATCAAGAATTGAATCATGAATCATGAATCATGAATTGAATCATGAATCATGAATTGAATCATGAATCATGAATCATGAATCGAATCATGAATCATGAATCATGAATCATGAATCATGAATTGAATCATGAATCATGAATCATGAATCATGAATCATAAATTGAATCATGAATCATGAATTAAATCATAAATTGAATCATGAATCATGAATCATGAATTGAATCATGAATCATGAATCATGAATTGAATCATGAATCATGAATTAAATCATAAATTGAATCATGAATCATGAATCATGAATTGAATCATGAATCATTAATCATGAATTGAATCATGAATCATGAATCATGAATCGAATCATGAATCATGAATCATGAATCATGAATTGAATCATGAATAATGAATCAAGAATTGAATCATGAATCATGAATCATGAATTGAATCATGAATCATGAATTGAATCATGAATCATGAATCATGAATTGAATCATGAATCATGAATCATGAATCGAATCATGAATCATGAATCATGAATCATGAATTGAATCATGAATAATGAATCAAGAATTGAATCATGAATCATGAATCATGAATTGAATCATGAATCATGAATTGAATCATGAATCATGAATCATGAATCGAATCATGAATCATGAATCATGAATCATGAATCATGAATTGAATCATGAATCATGAATTGAATCATGAATCATGAATCATGAATCATGAATCATGAATTGAATCATGAATCATAAATCATGAATTATGAATTGAATCATGAATCATGAATCATGAATTGAAACATGAATAATGAATCATGAATCATGAATTGAATCATGATTAATGAATCATGAATCGAATCATGAATCATGAATCATGAATCATGAATCATGAATCGAATCATGAATCATGAATCATGAATCATGAATTGAATCATGAATAATGAATCATGAATTAAATCATGAATCATGAATCATGAATTGAATCATGAATCATGAATTGAATCATGAATCATGAATCATGAATCATGAATCAAATCATGAATCATGAATCATGAATCATGAATCATGAATTGAATCATGAATCATGAATTGAATCATGAATCATGAATCATGAATTGAATCATGAATCATAAATCATGAATTGAATCATGAATCATGAATCATGAATTATGAATTGAATCATGAATCATGAATCATGAATTGAATCATGAATAATGAATCATGAATTATGAATTGAATCATGATTAATGAATCATGAATCGAATCATGAATCAAGAATCATGAAACGAATCATGAATCATGAATTGAATCATGAATCATGAATCATGAATTGAATCATGAATCATGAATCATGAATCATGAATCGAATCATGAATCATGAATCATGAATCATGAATTGAATCATGAATCATGAATTAAATCAGGATTCGAATCAAGAATTGAATCATGAATCATAAATTGAATCATGAATCATGAATTATGAATCATGAATTGAATCATGAATCATGAATTGAATCATGAATCATGAATCATGAATTGAATCATGAATCATGAATCATGAATCGAATCATGAATCATGAATTAAATCATGAATCATGAATTGAATCATGAATCATGAATTGAATAATGAATCATGAATCATGAATTGAATCATGAATTGAATCATGAATTCTGAATTGAATCATGAATTAAATCATGAATCATGAATCATAAATTGAATCATGAATTGAATCATGAATCATGATTCATGAAGCATGAATTGAATCATGAATCATGAATCATGAATTGAATCATGAATCATGATTCATGAATCATGAATTGAATCATGAATCATGAATCATGAATTGAATCATGAATCATGAATTGAATCATGCATCATGAATCATGAATCATGAATTGAATTCATCAATCATGAATCATGAATTGAATCATGAATTGAATCATGAATCATGAATTGAATCATGAATCATGAATTGAATCATGAATCATGAATCATGAATCATGAATCTTAAATTGAATCATGAATTATGAATTAAATCATAAATTTAATCATGAATCATGAATCATGAATTGAATCATGAATCATGAATCATGAATTGAATCATGAATCATGAATTAAATCATAAATTGAATCATGAATCATGAATCATGAATTGAATCATGAATCATGAATCATGAATTGAATCATGAATCATGAATCGAATCATGAATCATGAATCGAATCATGAATCATGAATTGAATCATGAAGTGAATCATGAATCATGAATTGAATCATGAATCATGAATCGAATCATGAATCATGAATCGAATCATGAATCTTGAATCATGAATTGAATCATGAATCATGAATCATGAATTAAATCATGAATCATTAATCATGAATCGAATCATGAATCAAGAATCATGAATTGAATCATGAATCATGAATTAAATCATGAATCATGAATTGAATCATGAATCATGAATCATGAATTATGAATCTAATCATGAATCATGAATCATGAATCATGAATTGAATAATGAATCATGAATCATGAATTGAATCATGAATCATGAATCATGAATTGAATCAGGATTTGAATCAAGAATTGAATCATGAATCATGAATTGAATCATGAATCATGAATTAGGAATCATGAATTGAATCATGAATCATGAATTGAATCATGAATCATGAATCATGAATCATGAATCATGAATCATGAATTGAATCATGAATCATGAATCATTAATCGAATCATGAATCATGAATTGAATCATGAATCATGAATCATTAATCGAATCATGAATCATGAATTAAATCATGAATCATGAATTGAATCATGAATTGAATCATGAATCATGAATTGAATCATGAATCATGAATTGTATTATGAATCATGAATCAAATCATGAATCATGAATTGAATCATGAATCGAGTCATGAATCATGAATCATGAATTGAATCATGAATCATGATTCATGAATCATGAATTGAATCATGAATCATGAATCATGAATTGAATCATGAATCATGAATTGAATCATGCATCATGAATTGAATCATGAATTGAATCATAAATCATGAATCATGAATTGAATTCATCAATCATGAATCATGAATTGAATCATGAATTGAATCATGAATCATGAATTGAATCATGAATCATGAATCATGAATCATAAATTGAATCATGAATTATGAATTAAATCATAAATTGAATCATGAATCATGAATCATGAATTGAATCATGAATCATGAATCATGAATTAAATCATGAATCATGAATTAAATCATAAATTGAATCATGAATAATGAATCATGAATTGAATCACGAATCATGAATCGAATCATGAATCATGAATTGAATCATGAATCGAATCATGAATCATGAATTGAATCATGAATCATGAATCGAATCATGAATCATGAATCGAATCATGAATCTTGAATCATGAATTGAATCATGAATCATGAATCATGAATTGAATCATGAATCATGAATCATGAATCGAATCATGAATCATGAATCAAGAATCATGAATCATGAATTGAATAATGAATCATGAATCATGAATTGAATCATAAATCATGATTCATGAATCATGAATCGAATCATGAATCATGAATCATGAATTGAATCATGAATCATGAATTGAATCATGAATCATGAATCATGAATTGAATCATGAATCATGAATCATGAATCATGAATTGAATCATGAATCATAAATCATGAATTGAATCATGAATCATGAATCATGAATCATGAATCATGAATTATGAATTGAATCATGAATCATGAATCATGAACCATGAATCATGAATCATGAATAATGAATCATGAATTGAATCATGAATCATGAATAATGAATCAAATCATGAATCATGAATCAAGAATCATGAAACGAATTATGAATAATGAATTGAATCATGAATTGAATCATGAATCATGAATTGAATCATGAATCATGAATCATGAATCATGAATTATGAATTAAGACTTGAATCATGAATCATGAATCATGAATCATGAATCATGAATTGATTCATGAATCATGAATCATGAATTGAATCATGAATCATGAATCATGAATTATGAATCTAATCATGAATCATGAATCATGAATTGAATCATGAATCATGAATTAGGAATCATGAATTGAATCATGAATCATGAATTGAATCATGAATCGAATCATGAATCATGAATTGAATCATGAATCATGAATTGAATCATGAATTGAATCATGAATCATGAATCATGAATCATGAATCGAATAATGAATCATGAATCATGAATCATGAATCATGAATTGAATCATGAATCATGAATTGAATCATGAATCATGAATCATGAATCATGAATCATGAATTGAATCATGAATCATAAATCATGAATTATGAATTGAATCATGAATCATGAATCATGAATTGAATCATGAATAATGAATCATGAATCATGAATTGAATCATGATTAATGAATCATGAATCGAATCATGAATCATGAATCATAAATCATGAATCATGAATTGAATCATGAATCATGAATTGAATCATGAATCATGAATTGAATCATGAATCATGAATCATGAATCGAATCATGAATCATGAATCATGAATCATGAATCATGAATTGAATCATGAATCATGAATCGAATCATGAATCATGAATCATGAATCATGAATCATGAATTGAATCATGAATCATTATTTGAATCATGAATCATGAATCATGAATCATGAATTGAATCATGAATCATAAATCATGAATTGAATCATGAATCATGAATTATGAATTGAATCATGAATCATGAATCATGAATTGAATCATGAATAATGAATCATGAATCATGAATTGAATCATGATTAATGAATCATGAATCGAATCATGAATCATGAATCAAGAATCATGAAACGAATCATGAATCATGAATTGAATCATGAATCATGAATTGAATCATGAATCATGAATCATGAATCGAATCATGAATCATGAATCATGAATCAAGAATTGAATCATGAATCATGAATTGAATCATGAATCATGAATCATGAATCATGAATCATGAATTGAATCATGAATCATGAATTGAATCATGAATCATGAATCATGAATCGAATCATGAATCATGAATTAAATCATGAATCATGAATTGAATCATGAATCATGAATTGAATAATGAATCATGAATCATGAATTGAATCATGAATTGAATCATGAATCATGAATTGAATCATGAATTAAATCATGAATCATGAATCATAAATTGAATCATGAATTGAGTCATGAATCATGAATCATGAATTGAATCATGAATCATGAATCATGAATTGAATCATGAATCATGATTCATGAATCATGAATTGAATCATGAATCATGAATCATGAATTGAATCATGAATCATGAATTGAATCATGAATCATGAATCATGAATTGAATCATGAATCATGAATTGAATCATGCATCATGAATTGAATCATGAATTGAATCATAAATCATGAATCATGAATCATGAATTAAATTCATCAATCATGAATTAAATAATAAATTGAATCATGAATCATGAATCATGAATTGAATCATGAATCATGAATCATGAATTGAATCATGAATCATGAATTAAATCATAAATTGAATCATGAATCATGAATCATGAATTGAATCATGAATCATGAATCATGAATTGAATCATGAATCATGAATCGAATCATGAATCATGAATTGAATCATGAATAATGAATCAAGAATTGAATCATGAATCATGAATCATGAATTGAATCATGAATCATGAATTGAATCATGAATCATGAATCATGAATCGAATCATGAATCATGAATCATGAATCATGAATCATGAATTGAATCATGAATCATGAATCATGAATCATGAATCATAAATTGAATCATGAATCATGAATTAAATCATAAATTGAATCATGAATCATGAATCATGAATTGAATCATGAATCATGAATTGAATCATGAATCATGAATTAAATCATAAATTGAATCATGAATCATGAATCATGAATTGAATCATGAATCATTAATCATGAATTGAATCATGAATCATGAATCATGAATCGAATCATGAATCATGAATCATGAATCATGAATTGAATCATGAATAATGAATCAAGAATTGAATCATGAATCATGAATCATGAATTGAATCATGAATCATGAATTGAATCATGAATCATGAATCATGAATTGAATCATGAATCATGAATCATGAATCGAATCATGAATCATGAATTGAATCATGAATAATGAATCAAGAATTGAATCATGAATCATGAATCATGAATTGAATCATGAATCATGAATTGAATCATGAATCATGAATCATGAATCGAATCATGAATCATGAATCATGAATCATGAATTGAATCATGAATCATGAATTGAATCATGAATCATGAATCATGAATTGAATCATGAATCATAAATCATGAATCATGAATCGAATCATGAATCATGAATCATGAATCGAATCATGAATCATGAATCATGAATCATGAATTGAATCATGAATAATGAATCATGAATTAAATCATGAATCATGAATCATGAATTGAATCATGAATCATGAATCATGAATCATGAATCATGAATTGAATCATGAATCATGAATCATGAATCGAATCATGAATCATGAATTAAATCATGAATCATGAATTGAATCATGAATCATGAATTGAATAATGAATCATGAATCATGAATTGAATCATGAATTGAATCATGAATCATGAATTGAATCATGAATTAAATCATGAATCATGAATCATAAATTGAATCATGAATTGAATCATGAATCATGAATCATGAATTGAATCATGAATCATGAATCATGAATTGAATCATGAATCATGAATCATGAATCATGAATTGAATCATGAATCATGAATCATGAATTGAATCATGAATCATGATTCATGAATCATGAATTGAATCATGAATCATGAATCATGAATTGAATCATGAATCATGAATTGAATCATGCATCATGAATTGAATCATGAATTGAATCATAAATCATGAATCATGAATCATGAATTAAATTCATCAATCATGAATTAAATAATAAATTGAATCATGAATCATGAATTGAATCATGAATCATGAATTAAATCATAAATTGAATCATGAATCATGAATCATGAATTGAATCATGAATCATGAATCATGAATTGAATCATGAATCATGAATCATGAATCGAATCATGAATCATGAATCATGAATCATGAATTGAATCATGAATAATGAATCAAGAATTGAATCATGAATCATGAATCATGAATTGAATCATGAATCATGAATTGAATCATGAATCATGAATCATGAATCGAATCATGAATCATGAATCATGAATCATGAATCATGAATTGAATCATGAATCATGAATCATGAATCATGAATCATAAATTGAATCATGAATCATGAATTAAATCATAAATTGAATCATGAATCATGAATTGAATCATGAATCATGAATCATAAATTGAATCATGAATCATGAATTAAATCATAAATTGAATCATGAATCATGAATCATGAATTGAATCATGAATCATTAATCATGAATTGAATCATGAATCATGAATCGAATCATGAATCATGAATCATGAATCATGAATTGAATCATGAATCATGAATCATGAATCATGAATTGAATCATGAATAATGAATCAAGAATTGAATCATGAATCATGAATCATGAATTGAATCATGAATCATGAATTGAATCATGAATCATGAATTGAATCATGAATCATGAATCATGAATCGAATCATGAATCATGAATCATGAATCATGAATTGAATCATGAATAATGAATCAAGAATTGAATCATGAATCATGAATCATGAATTGAATCATGAATCATGAATTCAATCATGAATCATGAATCATGAATCGAATCATGAATCATGAATCATGAATCATGAATCATGAATTGAATCATGAATCATGAATTGAATCATGAATCATGAATCATGAATCATGAATCATGAATTGAATCATGAATCATAAATCATGAATTATGAATTGAATCATGAATCATGAATCATGAATTGAAACATGAATAATGAATCATGAATCATGAATTGAATCATGATTAATGAATCATGAATCGAATCATGAATCTTGAATCATGAATCATGAATCATGAATCGAATCATGAATCATGAATCATGAATCATGAATCATGAATTGAATCATGAATAATGAATCATGAATTAAATCATGAATCATGAATCATGAATTGAATCATGAATCATGAATTGAATCATGAATCATGAATCATGAATCATGAATCGAATCATGAATCATGAATCATGAATCATGAATCATGAATTGAATCATGAATCATGAATTGAATCATGAATCATGAATCATGAATTATGAATTGAATCATGAATCATAAATCATGAATCATGAATCATGAATTATGAATTGAATCATGAATCATGAATCATGAATTGAATCATGAATAATGAATCATGAATTATGAATTGAATCATGATTAATGAATCATGAATCGAATCATGAATCAAGAATCATGAAACGAATCATGAATCATGAATTGAATCATGAATCATGAATCATGAATTGAATCATGAATCATGAATCATGAATCATGAATCGAATCATGAATCATGAATCATGAATCATGAATTGAATCATGAATCATGAATTGAATCATGAATCATGAATTGAATCATGAATCATGAATCATGAATTGAATCATGAATCATGAATCATGAATCGAATCATGAATCATGAATTAAATCATGAATCATGAATTGAATCATGAATCATGAATTGAATAATGAATCATGAATCATGAATTGAATCATGAATTGAATCATGAATTCTGAATTGAATCATGAATTAAATCATGAATCATGAATCATAAATTGAATCATGAATTGAATCATGAATCATGATTCATGAATCATGAATTGAATCATGAATCATGAATCATGAATTGAATCATGAATCATGATTCATGAATCATGAATTGAATCATGAATCATGAATCATGAATTGAATCATGAATCATGAATTGAATCATGCATCATGAATTATGAATCATGAATTGAATTCATCAATCATGAATCATGAATTGAATCATGAATTGAATCATGAATCATGAATTGAATCATGAATCATGAATTGAATCATGAATCATGAATCATGAATCATGAATCTTAAATTGAATCATGAATTATGAATTAAATCATAAATTTAATCATAAATCATGAATCATGAATTGAATCATGAATCATGAATCATGAATTGAATCATGAATCATGAATTAAATCATAAATTGAATCATGAATCATGAATCATGAATTGAATCATGAATCATGAATCATGAATTGAATCATGAATCATGAATCGAATCATGAATCATGAATCGAATCATGAATCATGAATTGAATCATGAAGCGAATCATGAATCATGAATTGAATCATGAATCATGAATCGAATCATGAATCATGAATCGAATCATGAATCTTGAATCATGAATTGAATCATGAATCATGAATTAAATCATGAATCATTAATCATGAATCGAATCATGAATCAAGAATCATGAATTGAATCATGAATCATGAATTAAATCATGAATCATGAATTGAATCATGAATCATGAATCATGAATTATGAATCTAATCATGAATCATGAATCATGAATCATGAATTGAATAATGAATCATGAATCATGAATTGAATCATGAATCATGAATCATGAATTGAATCAGGATTTGAATCAAGAATTGAATCATGAATCATGAATTGAATCATGAATCATGAATTAGGAATCATGAATTGAATCATGAATCATGAATTGAATCATGAATCATGAATCATGAATCATAAATCATGAATCATGAATTGAATCATGAATCATTAATCGAATCATGAATCATGAATTAAATCATGAATCATGAATTGAATCATGAATCATGAATTGAATCATGAATTGAATCATGAATCATGAATTGAATCATGAATCATGAATCATGAATCATGAATTGAATCATGAATCATGAATTGAATCATGAATCATGAATCATGAATCGAATCATGAATCATGAATCATGAATCATGAATTGAATCATGAATCATGAATTGAATCATGAATCATGAATCATGAATCATGAATTGAATCATGAATCATAAATCATGAATTATGAATTGAATCATGAATCATGAATCATGAATTGAATCATGAATAATGAATCATGAATCATGAATTGAATCATGATTAATGAATCATGAATCGAATCATGAATCATGAATCATGAATCATGAATCATGAATCGAATCATGAATCATGAATCATGAATCATGAATTGAATCATGAATAATGAATCATGAATTAAATCATGAATCATGAATTGAATCATGAATCATGAATCATGAATCATGAATCATGAATTGAATCATGAATCATGAATCATGAATCGAATCATGAATCATGAATTAAATCATGAATCATGAATTGAATCATGAATCATGAATTGAATAATGAATCATGAATCATGAATTGAATCATGAATTGAATCATGAATCATGAATTGAATCATGAATTAAATCATGAATCATGAATCATAAATTGAATCATGAATTGAATCATGAATCATGAATTGAATCATGAATCATGAATCATGAATTGAATCATGAATCATGATTCATGAATCATGAATTGAATCATGAATCATGAATCATGAATTGAATCATGAATCATGAATTGAATCATGCATCATGAATTGAATCATGAATTGAATCATAAATCATGAATCATGAATCATGAATTAAATTCATCAATCATGAATTAAATAATAAATTGAATCATGAATCATGAATCATGAATTGAATCATGAATCATGAATTAAATCATAAATTGAATCATGAATCATGAATCATGAATTGAATCATGAATCATGAATCATGAATTGAATCATGAATCATGAATCATGAATCGAATCATGAATCATGAATCATGAATCATGAATTGAATCATGAATAATGAATCAAGAATTGAATCATGAATCATGAATCATGAATTGAATCATGAATCATGAATTGAATCATGAATCATGAATCATGAATCGAATCATGAATCATGAATCATGAATCATGAATCATGAATTGAATCATGAATCATGAATCATGAATCATGAATCATAAATTGAATCATGAATCATGAATTAAATCATAAATTGAATCATGAATCATGAATTGAATCATGAATCATGAATCATAAATTGAATCATGAATCATGAATTAAATCATAAATTGAATCATGAATCATGAATCATGAATTGAATCATGAATCATTAATCATGAATTGAATCATGAATCATGAATCATGAATCGAATCATGAATCATGAATCATGAATCATGAATTGAATCATGAATAATGAATCAAGAATTGAATCATGAATCATGAATCATGAATTGAATCATGAATCATGAATTGAATCATGAATCATGAATCATGAATTGAATCATGAATCATGAATCATGAATCGAATCATGAATCATGAATCATGAATCGAATCATGAATCATGAATCATGAATCATGAATTGAATCATGAATAATGAATCAAGAATTGAATCATGAATCATGAATCATGAATTGAATCATGAATCATGAATTCAATCATGAATCATGAATCATGAATCGAATCATGAATCATGAATCATGAATCATGAATTGAATCATGAATCATGAATTGAATCATGAATCATGAATCATGAATCATGAATCATGAATTGAATCATGAATCATAAATCATGAATTATGAATTGAATCATGAATCATGAATCATAAATCATGAATTATGAATTGAATCATGAATCATGAATTGAAACATGAATAATGAATCATGAATCATGAATTGAATCATGATTAATGAATCATGAATCGAATCATGAATCTTGAATCATGAATCATGAATCATGAATCGAATCATGAATCATGAATCATGAATCATGAATCATGAATTGAATCATGAATAATGAATCATGAATTAAATCATGAATCATGAATCATGAATTGAATCATGAATCATGAATTGAATCATGAATCATGAATCATGAATCATGAATCGAATCATGAATCATGAATCATGAATCATGAATTGAATCATGAATCATGAATTGAATCATGAATCATGAATCATGAATTATGAATTGAATCATGAATCATAAATCATGAATTGAATCATGAATCATGAATCATGAATTATGAATTGAATCATGAATCATGAATCATGAATTGAATCATGAATAATGAATCATGAATTATGAATTGAATCATGATTAATGAATCATGAATCGAATCATGAATCAAGAATCATGAAACGAATCATGAATCATGAATTGAATCATGAATCATGAATCATGAATTGAATCATGAATCATGAATCATGAATCATGAATCGAATCATGAATCATGAATCATGAATCATGAATTGAATCATGAATCATGAATTGAATCATGAATCATGAATTGAATCATGAATCATGAATCATGAATTGAATCATGAATCATGAATCATGAATCGAATCATGAATCATGAATTAAATCATGAATCATGAATTGAATCATGAATCATGAATTGAATAATGAATCATGAATCATGAATTGAATCATGAATTCTGAATTGAATCATGAATTAAATCATGAATCATGAATCATAAATTGAATCATGAATTGAATCATGAATCATGATTCATGAATCATGAATTGAATCATGAATCATGAATCATGAATTGAATCATGAATCATGATTCATGAATCATGAATTGAATCATGAATCATGAATTGAATCATGAATCATGAATTGAATCATGCATCATGAATTATGAATCATGAATTGAATTCATCAATCATGAATCATGAATTGAATCATGAATTGAATCATGAATCATGAATTGAATCATGAATCATGAATTGAATCATGAATCATGAATCATGCATCATGAATCTTAAATTGAATCATGAATTATGAATTAAATCATAAATTTAATCATAAATCATGAATCATGAATTGAATCATGAATTGAATCATGAATCATGAATTAAATCATAAATTGAATCATGAATCATGAATCATGAATTGAATCATGAATCATGAATCATGAATTGAATCATGAATCATGAATCAAATCATGAATCATGAATCGAATCATGAATCATGAATTGAATCATGAAGCGAATCATGAATCATGAATTGAATCATGAATCATGAATCGAATCATGAATCATGAATCGAATCATGAATCTTGAATCATGAATTGAATCATGAATCATGAATCATGAATTAAATCATGAATCATTAATCATGAATCGAATCATGAATCAAGAATCATGAATTGAATCATGAATCATGAATTAAATCATGAATCATGAATTGAATCATGAATCATGAATCATGAATTATGAATCTAATCATGAATCATGAATCATGAATCATGAATTGAATAATGAATCATGAATCATGAATTGAATCATGAATCATGAATCATGAATTCAATCAGGATTTGAATCAAGAATTGAATCATGAATCATGAATTGAATCATGAATCATGAATTAGGAATCATGAATTGAATCATGAATCATGAATTGAATCATGAATCATGAATCATGAATCATAAATCATGAATCATGAATTGAATCATGAATCATGAATCATTAATCGAATCATGAATCATGAATTAAATCATGAATCATGAATTGAATCATGAATCATGAATTGAATCATGAATTGAATCATGAATCATGAATTGAATCATGAATCATGAATTGTATTATGAATCATGAATCAAATCATGAATCATGAATTGAATCATGAATCGAGTCATGAATCATGAATCATGAATTGAATCATGAATCATGAATCCAATCATGAATCTTAAATCATGAATTGAATAATGAATCATGAATCATGAATTGAATCATGAATCATGAATCATGAATCGAATCATGAATCATGAATCATGAATCATGAATTGAATCATGAATCATGAATCATGAATCATGAATTGAATCATGAATCATGAATTGAATCATGAATCATGAATCATGAATCGAATCATGAATCATGAATCATGAATCATGAATTGAATCATGAATCATGAATTGAATCATGAATCATGAATCATGAATCATGAATCATGAATTGAATCATGAATCATAAATCATGAATTATGAATTGAATCATGAATCATGAATCATGAATTGAATCATGAATAATGAATCATGAATCATGAATTGAATCATGATTAATGAATCATGAATCGAATCATGAATCATGAATCATGAATCATGAATCATTAATCGAATCATGAATCATGAATCATGAATCATGAATTGAATCATGAATAATGAATCATGAATTAAATCATGAATCATGAATCATGAATTGAATCATGAATCATGAATTGAATCATGAATCATGAATCATGAATCATGAATCATGAATTGAATCATGAATCATGAATCATGAATCGAATCATGAATCATGAATTAAATCATGAATCATGAATTGAATCATGAATCATGAATTGAATAATGAATCATGAATCATGAATTGAATCATGAATTGAATCATGAATCATGAATTGAATCATGAATTAAATCATGAATCATGAATCATAATTTGAATCATGAATTGAATCATGAATCATGAATCATGAATTGAATCATGAATCATGAATCATGAATTGAATCATGAATCATGATTCATGAATCATGAATTGAATCATGAATCATGAATCATGAATTGAATCATGAATCATGAATTGAATCATGCATCATGAATTGAATCATGAATTGAATCATAAATCATGAATCATGAATCATGAATTAAATAATAAATTGAATCATGAATCATGAATCATGAATTGAATCATAAATCATGAATCATGAATTGAATCATGAATCATGAATTAAATCATAAATTGAATCATGAATCATGAATCATGAATTGAATCATGAATCATGAATCATGAATTGAATCATGAATCATGAATCATGAATCGAATCATGAATCATGAATCATGAATCATGAATTGAATCATGAATAATGAATCAAGAATTGAATCATGAATCATGAATCATGAATTGAATCATGAATCATGAATTGAATCATGAATCATGAATCATGAATCGAATCATGAATCATGAATCATGAATCATGAATCATGAATTGAATCATGAATCATGAATCATGAATCATAAATTGAATCATGAATCATGAATTAAATCATAAATTGAATCATGAATCATGAATCATGAATTGAATCATGAATCATGAATCATGAATTGAATCATGAATCATGAATTAAATCATAAATTGAATCATGAATCATGAATCATGAATTGAATCATGAATCATGAATCATGAATTGAATCATGAATCATGAATCATGAATTGAATCATGAATCATGAATCATGAATCATGAATCATGAATCATGAATCATGAATCATGAATTGAATCATGAATAATGAATCAAGAATTGAATCATGAATCATGAATCATGAATTGAATCATGAATAATGAATTGAATCATGAATCATGAATCATGAATCGAATCATGAATCATGAATCATGAATCGTGAATCATGAATTGAATCATGAATCATGAATTGAATCATGAATCATGAATCATGAATCATGAATCATGAATTGAATCATGAATCATAAATCATGAATTATGAATTGAATCATGAATCATGAATCATGAATTGAAACATGAATAATGAATCATGAATCATGAATTGAATCATGATTAATGAATCATGAATCGAATCATGAATCATGAATCATGAATCATGAATCATGAATCGAATCATGAATCATGAATCATGAATCATGAATTGAATCATGAATAATGAATCATGAATTAAATCATGAATCATGAATCATGAATTGAATCATGAATCATGAATTGAATCATGAATCATGAATCATGAATCATGAATCGAATCATGAATCATGAATCATGAATCATGAATTGAATCATGAATCATGAATTGAATCATGAATCATGAATCATGAATCATGAATTGAATCATGAATCATAAATCATGAATTGAATCATGAATCATGAATCATGAATTATGAATTGAATCATGAATCATGAATCATGAATCGAATCATGAATCATGAATCATGAATCATGAATTATGAATTGAATCATGAATCATGAATCATGAATCGAATCATGAATCATGAATCATGAATCATGAATTGAATCATGAATCATGAATTAAATCAGGATTCGAATCAAGAATTGAATCATGAATCATAAATTGAATCATGAATCATGAATTATGAATCATGAATTGAATCATGAATCATGAATTGATTCATGAATCATGAATCATGAATTGAATCATGAATCATGAATCATGAATCGAATCATGAATCATGAATTAAATCATGAATCATGAATTGAATCATGAATCATGAATTGAATAATGAATCATGAATCATGAATTGAATCATGAATTGAACCATGAATTCTGAATTGAATCATGAATTAAATCATGAATCATGAATCATAAATTGAATCATGAATTGAATCATGAATCATGATTCATGAATCATGAATTGAATCATGAATCATGAATCATGAATTGAATCATGAATCATGATTCATGAATCATGAATTGAATCATGAATCATGAATCATGAATCATGATTCATGAATCATGAATTGAATCATGAATCAGGAATCATGAATTGAATCATGAATCATGAATTGAATCATGCATCATGAATCATGAATCATGAATTGAATTCATCAATCATGAATCATGAATTGAATCATGAATTGAATCATGAATCATGAATTGAATCATGAATCATGAATTGAATCATGAATCATGAATCATGAATCATGAATCTTAAATTGAATCATGAATTATGAATTAAATCATAAATTTAATCATGAATCATGAATCATGAATTGAATCATGAATCATGAATCATGAATTGAATCATGAATCATGAATTAAATCATAAATTGAATCATGAATTGAATCATGAATCATGAATCGAATCATGAATCATGAATCGAATCATGAATCATGAATTGAATCATGAAGCGAATCATGAATCATGAATTGAATCATGAATCATGAATCGAATCATGAATCATGAATCGAATCATGAATCTTGAATCATGAATTGAATCATGAATCATGAATCATGAATTAAATCATGAATCATTAATCATGAATCGAATCATGAATCAAGAATCATGAATTGAATCATGAATCATGAATTAAATCATGAATCATGAATTGAATCATGAATCATGAATCATGAATTATGAATCTAATCATGAATCATGAATCATGAATTGAATAATGAATCATGAATCATGAATTGAATCATGTATCATGAATTGAATCAGGATTTGAATCAAGAATTGAATCATGAATCATGAATTGAATCATGAATCATGAATTAGGAATCATGAATTGAATCATGAATCATGAATTGAATCATGAATCATGAATCATGAATCATGAATCATGAATCATGAATTGAATCATGAATCATGAATCATTAATCGAATCATGAATCATGAATTAAATCATGAATCATGAATTGAATCATGAATCATGAATTGAATCATGAATTGAATCATGAATCATGAATTGAATCATGAATCAAATCATGAATCATGAATTGAATCATGAATCGTGAATCCAATCATGAATCTTAAATCATGAATTGAATAATGAATCATGAATCATGAATTGAATCATGAATCATGAATCATGAATCGAATCATGAATCATGAATCATGAATCATGAATTGAATCATGAATCATGAATCATGAATCATGAATTGAATCATGAATCATGAATCATGAATTATGAATCTAATCATGAATCATGAATCATGAATCATGAATTGAATAATGAATCATGAATCATGAATTGAATCATGAATCATGAATTGAATCAGGATTTGAATCAAGAACTGAATCATGAATCATGAATTGAATCATGAATCATGAATTAGGAATCATGAATTGAATCATGAATCATGAATTGAATCATGAATCATGAATCATGAATCATGAATCATGAATCATGAATTGAATCATGAATCATGAATCATTAATCGAATCATGAATCATGAATTAAATCATGAATCATGAATTGAATCATGAATCATGAATTGAATCATGAATTGAATCATGAATCATGAATTGAATCATGAATCATGAATTGTATTATGAATCATGAATCAAATCATGAATCATGAATTGAATCATGAATCATGAATCCAATCATGAATCTTAAATCATGAATTGAATAATGAATCATGAATCATGAATTGAATCATGAATCATGAATCATGAATCGAATCATGAATCATGAATCATGAATCATGAATTGAATCATGAATCATGAATCATGAATCATGAATTGAATCATGAATCATGAATCATGAATCGAATGATGAATCATGAATCAAAAATCATGAATAAAATCATAAATCATGAATTGAATCATGAATCATGAATCATGAATTGAATCATAAATCATGAATGATAAATCAAATCATGAATCATAAATTGAATCATAAATCTTGAATCATGAATCATGAATTGAATCATGAATCATAAATTATGAATCATGAATTGAATCATGAATCAGGAATTGAATCATGAATCATGAATCATGAATCATGAATCATGAATTATGAATATAATCATGAATCATGAATCATGAATCATGAATCGAATCATGAATCATGAATTGAATCATGAATCATGAATCATGAATTGAATCATGAATCATGAATCATGAATTGAATCCTGAATTGAATCATGAATCATGAATTAAATCATGAATCATGAATAATAAATTGAATCATGAATCATGAATCATGAATTGAATCATGAATTGAATCATGAATCATAAATCATGAATTGAATCATGAATCATGAATCATGAATTGAATCATGAATTGAATCATGAATCATGAATCATGAATTGAATCATGAATCATGAATCATGAATCGAATCATGAATCATGAATCATGAATCATGAATTATGAATTGAATCATGAATTATGATTCATGAATTGAATCATGAATCATGAATCATGAATTGAATCATGAATCATGAATTGAATCATGAATCATGAATCATGAATCATGAATCATGAATTGAATCATGAATCATGAATCATGAATTGAATCATGAATTGAATCATGAATCATAAATCATGAATTGAATCATGAATCATGAATCATGAATTGAATCATGAATTGAATCATGAATCATGAATCATGAATCGAATCATGAATCATGAATCATGAATCATGAATTATGAATTGAATCATGAATTATGATTCATGAATTGAATCATGAATCATGAATCATGAATTGAATCATGAATCATGAATTGAATCATGAATCATGAATCATGAATCATGAATCATGAATTGAATCATGAATCATAAATCATGAATTGAATCATGAATCATGAATCATGAATCATGAATTAAATCCAGAATCATAAATTGAATCATGAATTGAATCATGAATCATGATTCATGAATCATAAATTGAACCATGAATCATGAATCATGAATTGAATCATGAATCATGAATCATGAATTGAATCATGAATCATGATTAATGAATTGAATCATGAATTGAATCATGAATCATGAATCATGAATTGAATCATAATTCATGAATCATGAATCATGAATTGAATCATGAATCATGAATCATGAATTGAATCATGAATCATGAATCATGAATCGAATCATGAATCATGAATTGAATCATGAATCATGAATCATGAATTGAATCTTGAATCATGAATTGAATCATGAATCATGAATCATGAATTGAATCATGAATCGAATCATGAATCATGAATCAAAAATCATGAATCGAATCAAGAATCATGAATCATGAATCATGAATTGAATCATGAATCATGAATCACGAATCGAATCATGAATCATGAATTGAATCATGAATCATGAATCATGAATTGAATCTTGAATCATGAATTGAATCATGAATCATGAATCATGAATTGAATCATGAATCGAATCATGAATCATGAATCAAAAATCATGAATCGAATCAAGAATCATGAATTGAATCATAAATCATGAATGATAAATCAAATCATGAATCATAAATTGAATCATGAATCATGAATCTTGAATCATGAATCATGAATTGAATCATGAATCATAAATTATGAATCATGAATTGAATCATGAATCAGGAATTGAATCATGAATCATGAATCATGAATCATGAATCATGAATTATGAATTGAATCATGAATCATGAATCATGAATCGAATCATGAATCATGAATTCAATCATGAATCATGAATTCAATCATGAATCATGAATTATGAATTGAATCCTGAATTGAATCATGAATCATGAATTCAATCATGAATTAAATCATGAATCATGAATAATAAATTGAATCATGAATCATGAATCATGAATTGAATCATGAATTGAATCATGAATCATAAATCATGAATTGAATCATGAATCATGAATCATGAATTGAATCATGAATCATGAATCATGAAATGAAACATGAATCATGAATCATGAATTGAATCATGAATCATGAATTGAATCATGAATCATGAATCATGAATCGAATCATGAATCATGAAACATGAATTGAATCATGAATCATGAATTGAATCATGAATCATGAATTATGAATCATGAATTGAATCATGAATCATGAATTGAATCATGAATCATGAATCGAATCATAAATCATGAATTATAAATCATGAATTGAATCATGAATCATGAATCGAATCATGAATCATGAATTGAATCATGAATCGAAACATGAATCATAAATCATTAATTGAATCAGGAATCATGAATAGAATCATGAATCTTGAATCATGAATTGAATCATGAATCATGAATCATGAATTGAATCATGAATCATGAATCGAATCTAGAATCATGAATCAAGAATCATGAATCGAATCATGAATCATGAATTGAATCATGAAGCATGAATCATGAATTATGAATTGAATCATGAATCATGAATCATGAATCATGAATTGAATCATGAATCATGAATCATGAATCGAATCATGAATCAAGAATCTTGAATCGAATCATGAATCATGAAATGAATCATGAATCATGAATCATGAATTGAATCATGAATCAAGAATCTTGAATCGAATCATGAATCATGAAATGAATCATGAATAATGAATCATGAATCATGAATCATGAATTGAATCATGAATTGAATCATGAATCATAAATCATGAATTGAATCATGAATCATGAATCATGAATTGAATCATGAATCATGAATCATGAATCGAATCATGAATCATGAATTAAATCATGAATCATGAATCATGAATTGTATTATGAATCATGAATCAAATCATGAATCATGAATTGAATCATGAATCGAATCATGAATCATGAATCATGGATTGAATTATGAATCATGAATCGAATCATGAATCTTAAATCATGAATTGAATAATGAATCATGAATCATGAATTGAATCATGAATCATGAATCATGAATCGAATCATCAATCATCAATCATGAATCGAATCATGAATCATGAATTGAATCATGAATCATGAATCATGAATCATGAATTGAATCATGAATCATGAATCATGAATCAAATGATGAATCATAAATCAAGAATCATAAATCGAATCATGAATCATGAATTGAATCATGAATCATGAATCATGAATCGAATCATGATTCAAGAATCTTGAATCGAATCATGAATCATGAAATGAATCATGAATCATGAATTGAATCATGAATCATGAATTGAATCATGAATCATGAATCATGAATTGAATCATGAATCGAATCATGAATCATGAATCAAAAATCATAAATCGAATCATGAATCATGAATTGAATCATAAATCATGAATGATAAATCAAATCATGAATCATAAATTGAATCATGAATCATGAATCTTGAATCATGAATCATGAATTGAATCATGAATCATAAATTATGAATCATGAATTGAATCATGAATCAGGAATTGAATCATGAATCATGAATCATGAATCATGAATCATGAATTATGAATTGAATCATGAATCATGAATCATGAATCATGAATCGAATCATGAATCATGAATTGAATCATGAATCATGAATCATGAATTCAATCATGAATCATGAATTATGAATTGAATCCTGAATTGAATCATGAATCATGAATTGAATCATGAATCATGAATCATGAATCATGAATCGAATCATGAATCATGAATTGAATCATGAATCATGAATCATGAATTCAATCATGAATCATGAATTATGAATTGAATCCTGAATTAAATCATGAATCATGAATAGTGAATTGAATCATGAATCATGAATCATGAATTGAATCATGAATTGAATCATGAATCATAAATCATGAATTGAATAATGAATTATGAATCATGAATTGAATCATGAATCATGAATTATGAATCATGAATTGAATCATGAATCATGAATTGAATCATAAATCATGAATCGAATCATAAATCATGAATTATAAATCATGAATCGAATCATGAATCATGAATTGAATCATGAATCTTGAATCATGAATTGAATCATGAATCATGAATCATGAATTGAATCATGAATCATGAATCATGAATTGAATCATGAATCATGAATCATGAATCGAATCATGAATCATGAATTGAATCATGAATCATGAATCATGAATTGAATCATGAATCATGAATTGAATCATGAATCATGAATCATGAATTGAATCATGAATCGAATCATGAATCATTAATCAAAAATCATGAATCGAATCATGAATCATGAATTGAATCATAAATCATGAATGATAAATCAAATCATGAATCATAAATTGAATCATGAATCATGAATCTTGAATCATGAATCATGAATTGAATCATGAATCATAAATTATGAATCATAAATTGAATCATGAATCATGAATTATGAATTGAATCATGAATCATGAATCATGAATCATGAATCGAATCATGAATCATGAATCGAATTATGAATCATGAATCGAATCATGAATCGAAACATGAATCATAAATCATTAATTGAATCAGGAATCATGAATAGAATCATGAATCTTGAATCATGAATTGAATCATGAATCATGAATCATGAATTGAATCATGAATCATGAATCATGAATTGAATCATGAATCATGAATTGAATCATGAATCATGAATCAAGAATCATGAATCGAATCATGAATCATGAATTGAATCATGAAGCATGAATCATGAATTATGAATTGAATCATGAATCATGAATCATAAATCATGAATTATGAATCATGAATTATGAATTGAATCATGAATCATGAATCATGAATTATGAATTGAATCATGAATCATGAATCATGAATCGAATCATGAATCAAGAATCTTGAATCGAATCATGAATCATGAAATGAATCATGAATCATGAATCATGAATTGAATCATGAATCAAGAATCTTGAATCGAATCATGAATCATGAATAATGAATCATGAATCATGAATCATGAATTGAATCATGAATTGAATCATGAATTGAATCATGAATTGAATCATGAATCATAAATCATGAATTGAATCATGAATCATGAATCATGAATCATGAATTAAATCCAGAATCATAAATTGAATCATGAATTGAATCATGAATCATGATTCATGAATCATAAATTGAACCATGAATCATGAATCATGAATTTAATCATGAATCATGAATCATGAATTGAATCATGAATCATGATTAATGAATTGAATCATGAATTGAATCATGAATCATGAATCGAATCATGAATCATGAATTGAATCATGAAGCATGAATCATGAATTATGAATTGAATCATGAATCATGAATCATGAATCATGAATTGAATCATGAATCATGAATCATGAATCGAATCATGAATCATGAATTAAATCATGAATCATGAATTGAATCATGAATCATGAATTGAATCATGAATTGAATCATGAATCATGAATTGAATCATGAATCATGAATCATGAATTGTATTATGAATCATGAATCAAATCATGAATCATAATTTGATTCATGAATCGAATCATGAATCATGAATCATGAATTGAATCATGAATCATGAATCGAATCATGAATCTTAAATCATGAATTGAATAATGAATCATGAATCATGAATTGAATCATGAATCATGAATCATGAATCGAATCATCAATCATGAATCATGAATCATGAATCGAATCATGAATCATGAATTGAATCATGAATCATGATTCATGAATCATAAATTGAACCATGAATCATGAATCATGAATTGAATCATGAATCATGAATCATGAATTGAATCATGAATCATGATTAATGAATTGAATCATGAATTGAACCATGAATCATGAATCATGAATTGAATCATAATTCATGAATCATGAATCATGAATTCAATCATGAATCATGAATCATGAATTGAATCATGAATCATGAGTCATGAATCGAATCATGAATCATGAATTGAATCATGAATCATGAATCATGAATTGAATCATGAATCATGAATTGAATCATGAATCATGAATCATGAATTGAATCATGAATCGAATCATGAATCATGAATCAAAAATCATGAATCGAATCATGAATCATGAATTGAATCATGAATCATGAATTATGAATTGACTCATGAATCATGAATTGAATCATGAATCATGAATCGAATCATGAATCATGAATCATAAATCATGAATTGAATCATGAATCATGAATCATGAATTGAATCATGAATCATGAATCATGAATTGAATCTTGAATCACGAATCATGAATAATGAATTGAATCATGAATCATGAATCGAATCATGAATCATGAATTGAATCATGAATCGAAACATGAATCATAAATCATTAATTGAATCTGGAATCATGAATAGAATCATGAATCTTGAATCATGAATTGAATCATAAATCATTAATCATGAATTGAATCATGAATCATGAATCGAATCATGAATCATGAATCAAGAATCATGAATCGAATCATGAATCATGAATTGAATCATGAAGCATGAATCATGAATTATGAATTGAATCATGAATCATGAATCATGAATCATGAATTGAATCATGAATCATGAATCATGAATCGAATCATGAATCAAGAATCTTGAATCGAATCATGAATCATGAAATGAATCATGAATCATGAATCATGAATTGAATCATGAATCAAGAATCTTGAATCGAATCATGTATCATGAAATGAATCATGAATAATGAATCATGAATCATGAATCATGAATTGAATCATGAATTGAATCATGAATCATAAATCATGAATTGAATCATGAATCATGAATCATGAATTGAATCATGAATCATGAATCATGAATCGAATCATGAATCATGAATTAAATCATGAATCATGAATTGAATCATGAATCATGAATTGAATCATGAATTGAATCATGAATCATGAATTGAATCATGAATCATGAATCATGAATTGTATTATGAATCATGAATCAAATCATGAATCATAATTTGATTCATGAATCGAATCATGAATCATGAATCATGAATTGAATCATGAATCATGAATAGAATCATGAATCTTAAATCATGAATTGAATAATAAATCATGAATCATGAATTGAATCATGAATCATGAATCATGAATCGAATCATCAATCATGAATCATGAATCATGAATCGAATCATGAATCATGAATTGAATCATGAATCATGAATCGAATCATGAATCATGAATTGAATCATGAATCATGAATCATGAATTGAATCATGAATCATGAATCATGAATCGAATGATGAATCATGAATCAAGAATCATGAATCGAATCATGAATCATGAATTGAATCATGAATCATGAATCGAATCATGAATCAAGAATCTTGAATCGAATCATGAATCATGAAATGAATCATGAATTATGAATCATGAATTGAATCATGAATCATGAATTGAATCATGAATCATGAATCATGAATTGAATCATGAATCGAATCATAATTCATGAATCAAAAATCATGAATCGAATCATGAATCATGAATTGAATCATAAATCATGAATGATAAATCAAATCATGAATCATAAATTGAATCATGAATCATGAATCTTGAATCATGAATCATGAATTGAATCATGAATCATAAATTATGAATCATGAATTGAATCATGAATCAGGAATTGAATCATGAATCATGAATCATGAATCATGAATCATGAATTATGAATTGAATCATGAATCATGAATCATGAATGGAATCATGAATCATGAATTGAATCATGAATCATGAATCATGAATTCAATCATGAATCATGAATTATGAATTGAATCCTGAATTGAATCATGAATCATGAATTGAATCATGAATTAAATCATGAATCATGAATAATAAATTGAATCATGAATCATGAATCATGAATTGAATCATGAATTGAATCATGAATCATGAATTGAATCATGAATCATGAATTATGAATCATGAATTGAATCATGAATCATGAATTGAATCATGAATCATGAATCGAATCATAAATCATGAATTATAAATCATGAATCGAATCATGAATCATGAATCGAATCATGAATCATGAATTGAATCATGAATCGAAACATGAATCATAAATCATTAATTGAATCAGGAATCATGAATAGAATCATGAATCTTGAATCATGAATTGAATCATGAATCATGAATCATGAATCATGAATTGAATCATGAATCATGAATCATGAATTGAATCATGAATCATGAATCGAATCATGAATCATGAATTGAATCATGAATCATGAATCATGAATTGAATCATGAATCATGAATTGAATCATGAATCATGAATCATGAATTGAATCATAAATCGAATCATGAATCATGAATCAAAAATCATGAATCGAATCATGAATCATGAATTGAATCATAAATCATGAATGATAAATCAAATCATGAATCATAAATTGAATCATGAATCATGAATCTTGAATCATGAATTATGAATTGAATCATGAATCATGAATCATGAATCATAATTCGAATCATGAATCATGAATTGAATCATGAATCATGAATCATGAATTGAATCATAAATCATGAATCATGTATTGAATCCTGAATTGAATCATGAATCATGAATTGAATCATGAATTAAATCATGAATCATAAATAATAAATTGAATCATGAATCATGAATCATGAATTGAATCATGAATTGAATCATGAATCATAAATCATGAATTGAATCATGAATCATGAATCATGAATTGAATCATGAATCATGAATTGAATCATGAATCATGATTCATGAAATGAAACATGAATCATGAATCATGAATTGAATCATGAATCATGAATTGAATCATGAATCATGAATCATGAATCGAATCATGAATCATGAAACATGAATTGAATCATGAATCATGAATTGAATCATGAATCATGAATTGTGAATCATGAATTGAATCATGAATCATGAATTGAATCATGAAACATGAATCGAATCATAAATCATGAATTATAAATCATGAATTGAATCATGAATCATGAATCGAATCATGAATCATGAATTGAATCATGAATCGAAACATGAATCATAAATCATTAATTGAATCAGGAATCATGAATCGAATCATGAATCTTGAATCATGAATTGAATCATGAATCATGAATCATGAATCATGAATTGAATCATGAATCATGAATCATGAATCGAATCATGAATCATGAATCAAGAATCATGAATCGAATCATGAATCATGAATTGAATCATGAAGCATGAATCATGAATTATGAATTGAATCATGAATCATGAATCATGAATCATAAATTATGAATCATGAATTATGAATTGAATCATTAATCATGAATCATGAATCATGAATTGAATCATGAATCATGAATCATGAATCGAATCATGAATCAAGAATCTTGAATCGAATCATGAATCATGAAATGAATCATGAATCATGAATCATGAATTGAATCATGAATCAAGAATCTTGAATCGAATCATGAATCATGAAATGAATCATGAATCATGAATCATGAATCATGAATCATGAATTGAATCATGAATTGAATCATGAATCATAAATCATGAATTGAATCATGAATCATGAATTAAATCCAGAATCATAAATTGAATCATGAATTGAATCATGAATCATGATTCATGAATCATAAATTGAACCATGAATTGAATCATGAATCATGAATCATGAATTGAATCATGAATCATGATTAATGAATTGAATCATGAATTGAATCATGAATCATGAATCATGAATTGAATCATAATTCATGAATCATGAATCATGAATTCAATCATAAATCATGAATCATGAATTGAATCATGAATCATGAATCATGAAACGAATCATGAATCATGAATCATGAATTGAATCATGAATCATGAATCATGAATTGAATCATGAATCATGAATTGAATCATGAATCATGAATCATGAATTGAATCATGAATTGAATCATGAATCATGAATCAAAAATCATGAATCGAATCATGAATCATGAATTGAATCATAAATCATGAATGATAAATCAAATGATGAATCATAAATTGAATCATGAATCATGAATCTTGAATCATGAATCATGAATTGAATCATGAATCATAAATTATGAATCAGGAATTGAATCATGAATCAGGAATTGAATCATGAATTATGAATCATGAATCATGAATTATGAATTAAATCATGAATCATGAATCATGAATCATGAATCGAATCATGAATCATGAATTGAATCATGAATCATGAATCATGAATTCAATCATGAATCATGAATTATGAATTGAATCCTGAATTGAATCATGAATCATGAATTGAATCATGAATTAAATCATGAATCATGAATAATAAATTGAATCATGAATCATGAATCATGAATTGAATCATGAATTGAATCATGAATCATAAATCATGAATTGAATCATGAATCATGAATCATGAATTGAATCATGAATCATGAATCATGAAATGAAACATGAATCATGAATCATGAATTGAATCATGAATCATGAATTGAATCATGAATCATTAATCATGAATCGAATCATGAATCATGAAACATGAATTGAATCATAAATCATTAATTGAATCAGGAATCATGAATAGAATCATGAATCTTGAATCATGAATTGAATCATGAATCATGAATCATGAATTGAATCATGAATCATGAATCGAATCATGAATCATAAATCAAGAATCATGAATCAAATCATGAATCATGAATTGAATCATGAAGCATGAATCATGAATTATGAATTGAATCATGAATCATGAATCATGAATTATGAATCATGAATTATGAATTGAATCATGAATCATGAATCATGAATCATGAATTGAATCATGAATCATGAATCATGAATCGAATCATGAATCAAGAATCAAGAATCGAATCATGAATCCTGAAATGAATCATGAATCATGAATCATGAATTGAATCATGAATCAAGAATCTTGAATCGAATCATGAATCATGAATTGAATCATGAATCATAAATCATGAATTGAATCATGAATCATGAATTAAATCCAGAATCATAAATTGAATCATGAATTGAATCATGAATCATGATTCATGAATCATAAATTGAACCATGAATCATGATTAATGAATTGAATCATGAATTGAATCATGAATCATGAATCATGAATTGAATCATGAATCATGAATCATGAATTCAATCATGAATCATGAATCATGAATTGAATCATGAATCATGAATCATGAATCATTAATTGAATCATGAATCGAATCATGAATCATGAATTGAATCATGAATTGAATCATGAATCATGAATCATTAATTGAATCATGAATCGAATCATGAATCATGAATCAAAAATCATGAATCGAATCATGAATCATGAATTGAATCATGAATCATGAATTATGAATTGAATCATGAATCATGAATTGAATCATAAATCATGAATCATGAATCATAAATTGAATCATGAATCATGAATCATGAATCGAATCATGAATCATGAATCATGAATCATAAATCATGAATTGAATCATGAATCATGAATCATGAATTGAATCATGAATCATGAATCATGAATTGAATCTTGAATCATGAATCATGAATCATGAATCATAAATCATGAATTGAATCATGAATCATGAATTGAATCATGAATCATGAATCATGAATCGAATCATGAATCATGAATCATGAATCATAAATCATGAATTGA
This sequence comes from Mixophyes australis, assembly GCA_036250195.1. Lineage (NCBI taxonomy): Eukaryota > Metazoa > Chordata > Amphibia > Anura > Limnodynastidae > Mixophyes > Mixophyes australis. Next base: position 406,000 of record JAVHZZ010000088.1, read on the forward strand.
ATCATGAATCATGAATCATGAATTGAATCATGAATCATGAATCATGAATTGAATCTTGAATCATGAATCATGAATAATGAATTGAATCATGAATCATGAATCATGAATCGAATCATGAATCATGAATCAAGAATCATGAATCGAATCATGAATCATGAATTGAATCATGAATCATGAATCGAATCATGAATCATGAATCATGAATCATGAATCATGAATTGAATCATGAATCATGAATCATGAATTGAATCATGAATCATGAATCATGAATTGAATCATGAATCATGAATTGAATCATGAATCATGAATCATGAATCATGAATCATGAATCATGAATCATAAATTGAATCATGAATTGAATCATGAATCATAAATCATGAATTGAATCATGAATCATGAATCATGAATCATGAATTAAATCCAGAATCATAAATTGAATCATGAATTGAATCATGAATCATGATTCATGAATCATAAATTGAACCATGAATCATGAATCATGAATTGAATCATGAATCATGAATCATGAATTGAATCATAATTCATGAATCATGAATCATGAATTCAATCATGAATCATGAATCATGAATTGAATCATGAATCATGAATCATGAATCGAATCATGAATCATGAATTGAATCATGAATCATGAATCATGAATTGAATCATGAATCATGAATTGAATCATGAATCATGAATTGAATCATGAATCATGAATCATGAATTCAATCATGAATCATGAATTATGAATTGAATCCTGAATTGAATCATGAATCATGAATTGAATCATGAATTAAATCATGAATCATGAATAATAAATTGAATCATGAATCATGAATTGAATCATGAATTGAATCATGAATCATAAATCATGAATTGAATCATGAATCATGAATTGAATCATGAATCATGAATCATGAAATGAAACATGAATCATGAATCATGAATTGAATCATGAATCATGAATTGAATCATGAAGCATGAATCATGAATTATGAATTGAATCATGAATCATGAATCATGAATCATGAATTATGAATCATGAATTATGAATTGAATCATGAATCATGAATCATGAATCATGAATTGAATCATGAATCATGAATCATGAATCGAATCATGAATCAAGAATCAAGAATCGAATCATGAATCCTGAAATGAATCATGAATCATGAATCATGAATTGAATCATGAATCAAGAATCTTGAATCGAATCATGAATCATGAAATGAATCATGAATAATGAATCATGAATCATGAATCATGAATTGAATCATGAATTGAATCATGAATCATAAATCATGAATTGAATCATGAATCATGAATTAAATCCAGAATCATAAATTGAATCATGAATTGAATCATGAATCATGATTCATGAATCATAAATTGAACCATGAATCATGAATTGAATCATGAATCATGAATCATGAATTGAATCATGAATCATGATTAATGAATTGAATCATGAATTCAATCATGAATCATGAATCATGAATTGAATCATGAATCATGAATCATGAATTCAATCATGAATCATGAATCATGAATTGAATCATGAATCATGAATCATGAATCATTAATTGAATCATGAATCGAATCATGAATCATGAATCATGAATTGAATCATGAATTGAATCATGAATCATGAATCATTAATTGAATCATGAATCGAATCATGAATCATGAATCAAAAATCATGAATCGAATCATGAATCATGAATTGAATCATGAATCATGAATTATGAATTGAATCATGAATCATGAATTGAATCATAAATCATGAATCATGAATCATGAATTGAATCATGAATCATGAATCATGAATCATAAATCATGAATTGAATCATGAATCATGAATCATGAATTGAATCATGAATCATGAATCATGAATTGAATCTTGAATCATGAATCATGAATAATGAATTGAATCATGAATCATGAATCATGAATCGAATCATGAATCATGAATCAAGAATCATGAATCGAATCATGAATCATGAATTGAATCATGAATCATGAATCGAATCATGAATCATGAATCATGAATCATGAATCATGAATTGAATCATGAATCATGAATCATGAATTGAATCATGAATCATGAATCATGAATTGAATCATGAATCATGAATTGAATCATGAATCATGAATCATGAATCATGAATCATGAATCATGAATCATAAATTGAATCATGAATTGAATCATGAATCATAAATCATGAATTGAATCATGAATCATGAATCATGAATCATGAATTAAATCCAGAATCATAAATTGAATCATGAATTGAATCATGAATCATGATTCATGAATCATAAATTGAACCATGAATCATGAATCATGAATTGAATCATGAATCATGAATCATGAATTGAATCATAATTCATGAATCATGAATCATGAATTCAATCATGAATCATGAATCATGAATTGAATCATGAATCATGAATCATGAATCGAATCATGAATCATGAATTGAATCATGAATCATGAATCATGAATTGAATCATGAATCATGAATTGAATCATGAATCATGAATTGAATCATGAATCATGAATCATGAATTCAATCATGAATCATGAATTATGAATTGAATCCTGAATTGAATCATGAATCATGAATTGAATCATGAATTAAATCATGAATCATGAATAATAAATTGAATCATGAATCATGAATTGAATCATGAATTGAATCATGAATCATAAATCATGAATTGAATCATGAATCATGAATTGAATCATGAATCATGAATCATGAAATGAAACATGAATCATGAATCATGAATTGAATCATGAATCATAAATTGAATCATGAATCATGAATCATGAATTGAATCATGAATCATGAAACATGAATTGAATCATGAATCATGAATTCAATCATGAATCATGAATCATGAATTGAATCATGAATCATAAATTGAATCATGAATCATGAATCATGAATCGAATCATGAATCATGAATCATGAATCGAATCATGAATCATGAATTGAATCATGAATCATGAATCATGAATTGAATCATGAATCATGAATCATGAATCGAATGATGAATCATGAATCAAGAATCATGAATCGAATCATGAATAATGAATTGAATCATGAATCATGAATCGAATCATGAATCAAGAATCTTGAATCGAATCATGAATCATGAAATGAATCATGAATTATGAATCATGAATTGAATCATGAATCATGAATTGAATCATGAATCATGAATCATGAATTGAATCATGAATCGAATCATGAATCATGAATCAAAAATCATGAATCGAATCATGAATCATGAATTGAATCATAAATCATGAATGATAAATCAAATCATGAATCATAAATTGAATCATGAATCATGAATCTTGAATCATGAATCATGAATTGAATCATGAATCATAAATTATGAATCATGAATTGAATCATGAATCAGGAATTGAATCATGAATCATGAATCATGAATCATGAATCATGAATTATGAATTGAATCATGAATCATGAATCATGAATGGAATCATGAATCATGAATTGAATCATGAATCATGAATCATGAATTCAATCATGAATCATGAATTATGAATTGAATCCTGAATTGAATCATGAATCATGAATTGAATCATGAATTAAATCATGAATAATAAATTGAATCATGAATCATGAATCATGAATTGAATCATGAATTGAATCATGAATCATGAATTGAATCATGAATCATGAATTATGAATCATGAATTGAATCATGAATCATGAATTGAATCATGAATCATGAATCGAATCATAAATCATGAATTATAAATCATGAATCGAATCATGAATCATGAATCGAATCATGAATCATGAATTGAATCATGAATCGAAACATGAATCATAAATCATTAATTGAATCAGGAATCATGAATAGAATCATGAATCTTGAATCATGAATTGAATCATGAATCATGAATCATGAATCATGAATTGAATCATGAATCATGAATCATGAATTGAATCATGAATCATGAATCGAATCATGAATCATGAATTGAATCATGAATCATGAATCATGAATTGAATCATGAATCATGAATTGAATCATGAATCATGAATCATGAATTGAATCATAAATCGAATCATGAATCATGAATCAAAAATCATGAATCGAATCATGAATCATGAATTGAATGAATCATAAATCATGAATGATAAATCAAATCATGAATCATAAATTGAATCATGAATCATGAATCTTGAATCATGAATTATGAATTGAATCATGAATCATGAATCATGAATCATAATTCGAATCATGAATCATGAATTGAATCATGAATCATGAATCATGAATTGAATCATAAATCATGAATCATGTATTGAATCCTGAATTGAATCATGAATCATGAATTGAATCATGAATTAAATCATGAATCATAAATAATAAATTGAATCATGAATCATGAATCATGAATTGAATCATGAATTGAATCATGAATCATAAATCATGAATTGAATCATGAATCATGAATCATGAATTGAATCATGAATCATGATTCATGAAATGAAACATGAATCATGAATCATGAATTGAATCATGAATCATGAATTGAATCATGAATCATGAATCATGAATCGAATCATGAATCATGAAACATGAATTGAATCATGAATCATGAATTGAATCATGAATCATGAATTGTGAATCATGAATTGAATCATGAATCATGAATTGAATCATGAAACATGAATCGAATCATAAATCATGAATTATAAATCATGAATTGAATCATGAATCATGAATCGAATCATGAATCATGAATTGAATCATGAATCGAAACATGAATCATAAATCATTAATTGAATCAGGAATCATGAATCGAATCATGAATCTTGAATCATGAATTGAATCATGAATCATGAATCATGAATCATGAATTGAATCATGAATCATGAATCATGAATCGAATCATGAATCATGAATCAAGAATCATGAATCGAATCATGAATCATGAATTGAATCATGAAGCATGAATCATGAATTATGAATTGAATCATGAATCATGAATCATGAATCATAAATTATGAATCATGAATTATGAATTGAATCATTAATCATGAATCATGAATCATGAATTGAATCATGAATCATGAATCATGAATCGAATCATGAATCAAGAATCTTGAATCGAATCATGAATCATGAAATGAATCATGAATCATGAATCATGAATTGAATCATGAATCAAGAATCTTGAATCGAATCATGAATCATGAAATGAATCATGAATCATGAATCATGAATCATGAATCATGAATCATGAATCATGAATTGAATCATGAATTGAATCATGAATCATAAATCATGAATTGAATCATGAATCATGAATTAAATCCAGAATCATAAATTGAATCATGAATTGAATCATGAATCATGATTCATGAATCATAAATTGAACCATGAATTGAATCATGAATCATGAATCATGAATTGAATCATGAATCATGATTAATGAATTGAATCATGAATTGAATCATGAATCATGAATCATGAATTGAATCATAATTCATGAATCATGAATCATGAATTCAATCATAAATCATGAATCATGAATTGAATCATGAATCATGAATCATGAATTGAATCATGAATCATGATTCATGAAATTAAACATGAATCATGAATCATGAATTGAATCATGAATCATGAATTGAATCATGAATCATGAATCATGAATCGAATCATGAATCATGAAACATGAATTGAATCATGAATCATGAATTGAATCATGAATCATGAATTGTGAATCATGAATTGAATCATGAATCATGAATTGAATCATGAAACATGAATCGAATCATAAATCATGAATTATAAATCATGAATTGAATCATGAATCATGAATCGAATCATGAATCATGAATTGAATCATGAATCGAAACATGAATCATAAATCATTAATTGAATCAGGAATCATGAATCGAATCATGAATCTTGAATCATGAATTGAATCATGAATCATGAATCATGAATCATGAATTGAATCATGAATCATGAATCATGAATCGAATCATGAATCATGAATCGAATCATGAATCATGAATCAAGAATCATGAATCGAATCATGAATTATGAATTGAATCATGAATCATGAATCATGAATCATAAATTATGAATCATGAATTATGAATTGAATCATTAATCATGAATCATGAATCATGAATTGAATCATGAATCATGAATCATGAATCGAATCATGAATCAAGAATCTTGAATCGAATCATGAATCATGAAATGAATCATGAATCATGAATCATGAATTGAATCATGAATCAAGAATCTTGAATCGAATCATGAATCATGAAATGAATCATGAATCATGAATCATGAATCATGAATCATGAATTGAATCATGAATTGAATCATGAATCATAAATCATGAATTGAATCATGAATCATGAATTAAATCCAGAATCATAAATTGAATCATGAATTGAATCATGAATCATGATTCATGAATCATAAATTGAACCATGAATTGAATCATGAATCATGAATCATGAATTGAATCATGAATCATGATTAATGAATTGAATCATGAATTGAATCATGAATCATGAATCATGAATTGAATCATAATTCATGAATCATGAATCATGAATTCAATCATAAATCATGAATCATGAATTGAATCATGAATCATGAATCATGAAACGAATCATGAATCATGAATCATGAATTGAATCATGAATCATGAATCATGAATTGAATCATGAATCATGAATTGAATCATGAATCATGAATCATGAATTGAATCATGAATTGAATCATGAATCATGAATCAAAAATCATGAATCGAATCATGAATCATGAATTGAATCATAAATCATGAATGATAAATCAAATGATGAATCATAAATTGAATCATGAATCATGAATCTTGAATCATGAATCATGAATTGAATCATGAATCATAAATTATGAATCAGGAATTGAATCATGAATCAGGAATTGAATCATGAATCATGAATCATGAATCATGAATTATGAATTAAATCATGAATCATGAATCATGAATCATGAATCGAATCATGAATCATGAATTGAATCATGAATCATGAATCATGAATTCAATCATGAATCATGAATTATGAATTGAATCCTGAATTGAATCATGAATCATGAATTGAATCATGAATTAAATCATGAATCATGAATAATAAATTGAATCATGAATCATGAATTGAATCATGAATTGAATCATGAATCATAAATCATGAATTGAATCATGAATCATGAATCATGAATTGAATCATGAATCATGAATCATGAAATGAAACATGAATCATGAATCATGAAATGAAACATGAATCATGAATCATGAATTGAATCATGAATCATGAATTGAATCATGAATCATTAATCATGAATCGAATCATGAATCATGAAACATGAATTGAATCATAAATCATTAATTGAATCAGGAATCATGAATAGAATCATGAATCTTGAATCATGAATTGAATCATGAATCATGAAATCATGAATTGAATCATGAATCATGAATCGAATCATGAATCATAAATCAAGAATCATGAATCGAATCATGAATCATGAATTGAATCATGAAGCATGAATCATGAATTATGAATTGAATCATGAATCATGAATCATGAATCATGAATTATGAATCATGAATTATGAATTGAATCATGAATCATGAATCATGAATCATGAATTGAATCATGAATCATGAATCATGAATCGAATCATGAATCAAGAATCAAGAATCGAATCATGAATCCTGAAATGAATCATGAATCATGAATCATGAATTGAATCATGAATCAAGAATCTTGAATCGAATCATGAATCATGAATTGAATCATGAATTGAATCATGAATCATAAATCATGAATTGAATCATGAATCATGAATTAAATCCAGAATCATAAATTGAATCATGAATTGAATCATGAATCATGATTCATGAATCATAAATTGAACCATGAATCATGAATTGAATCATGAATCATGAATCATGAATTGAATCATGAATCATGATTAATGAATTGAATCATGAATTGAATCATGAATCATGAATCATGAATTGAATCATGAATCATGAATCATGAATTGAATCATGAATCATGAATCATGAATTGAATCATGAATCATGAATCATGAATCATTAATTGAATCATGAATCGAATCATGAATCATGAATTGAATCATGAATTGAATCATGAATCATGAATCATTAATTGAATCATGAATCGAATCATGAATCATGAATCAAAAATCATGAATCGAATCATGAATCATGAATTGAATCATGAATCATGAATTATGAATTGAATCATGAATCATGAATTGAATCATAAATCATGAATCATGAATCATGAATTGAATCATGAATCATAAATCATGAATTGAATCATGAATCATGAATCATGAATTGAATCATGAATCATGAATCATGAATTGAATCTTGAATCATGAATCATGAATAATGAATTGAATCATGAATCATGAATCATGAATCGAATCATGAATCATGAATCAAGAATCATGAATCGAATCATGAATCATGAATTGAATCATGAATCATGAATCGAATCATGAATCATGAATCATGAATCATGAATCATGAATTGAATCATGAATCATGAATCATGAATTGAATCATGAATCATGAATCATGAATTGAATCATGAATCATGAATTGAATCATGAATCATGAATCATGAATCATGAATCATGAATCATGAATCATAAATTGAATCATGAATTGAATCATGAATCATAAATCATGAATTGAATCATGAATCATGAATCAGGAATCATGAATTAAATCCAGAATCATAAATTGAATCATGAATTGAATCATGAATCATGATTCATGAATCATAAATTGAACCATGAATCATGAATCATGAATTGAATCATGAATCATGAATCATGAATTGAATCATAATTCATGAATCATGAATCATGAATTGAATCATGAATCATGAATCATGAATTGAATCATGAATCATGAATCATGAATCGAATCATGAATCATGAATTGAATCATGAATCATGAATCATGAATTGAATCATGAATCATGAATTGAATCATGAATCATGAATTGAATCATGAATCATGAATCATGAATTCAATCATGAATCATGAATTATGAATTGAATCCTGAATTGAATCATGAATCATGAATTGAATCATGAATTAAATCATGAATCATGAATAATAAATTGAATCATGAATCATGAATTGAATCATGAATTGAATCATGAATCATAAATCATGAATTGAATCATGAATCATGAATTGAATCATGAATCATGAATCATGAAATGAAACATGAATCATGAATCATGAATTGAATCATGAATCATGAATTGAATCATGAAGCATGAATCATGAATTATGAATTGAATCATGAATCATGAATCATGAATCATGAATTATGAATCATGAATTATGAATTGAATCATGAATCATGAATCATGAATCATGAATTGAATCATGAATCATGAATCATGAATCGAATCATGAATCAAGAATCGAATCATGAATCCTGAAATGAATCATGAATCATGAATCATGAATTGAATCATGAATCAAGAATCTTGAATCGAATCATGAATCATGAAATGAATCATGAATAATGAATCATGAATCATGAATCATGAATTGAATCATGAATTGAATCATGAATCATAAATCATGAATTGAATCATGAATCATGAATTAAATCCAGAATCATAAATTGAATCATGAATTGAATCATGAATCATGATTCATGAATCATAAATTGAACCATGAATCATGAATTGAATCATGAATCATGAATCATGAATTGAATCATGAATCATGATTAATGAATTGAATCATGAATTGAATCATGAATCATGAATCATGAATTGAATCATGAATCATGAATCATGAATTCAATCATGAATCATGAATCATGAATTGAATCATGAATCATGAATCATGAATCATTAATTGAATCATGAATCGAATCATGAATCATGAATCATGAATTGAATCATGAATTGAATCATGAATCATGAATCATTAATTGAATCATGAATCGAATCATGAATCATGAATCAAAAATCATGAATCGAATCATGAATCATGAATTGAATCATGAATCATGAATTATGAATTGAATCATGAATCATGAATTGAATCATAAATCATGAATCATGAATCATGAATTGAATCATGAATCATGAATCATGAATCGAATCATGAATCATGAATCATGAATCATAAATCATGAATTGAATCATGAATCATGAATCATGAATTGAATCATGAATCATGAATCATGAATTGAATCTTGAATCATGAATCATGAATAATGAATTGAATCATGAATCATGAATCATGAATCGAATCATGAATCATGAATCAAGAATCATGAATCGAATCATGAATCATGAATTGAATCATGAATCATGAATCGAATCATGAATCATGAATCATGAATCATGAATCATGAATTGAATCATGAATCATGAATCATGAATTGAATCATGAATCATGAATCATGAATTGAATCATGAATCATGAATTGAATCATGAATCATGAATCATGAATCATGAATCATGAATCATGAATCATAAATTGAATCATGAATTGAATCATGAATCATAAATCATGAATTGAATCATGAATCATGAATCATGAATCATGAATTAAATCCAGAATCATAAATTGAATCATGAATTGAATCATGAATCATGATTCATGAATCATAAATTGAACCATGAATCATGAATCATGAATTGAATCATGAATCATGAATCATGAATTGAATCATAATTCATGAATCATGAATCATGAATTCAATCATGAATCATGAATCATGAATTGAATCATGAATCATGAATCATGAATCGAATCATGAATCATGAATTGAATCATGAATCATGAATCATGAATTGAATCATGAATCATGAATTGAATCATGAATCATGAATTGAATCATGAATCATGAATCATGAATTCAATCATGAATCATGAATTATGAATTGAATCCTGAATTGAATCATGAATCATGAATTGAATCATGAATTAAATCATGAATCATGAATAATAAATTGAATCATGAATCATGAATTGAATCATGAATTGAATCATGAATCATAAATCATGAATTGAATCATGAATCATGAATTGAATCATGAATCATGAATCATGAAATGAAACATGAATCATGAATCATGAATTGAATCATGAATCATGAATTGAATCATGAAGCATGAATCATGAATTATGAATTGAATCATGAATCATGAATCATGAATCATGAATTATGAATCATGAATTATGAATTGAATCATGAATCATGAATCATGAATCATGAATTGAATCATGAATCATGAATCATGAATCGAATCATGAATCAAGAATCGAATCATGAATCCTGAAATGAATCATGAATCATGAATCATGAATTGAATCATGAATCAAGAATCTTGAATCGAATCATGAATCATGAAATGAATCATGAATAATGAATCATGAATCATGAATCATGAATTGAATCATGAATTGAATCATGAATCATAAATCATGAATTGAATCATGAATCATGAATTAAATCCAGAATCATAAATTGAATCATGAATTGAATCATGAATCATGATTCATGAATCATAAATTGAACCATGAATCATGAATTGAATCATGAATCATGAATCATGAATTGAATCATGAATCATGATTAATGAATTGAATCATGAATTGAATCATGAATCATGAATCATGAATTGAATCATGAATCATGAATCATGAATTCAATCATGAATCATGAATCATGAATTGAATCATGAATCATGAATCATGAATCATTAATTGAATCATGAATCGAATCATGAATCATGAATCATGAATTGAATCATGAATTGAATCATGAATCATGAATCATTAATTGAATCATGAATCGAATCATGAATCATGAATCAAAAATCATGAATCGAATCATGAATCATGAATTGAATCATGAATCATGAATTATGAATTGAATCATGAATCATGAATTGAATCATAAATCATGAATCATGAATCATGAATTGAATCATGAATCATGAATCATGAATCATGAATCGAACCATGAATCATGAATCATGAATCATAAATCATGAATTGAATCATGAATCATGAATCATGAATTGAATCATGAATCATGAATCATGAATTGAATCTTGAATCATGAATCATGAATAATGAATTGAATCATGAATCATGAATCATGAATCGAATCATGAATCATGAATCAAGAATCATGAATCGAATCATGAATCATGAATTGAATCATGAATCATGAATCGAATCATGAATCATGAATCATGAATCATGAATCATGAATTGAATCATGAATCATGAATCATGAATTGAATCATGAATCATGAATCATGAATTGAATCATGAATCATGAATTGAATCATGAATCATGAATCATGAATCATGAATCATGAATCATGAATCATAAATTGAATCATGAATTGAATCATGAATCATAAATCATGAATTGAATCATGAATCATGAATCATGAATCATGAATTAAATCCAGAATCATAAATTGAATCATGAATTGAATCATGAATCATGATTCATGAATCATAAATTGAACCATGAATCATGAATCATGAATTGAATCATGAATCATGAATCATGAATTGAATCATAATTCATGAATCATGAATCATGAATTCAATCATGAATCATGAATCATGAATTGAATCATGAATCATGAATCATGAATCGAATCATGAATCATGAATTGAATCATGAATCATGAATCATGAATTGAATCATGAATCATGAATTGAATCATGAATCATGAATTGAATCATGAATCATGAATCATGAATTCAATCATGAATCATGAATTATGAATTGAATCCTGAATTGAATCATGAATCATGAATTGAATCATGAATTAAATCATGAATCATGAATAATAAATTGAATCATGAATCATGAATTGAATCATGAATTGAATCATGAATCATAAATCATGAATTGAATCATGAATCATGAATTGAATCATGAATCATGAATCATGAAATGAAACATGAATCATGAATCATGAATTGAATCATGAATCTTAAATTGAATCATGAATCATGAATCATGAATCAAATCATGAATCATGAAACATGAATTGAATCATGAATCATGAATTCAATCATGAATCATGAATTATGAATCATGAATTGAATCATGAATCATGAATTGAATCATGAATCATGAATCGAATCATAAATCATGAATTATAAATCATGAATTGAATCATGAATCATGAATCGAATCATGAATCATGAATTGAATCATGAATCAAAACCTGAATCATAAATCATTAATTGAATCAGGAATCATGAATAGAATCATGAATCTTGAATCATGAATTGAATCATGAATCATGAATCATGAATTGAATCATGAATCATGAATCAAATCATTAATCATGAATCAAGAATCATGAATCGAATCATGAATCATGAATTAAATCATGAAGCATGAATCATGAATTATGAATTGAATCATGAATCATGAATCATGAATTATGAATCATGAATTATGAATCATGAATTATGAATTGAATCATGAATCATGAATCATGAATCATGAATTGAATCATGAATCATGAATCATGAATTATGAATCATGAATTATGAATTGAATCATGAATCATGAATCATGAATCATGAATCATGAATCGAATCATGAATCAAGAATCTTGAATCGAATCATGAATCATGAAATGAATCATGAATCATGAATCATGAATTGAATCATGAATCAAGAATCTTGAATCGAATCATGAATCATGAAATGAATCATGAATCATGAATCATGAATCATGAATCATGAATTGAATCATGAATTGAATCATGAATCATAAATCATGAATTGAATCATGAATCATGAATTAAATCCAGAATCATAAATTGAATCATGAATTGAATCATGAATCATGATTCATGAATCATAAATTGAACCATGAATTGAATCATGAATCATGAATTGAATCATGAATCATGATTAATGAATTGAATCATGAATTGAATCATGAATCATGAATCATGAATTGAATCATAATTCATGAATCATGAATCATGAATTCAATCATAAATCATGAATCATGAATTGAATCATGAATCATGAATCATGAAACGAATCATGAATCATGAATCATGAATTGAATCATGAATCATGAATCATGAATTGAATCATGAATCATGAATTGAATCATGAATCATGAATCATGAATTGAATCATGAATTGAATCATGAATCATGAATCAAAAATCATGAATCGAATCATGAATCATGAATTGAATCATAAATCATGAATGATAAATCAAATGATGAATCATAGATTGAATCATGAATCATGAATCTTGAATCATGAATCATGAATTGAATCATGAATCATAAATTATGAATCAGGAATTGAATCATGAATCAGGAATTGAATCATGAATCATGAATCATGAATCATGAATTATGAATTAAATCATGAATCATGAATCATGAATCATGAATCGAATCATGAATCATGAACTGAATCATGAATCATGAATTCAATCATGAATCATGAATTATGAATTGAATCCTGAATTGAATCATGAATCATGAATTGAATCATGAATTAAATCATGAATCATGAATAATAAATTGAATCATGAATCATGAATCATGAATTGAATCATGAATTGAATCATGAATCATAAATCATGAATTGAATCATGAATCATGAATCATGAATTGAATCATGAATCATGAATCATGAAATGAAACATGAATCATGAATCATGAAATGAAACATGAATCATGAATCATGAATTGAATCATGAATCATGAATTGAATCATGAATCATGAATTATGAATCATGAATTGAATCATGAATCATGAATTGAAATATTGAATCATGAATCATGAATCATGAATTGAATCATGAATCATGAATCGAATCATGAATCATGAATTAAATCATGAATCATGAATTGAATCATGAATCATGAATTGAATAATGAATCATGAATCATGAATTGAATCATGAATTGAATCATGAATCATGAATTGAATCATGAATTAAATCATGAATCATGAATCATAAATTGAATCATGAATCATGAATTGAATCATGAATTGAATCATGAATCATGAATTGAATCATGCATCATGAATTGAATCATGAATTGAATTATAAATCATGAATCATGAATCATGAATTGAATTCATCAATCATGAATCATGAATTGAATCATGAATTGAATCATGAATCATGAATTGAATCATGAATCATGAATCATAAATTGAATCATGAATCATGAATTAAATCATAAATTGAATCATGAATCATGAATCATGAATTGAATCATGAATCATGAATCATGAATTGAATCATGAATCATGAATTAAATCATAAATTGAATCATGAATCATGAATCATGAATTGAATCATGAATCATGAATCATGAATTGAATCATGAATCATGAATCATGAATCATGAATCGAATCATGAATCATGAATCATGAATCATGAATTGAATCATGAATAATGAATCATGAATTGAATCATGAATCATGAATCGAATCATGAATCATGAATCATGAATCATGAATCATGAATTGAATCATGAATCATGAATTGAATCATAAATCATGAATCATGAATCATGAATCATGAATTGAATCATGAATCATAAATCATGAATTATGAATTGAATCATGAATCATGAATCATGAATTGAATCATGAATAATGAATCATGAATCATGAATTGAATCATGATTAATGAATCATGAATCGAATCATGAATCATGAATCATGAATCATGAATCATGAATCATGAATCGAATCATGAATCATGAATCATGAATCATGTATTGAATCATGAATAATGAATCATGAATTAAATCATGAATCATGAATCATGAATTGAATCATGAATCATGAATTGAATCATGAATCATGAATCATGAATCGAATCATGAATCATGAATCATGAATCATGAATCATGAATTGAATCATGAATCATGAATTGAATCATGAATCATGAATTATGAATCATGAATTGAATCATGAATCATAAATCATGAATTGAATCATGCATCATGAATCATGAATTATGAATTGAATCATGAATCATGAATCATGAATTGAATCATGAATAATGAATCATGAATTGAATCATGATTATTGAATCATGAATCGAATCATGAATCATGAATTGAATCATGAATAATGAATCATGAATCATGAATTGAATCATGATTAATGAATCATGAATCGAATCATGAATCATGAATTGAATCATGATTAATGAATCATGAATCGAATCATGAATCATGAATCAAGAATCATGAATCATGAATCATGAATCGAATCATGAATCATGAATCATGAATCATGAATTGAATCATGAATAATGAATCATGAATTAAATCATGAATCATGAATTGAATCATGAATAATGAATCATTAATCATGAATTGAATCATGATTAATGAATCATGAATCGAATCATGAATCATGAATCATGAATCATGAATCATGAATCGAATCATGAATCATGAATCATAAATCATGAATTGAATCATGAATAATGAATCATGAATTAAATCATGAATCATGAATCATGAATTGAATCATGAATAATGAATCATGAATTGAATCATGAATCATGAATCATGAATTGAATCATGAATCATGAATTGAATCATGAATCATGAATCGAATCATGAATCATGAATCATGAATCATGAATTGAATCATGAATCATGAATTGAATCATGAATCATGAATCATGAATCGTGAATTGAATCATGAATCATAAATCATGAATTATGAATTGAATCATGAATCATGAATCATGAATTGAATCATGAATAATGAATCATGAATTGAATCATGATTAATGAATCATGAATCGAATCATGAATCATGAATCATGAATCATGAATCATGAATCGAATCATGAATCATGAATCATGAATCATGAATTGAATCATGATTAATGAATCATGAATCATGAATCATGAATTGAATCATGAATCATAAATCATGAATCATGAATCGAATCATGAATCATGAATTGAATCATGAATCATGAATTGAATCAGGATTCGAATCATGAATTGAATCCTGAATCTTGAATTGAATCATGAATCATGAATTATGAATCATGAATTGAATCATGAATCATGAATTGAAATATTGAATCATGAATCATGAATCATGAATTGAATCATGAATCATGAATCATGAATCGAATCATGAATCATGAATTAAATCATGAATCATGAATTGAATCATGAATTGAATAATGAATCATGAATCATAAATTGAATCATGAATTGAATCATGAATCATGAATTGAATCATGAATTAAATCATGAATCATGAATCATAAATTGAATCATGAATTGATTCATGAATCATGAATCATGAATTGAATCATGAATCATGAATCATGAATTGAATCATGAATCATGATTCATGAATCATGAATTGAATCATGAATCATGATTCATGAATCATGAATTGAATCATGAATCATGAATTGAATCATGCATCATGAATTGAATCATGAATTGAATTATAAATCATGAATCATGAATCATGAATTGAATTCATCAATCATGAATCATGAATTGAATCATGAATTGAATCATGAATCATGAATTGATTCATGAATCATGAATCATAAATTGAATCATGAATCATGAATTAAATCATAAATTGAATCATGAATCATGAATCATGAATTGAATCATGAATCATGAATCATGAATTGAATCATGAATCATGAATTAAATCATAAATTGAATCATGAATCATGAATCATGAATCATGAATCATGAATCATGAATCATGAATTGAATCATGAATCATGAATCATGAATCGAATCATGAATCATGAATCATGAATCATGAATTGAATCATGAATAATGAATCATGAATTGAATCATGAATCATGAATCATGAATTG